>JBBPCY010000001.1:14444051-14455321 GCA_037974405.1 Brachyalestes nurse
GTAATCACTGGAAAACTTTCTTGCCTTTTCAAAAACACAGGTGTGCTTGAAGGGTCTTGCCTCTTCTGTGCTCGATCGGGATGTTTTGATTTTATGTGATAAATTAATCCCGACATTGAGAAAGTCTTTGTGGATGCACCCCCTCTAGAAATTTCGGCATTCCACACTTTTCAAACGGCTTTCCGTAGATATATCAAATTTAGATATATCAAAATTCGCCCACATGGCAGACATGTTGACTCTAATCCAATCTGGCGTGTGCGTGCTGCGGTTGTTGATTGCGTCATGACTGTTTCAGTCGCGTAAAAAAAATAATAGGGTGGCCGAATATTCAGTGCATCCCTATTGGAAATACATTTACTAAGAAATGTTAATGTTGCTTTCTCCACTCTCATTAGTTCTGCTAGATTCTGATAACATATGTGGCTGATGTACTCAAATCGAGTATCAAATGAAAATTTAATCAAATGAAAATTTCTTATTTTCCTTTACAAAACCTTGCTAATATCATTTTCCTTGTTTTGTATATTTAAAAACGCAACACTGATGACAAGTTTTCATTTCAGCACATGTAACAATTTGGCTAATACAGTTCAAGTCACAGCCTGGCTATTATTCACTAACCAGACGCATGTTTGTTGAAGAATGATATTGGAAGCATGCGACTAAAGTTGACAAATAATGACCCTATCTTTTCCCTCGTCTCTCTAGTTGCCCCCATTCTGCTGGAAGATTCGAAGTGCACAGTAGTGCGAGAGGGTGTGCAGTGTGTCTGCATCGCCTCAGGGAACCCTGAGCCGTCCATTGAGTTCTACCTGCCTGACCTCAACATCACTATCAATGAGACAAATGGCCGTTTCAACTACTACACACACACAGACGGCTACACTTCGACTGGCATGATCAAACTGAGGGATAAAGGGGAAAGAGGAAACAATGGAGGCACAGCTGTTCATGTGCACTGCAGCATCAGCAACACCTATGGAACAGAGACCATCCGACTGGAGCTGCAGCAGGAGAGTGAGTTCATCAGTGGACTTTAAGGGCTTATGTTAAAGGCTGTAAGACTGGCGTAAAGTCTATGACTATTAACTGATATAAAGTTACATTTTTAGATTAATTGAACTATATTTGAATGTGAAGTGGCTCCTTTTAGTAATGCATGAACAAACAACAGCACAGCACACAGTGTGAAATTCTTTCACTGCATTCAACCCATTCACCAAGTGAAGCAGTGGGCAGCCAGCAACATGGCACCTGGGGAGCAGAGTGTGGGGACGGTACCTTGCTCAAGGGTACCTCAATGAGGACACATAGGTAGCCCTGGGATTCGAAGCCACAACATTCTGATGTTGGCAGCTCCCTAACCACTAGGCCAGCAGCTGTTTATAGGGAAAACTTACCCGCATATAAATTCATATGCTGTGTGAAAGGCAGATTTACTGTGATAATTTACTAAATTAACACAGTAGCCTAGTGGACCAAGAGGTCATGGGTTCGAATCCTATATTCAGCATACCACCACTGGGTTTCTGAGCAAGACCCTTTAGTTCAAGTTGCTCCAGGAGAATGGAAGTCGCTTTGGATAAAAGCATTTACTAAATGCTGTAAATGTAAATGTAAATCAAGAACAATAAGCAACACTTCACAGACGTATTCATAAGGCTAGACATAAACCTTTCATGCCAACTGACATAAATCTGCACTAACATGACAGTCAGTTTTTCAAAGATTTTAGTTGTCTAACATTCTGAGCCTAACTGATATCAAAATGGACTAAAATAGCTGTTATAATTTATAAAAGTCTTTATAACTCAAACTTGTTGGAAGTCTAGGTAGGTTTATGACAGTTGTCATAAACTGTTTATGCAGATGTCATGAAACTTTATGAATATCGGCCATCAGTAAAGTGTTTTTCTGTGCTGTGTTCATTTCTGAGCTGTGTTCATAATGGACAGTATAATTCAGAGACTTTCATGTCATGTTTCAGAAAAGTACATGATGGCTGTGATAGTGGGTACCATCGGAGGAGTGGCGGTCATTGCTTTTATCATTGCTGCTGTAAGATATGTGGGCCAAAACAACAAAAAGTGAGTAACATATGGTACCCATGGGCCAGAGCTGGGGAAAAGGGGTAAAACAAGGAAACACCCAAGCCTAGTCATCCATTCTCCAATGTGTTTCTTTTTTGGCATTTGCTATATAAGCCATAACCCATTCACAGATGAAATAATTGGATCAAATGGTAAGATGGTGCATGCGCAACGAGCAAACAAAATGACACTGTTGGCCATGATGTGGATTCCAGATGACCAGACTAACAAGACAGGCTCGATTGCCCCTCCATCGCTTTCCAGCCTCAAACCGCTAAGCTATGCAAGGCAAAGCAAAGCCACTTAACCTCAAGTGTTTCAGCAAACATCCAACCACTATTTTGTTTTTGTTCCCCAATGGACGAAAAAATACAGTTTCAATCCAAAAAAAGGCAATTATATCGCAGTAGCCTCTTGGTTAGGGAGGCGAAAGCGATCCCCTTCTATTAAAATGGATGCCCAGGCTTACAGTGTTGCCCTCAGCTAGCCGATAGCGTCATTCCGTGTGAGACAGAGTCTGATCCTCTGTCTCCACCCCCCAGAGAGAATGGCAACCCTGGGCAGGACGTGGGATCTAGAGTGGAGAATCCCTCCATGTTCTACAGCGCAGTCAAGAAGGACAAACAAAGTCTCAGGAAAAAAGTGGTGAGATATGATGATGATGATGATATATTATAATACCATTATAATACTATTTTTACATGTACGGCTGTGATTAGAGTGGTTTTTGCTGATGTCTTGGGGTTGTTAGATGCTGTGCAATCACTGCGAAAAGATAATCACATTCATAATCACGTGGACTGTGTTTTGAACACTTTCTAAGTTGCTGCTTATTGGATACCAGATACTGTATGCTATTATTGTACTGATTAACCTACAAATTCTCACAGAAGTGTTAAAGGAAATTTGTATTACTGTGAGATAATTAGGATTGAAGCATGAAAGCATGATTTAAGATCTGGCCCACAAACTGTTGGGTTGGGATCTTCTGAAAACAACAGCAGGCTTTATTTATCTGTCCATAAATACATTTCTGCCCAGTATTACGTGCTGGAGCAGACAATGTTCTCAGTGTCTACGCAAAATAATCACAGACGTCCTTGCATGCCAAGTGTGGATGTTGGTTTATGATGTAGGGTGGCCTTAGCTTCTAAGCATTTCCTGACTGTTCTCTCCTCCTTCATCGCTTTTCTGCATTCTCTGTCTCTTTTTCTCCCTCCTAACTTAACAGCTTAAGACTGAGCTGCTGGGCTCTAAGTTTAATTCCATCCTAGAGGAGAGCACGGTAAGGCTGCAACATAAGATGAGCTTACAGTTCAATGATTGGAGCACAAGTTACTATCCTTATACAATTCAGAAAGTCCATTCACACAGTGAGAATCCTGCTTCTTAAGACAGCAGCTTTCTTTATGTTTCATTCATTTGTAACTTTGCTGTAATCAGATGTTCCCCATTGCCTAGACTAACATGCGATAATGCTTTCTGCTTTCTATGACTTTGCCATAGTTAACCAACAACCTGCTTTTCTGACTGCAGCCTCATGTCATGCCATTGGTTTTTAGGGATCGGTCTCTGAAGTAAATTTTTTCTCTGTTTCTGCAGGGAGACGACAGTGATTACCAGTCTGTTGGCTCAATGGCAAGCCTGGAGAGGCAAGAGCTGAACTATGCCGCTCTGGAGTTTGTACGAGGGCGTCCTCGCGAGGGAGGTTTAGGGAGGGGGGATGACGGCAGTGACTACACAGAGATCAAAGCCAAATGAATCGCAATCCTTCCCTGAAGCCTCGACTAAAAGGGACACAGTGGCCACTAGGGCCTCGTCAAGTCCTCTGCCCATAATCCCCTTTTACTTCCCCCAACTTGACCATAGCTTTGTTTCCATTTGCTGGAACTGCCCACCCTGTTCATCAGAATTTCTGCTTTTTTTTTGTTTTTGCGCTTCAGTTTGTGGCTGCAACCACATCAGATAGTTACAGTGGTTCCATTGTGAAGGGCAAACCAAGTTAAAATACAGCCCAGAGTGTCTTGTTCAAATCATTTTATATTGGGATGTTGATTGGTTGCAGCCCAGGGCCTGTATTCACACTTCTTAGACTCCTAATCCAGGATCTATTCGTCTCAGTAAAGTCATAGTATAAGAGAGGAATCTGATCCTGGATCAGCACTTTCAGAAGCTTTGAGGATATGGTCCCAGATTTAAAATAAAGGTACTATTAAAGGTTCTTTGGAGCGATGCTACAGAAGAACCACATTTGGTTCCTTAAAGAATCTTTTAGCAGATTTTTGTAAACAAGAGCTTACCCATAATCTAAAGGCTCTATTACTTGTTGAAGGTTTCTCAAAGAACTCAGGAGCTCAGAACTGATTATGTGCCTTTATTTTGAGAGTATTTTTCACTAGTGGTTCCTCAACACTGTGTCCTCAGAAAGCCGAAGCGTCAGGGAACGAGACTCGCATCTTCATGTTCTAGCACTATCTCCAACTGTGGGTTTGCAGACAGAATGTTCTCACTAATCCAGAGGGTTTCTCATCCACTTCCTACATGAACCAGGTTATGCACTGAGTGATTTTCTTAGATTGTGCCCTAAAGTGATTGTTTCTGTGTCTTTTGGTTCGTGTGGCTATACTGCAGGTGAAAATCTGTAATCAGGGCAACTGAGCAGGAACTGGTCTTCTGGATGTTGGTTTACTTGTTTCTTTTTTTTTTCTCTAATGTTATACCCCTCAACACTGGTGATCCAACAGATCCAACACTAATGACTGAAGGACATAAACTCTTGATCCTTGGAAGATGAATAGACAAGGAGCTCTTTGAGGGAGAAGGCATTTGATGCTATTAATTGCTTGAAATCGTTACGTGTTGAAGGACCTTATTTTTAAGATAAGATAAGAAAAAATAACCTTTTTATTCGTCCCATGGGTGGGAAATTTGCATAGTTCCTGAGATGGTAAATGTCAGAGAAGTGTCAGAAACAGTAACACTATAAATGACTGTTTTGCCCCAACCTTTGCCAACACACCATCATGTGTTGTCCTGCATCCACATGCCAAGCAAACTAGACTCTCAACACAGTTCTGAACACACTTGCTTTAAGGACTCATGAAAACATTCCTCTCCATGACTGGATCAGGTCATAGTAAAACACTGGTGAAACCAACCGAGACAGCCGAATGCAATCCAGCAAGCTGAATAGATATCTGAAGCAAACACCGAGTCATATAAGAACCAGTACACAAATAAAAACAAATGAAAAGTGTTATAGGAAAGTATGACTTTACCCAGGGGTGCTTTGAATAATGTATAATTTATTATTCTTAAACATCCTCTTTTGATGTCGCGTCACATTAATTAAAAAAAGGGTTTCTTGATGTAAAATGTGTGTACATACCTTACAACCTGATTTTACTAACAGTGTAACACACAAAATATCTCACATTTAGATGATATTTAGTGAAGACGCCCTGGTTGGTAAAGGGACACTGTAATGTGTAAATACGGATCTGCTCTCTGTTGTGGAATTCTTGAGAACACGGTGATAACTTGCTCAGTCATGTTTCTTCAGGATTTCCAACATGAAAATGACATTAAATATGCAATAGTAACACTGACTGTCCTTATTTAAGACCACAAACGCAAACGATTCACAAAAGGTTGTTTATCTGTAAACATAAATGTTAAAAGAGACAGTTTCGTTAGTGCAGTCTAATTTTTCATGTTGTGTATAGTTTAGAAAACAAACCATTTGTAAGCGTCTGATTGTGTGATGATAACGATGAAATTATTATTTTTTTCTTTATTTATGTAATAATTCAGACAGGAACTTTGCAATCTTTATACACAAAAAGCGTTGTTCAGAGCTAATCATGTATTTGATGTTTTGCTTGTTATCTTTTTTGTTAAAAGCCTTTTCATGCCATCCTCCTTAAAGCAAAAAATAAAAAATAAAGTCAATGAGAAGGAAAGATCGTCTTTTAGTTATTTTTATTGAATGGTAGGTTAGGTCAAGTCAAGTAGGTCAAGTAGGTTTTATTGTCATTTTAACCATATGCACATAGTACTCATAGTAAACACAACAACGTGCCCCCATGGCCATGAAGCAACACAAGAACAGAACAGAAGACCACAAGTACAGACAAGACAAAAGAAAAACCACAGGTACACTACTAGTCAATTATTTCAATACACAGACTCAGAACATACACAAGACATTAAAACTAGATGGGATTCTGCCAATATTCAAAAAAGCAGAAAACAAACCCATTTTTTCCCCAATTTTAGGTTTAGAAATGAGACCCCCATTTTGGATTGACACAGCTTTACAGACTTATGGAGTTGCATGAGAAGCCTCCTTGGATGCTTCTCCAACAGAACTGGCAAAAACTAATCACATAACTACACATACAGCCACTGTCAGAACGTGTCCTTGTATCTCTATTTTTGGCATTTGTCAATTTTTAATGTAATTCAAAAATGACTGTTTAGAAAAAAAACTCTGGGTAACCGTGACCATAGTAACGATTAAGTGGTTACAGAAAATGAATGAATGATCGAACTTAAGTAGTGAAACTTTTCCTTTCACCCCGAGTCCATTTTTATCCACTTGCTTCATATCTTCTCCTCATATCAAATGATGTTTCTGAGTTGGGAGGTTGAGGGTTAACTTGCCTCCTTTTACAAGCAAAGTTGTTTTTTGGGTTTGACTGAGTCAGTGAGTGTTTGAATGAGCATCATTAGCATTAAACCTCCTTTGTAGACTCGAATTCCTCCCACTAGCTCAGTCTCCCAGTGTGATGAGATGCCACAAACAGGCCTGTGCTTATTCCGAGTCATGTGAACCCGGCGCATCTTTTTAAAATGCTGCTAAAGCAACATCACTGGACAGTGTAACACATTTTGAGGAGAGTTCTGACTTTCAGTGCTATAACGTCAGCTCTCAGATGCCTCTCTCCCACTCTCTTGACCTCCTGCCCACCTCTGGGATCAAACTCACAGTCTCCTGATGAGATGACGCTCACTTTCCTTACTTTTTTTTTTAAATAAAAGAGTTCCAACACATACCGTTCACTCTCCAGTCCATACTGGTAATACATGGATTCTATGCTGCTGTTTTGAATTTCCTGTTTTTTGTGATTTCATAAAAAACAGCACATTAACATACACCGATCAGTCACAGCATTAAAAACTGACACTGTCTAGTCCTACCTCACACAAGAATAGATTTTCTGTTTTGGCTGATGTGTGTATGTCTATCTTTATAACCTACAACAGTTTAGCTCCGCCCATTAGCTGAGACCATAAAGTGACTTTCAGCCTGGACTAAATAAGGCAACCAATCATAGTAAAGGACAGCATTAAGGCCACAGTAACAGAAACAGCTTGTTTAATTATAAAGGAGAAAGAAAGGTTGGAAAACTATCTAGTAAAAACAATTAAGGCTGCATTTGGTGCATAAACCCACACAAATTTCAGAACTAAACCTCAGGGGGACATTGCAGGCTATGGGCACTTTAAGGATATGAGTCCTATTGAGAAATATCTTAAAGAATGAGGATCAGATTAAATCTCGGAGGATCTCGGAGGAAACAGTAATGCTTTTTTGATGTTATGCCATCCTTAATGATATGAACAAACCTCTGTTGCACAAGAGGAAGCTGAACTGTAATGTAACCCAACAGTGCAAAAAACTGGTGTGTAATTTATTCGATGAGAAGGCACTTCCTCGTTCTGCAGTTAGAGGGAACAGTATTCATTTGAGCTTCTCTTTGCAGCTCTTTTTCAAAAATAGACATTAAATAAATAAATAAATGAATACATGAATAAAATCCCAGCAGCATGCAGTTTGGGGGTTATTTGGGAATAACAGGTAGGAAGCTGATATCTGTACCCATAAAATGATATAGAAATGATATAAACACATACAATGTACATAAGTAGCAGGGTATTGTTTTCATGTTATTATTCATGTATTTAACCCAAAATGCACTGGCACATATTTAGGTGACGCACAATAAAAGCATATTTTTGCAGATGCTTTATATTTTGATGTTGTTTAGTCCATTGCTAAGCAGTAAAGGAAAAAAAAAGCCTTTGAGGAGGCATGAGCATCATGCCTGAAAGACTTTTCCTGCTCACAAAGGGCACGGTGGCACACAGATTCACATTCTATAAAAGACTAAAATGTTTGAAATGTTTGATCAGACCTCAGCCTACCTCTACATTTGTGAATGTACTGTGATGAGTGGATAAGCATTTCTTATAATGGAGGATACTGTAAAATACATGACATTACCTTCCATTATAAGTTTCCATTTTGGAGATGGGAGGTTGTGCCCCCATGAACGGATATGATGCGAGGCTTTGCATATATTGAAACATCACCCATGTGAAACTGCAGCAGTTCGCAGGAGAACAGTGCAGTCATGCTCTGATGCATGTTGTTAGCAAACTTGTGCAAGGAAATGGTGAGAGGCCTTAAAAGTGGAAGTGGGAAGAAGGTTGTGAAAACAGAACGACCTGTGGCATAACTTAAAAAACATCAGCGATTAAAACCGAAGAGAACAGAGGAGAAGAAGACGTGAATGAAAGAAGGCAGTAAGTTCATTACTGTATTGTTTATTAAATACGCTGCAAATCTTTATTTTTAATAAAAAAAAGCCATATGCACACTGGATTTTTAGTTGTTTGTTGCTGTTGTTCTAAGCAGTCTTTATATTACCAAGACTGTTTTCAGGTGCTAGTTTTTGTATGTTGTATAATTGTTTGTTAAGTTAATCACTGTAACTGTTCGTTTGTGCAAATGTTACTCCAGGCCCTGTGACAAATGTTTGGGACAAAATTTCTTCTGATGCCCTTTTTTGGAGCTTAGTGCAGCAGCTCTTAAACCTTTTCTATCTAAGGCCCCCATTGGGGATCATATGAAGTACTGCAAAGCCACCGGATGGACCAGCCACCTGAATCATATCCATTTTGCATGATGTCTATCGCTTTCTATCTATCTTCTGAAACAAGAGACGTTACAGGTGGCTCATTAGTTAAACGCTACATGGCTGTGATTAATTGTGATTAAGAGTCATAAAATATGGATAAAATTCCAGCAGCCCCTAATGATTTTCATTTTGTTGTTGTATTAAATATCTGTTGGCCATATCTAAAAAAAGAGGTACTTGTTTAACAATAGTAGATTTAACAATGGTAGATGGTAAATATTCTGTGACTACTTGATGGGGGTTGCAGAATAATATCCACATTAAATGTCTAATTAGTAGATTTTCATTTTGTTATTTTCTTATTTCTGCTTTGGTCATATCTAAAAAAGAAGTACCTGTTTAACAGTGGTACATGCTAAATATTACAAGTTCCACTCAATCACAACTCACAGCCTGATGTGGGTCTCGGAATAATATCCACATTATATGTCAATTTGGTAGATTTTCATTTTGTTATTTTATTTAATAGACACACAGTGTGTATATTTTTCTGCACCCCTCCCAAGGGAGTTCCGACCCCACTCAGTTTGAGAGCCGCTGCAGTCCAGTACGCATGGGAATGAGTGTGTGTGCTTGTTTTGGATTATGTGCAGGTCTGGCTTTAGGCTGGGCTGAAAGGTGGAAGATGATGCAGATTACAGTCTGGATGTTGCTCTTCATTCTGAGGGTCCTGTGCTGGGGTACGTGCTCTGTTCTTTAATAACGCTGTTGTGTGAACTCAAAACATACACTGTACTTTTTAGATGTATGAGCTTTGTGAAACCTGTACTTACGCTTCTTCTTCTTTTAAGGAGGTCAAGAAAGTGCGAGTGTTACCTTCTTTCAGAAAGTGATGTCAGTTCCTGGTGTGTGTGTTCACATCTCATGTCCTTTTACTAATTGTGGAAGCAAAAACCTCACCGGGGGGCAGTGGATTAAATGTTTTGATAATGAATGCCAAAATTGTTCAGCAAGTATTAATAGCTTCCCCGGAAATGGTGCAGAGGAAGATAGAAATTCCAGCTTATCAAAAGATACCTGCTCAGTGATCATTGATGTAGTAAAGAGAGAGCACGCAGGCTGCTATCAGTTCACTGGACAACCTAATTCTTCATTGAAAATCACCATTCAAGGTACTGCTTTATGTCCTATTATATCCTATTAACAAGCAACAGTATGAACAGTATGAACATTAACAAAAATGGCAAAGATACCCCGTAAGCCATTGCATCCTTTAAGAGAATTTTAGTATCTTTAGTTTGGGAACATAATGAATGTGACCATTGTTGCACCTCTGAGGGTACCTTTACTCTACCAGTCAAAAGTTTTTACAGACCACAGGTTTTTACCACTTATCTATGTATTTCATAAACTGCAGCTTTTTATTTTGTTGAACACTGGAAATTCGTTGAGTGAACAGCTATAAACAAAAAAAAAGTCAAATAAAACAAGTTTCCTTTATAAGAGTAACGAATCTGTAACAGTGCATGTCTAACTGGTTGTGTGGTGATGCAGGGTCAAATTCCAGGCTGTCCTATATCATTAAATGCACTTGTTAACTATTTCATCAATTAATAGCTTGTTACATATCTAACACTTGTCTACACATACAGGATATAATTAAAATTATAATTCTATTAGGTGGCTTTTTTGTAGGTCAGTAGTGATGAATAAAAACTTGTCATTTTCTAGCTAATAAAGGAACTCAAATAGTGAACATACTGTAAATCTATTTGTAAGAAAGTAATATTGCGTGTATAGATATTTAATAGATATTAAGTGAGTAGCTTGCAAATGTAAAAAATCACAGTGTGGGCAAAACCCTTTGACTAGTGGTGTGTGTTGTTTGAACCTCGGTGAACCAAAATTAAACTGTTTTTGTAGAGCTAGTTAAAAAGGATTTTTGAGGATGGCATTAGAATTTGGCTTTTGATAGATACAAAGATAGATGGGTGGATGGATTGATGGATGGATGGATGGATGGATAGATAGATGGATGCTTTATTGTCATAGTGTCAGTACAACGAGATGACGTTTGGGGCTAAGATCTACAAATATAAAGATTCAAACTATAAAAATTAAATTAACAATCACAGAAGTCGTAGGTTTAGAACAGAGTTAAATACAACGAATAAAAAAGTATGTGTATACTTATATACAACAGAGATAAGGGTTGCACCTGAAGTATATATATATATATATATATATATAT
>JBBPCY010000001.1:14455421-14480292 GCA_037974405.1 Brachyalestes nurse
GTGTGTGTGTGTATGTGTGGGTGTGTGTGTGTGTGTGTGTGTGTGTGTGTGTATATGTATGAGTGTGTGTGTGTGTGTGTGTGTGTGTGTGTGTGTGTTTATGTATGTGTGTGTGTGTGTGTATGTATGAGTGTGTGTGTGTATATGTATGAGTGTGTGAGTGTATATGTATGAGTGTGTGTATGTGTGTGTGTGTGTGTACATGTATGAGTGTGTGTGTGTGTGTGTGTGTGTGTGTGTGTTTATGTTACATAGAGCAGTATACTGTATACAGTTTCAGAGTGGAATAGGTTTTTCTGATGAAACGAGAGACTGTATTCTTGCTCGTGTCGTTTCTGCTTTGTAACTTCTGAATGATTCATGACTCTTTTTTAGCTCCTGCATTTCATCACCGACCTGTTTTTTCCTTTCTCTCTCCGTTTCACTCTCTCCTCAACTTCCTCCTCTGTCTTTCCCCTAACCGCTTTACGCTTTGGTTCCTTTTTCTCATTCTCTCTTTCTTTTTCATTCTCTCTCCTTTTCTCTTCCTTTTCATCTTGATTTTCCCCTCTTTTCTACATTCCGTCTCTCTTCCTTTTCTCTCCCCTTTTCACTCTTCCTCCCTCCCTTTCCTCCCCAATCTGTTTCTCTCTACCTCCTCTTTTCTCCTTCTGTTTTAATCTCTCCCTTACTTTGTTCTTGTATTTCTGTCTCTTTTTCTCTCCTTCTTGCTTTCTATTTCCCTCCTTCATTTCTCTCTTCCGTTCTCTCTCTCCGCCCTTCTGTCCTTTCTCTTCTCTCCCTCTCTTTTTCTCCCACTCATCCTCTCTTTCCCCTTTTCTCTCTCACGACAATACTCTACCTCCCCTTTTCTCCATCTTTCCCTTCCTGGGCCCCTTTTTTTCTCTCCCCCTCTTTCTCTTTCACTCTCTGTCTCCCCGTTTCTCTCTTTCTGTTTTCTGTCTTTCTCCTCTTCTTCTCTTCTCTTTTGGCTTTTACCACCTTTCTATATTCTGTCTCTTTCCTTTGCCTCTTTTTCACTTTCTCCCTTGTTTCTTTCTCCCTTTATTTCTATCCTATTTGTATATGTCCCTCCCTTTCTCTTTCTTTTTGTCTTGCTTACTCTTTTTTTTCTCTTCCTTTCCATTCTCCTTCTGTCCCTTCTTTTCTCTCCCTCTCTCTTTTTCTCTTTCCCTTTCTGTGCCCCCCTTTCTCTGTCTGTCTCTCTTTCTCTCTCTCTCTCTCTCTCTCTCTCTCTATAACAGGTACTCTCTCCACCACCGGTCATTCCACCAACTATGTGATTGCAGTTGAGCTGCCCACAGACCAAAGCCAACGGCACTGGATCAAGCAAGGGGTGGCGCTAATATGTGCACTGGATTACTGAAAACACACACACACACACACACACACACAAAACCACACATACACTCTTATAAACACACATATCTTCCTAGCACACAGCTCAGATACAGTGCTTGAAGAACTGCAGATGGACTCTGTTGGCAGGAAGTGCACTCTACAACACTTGACCATTTTAAACTCAGCTGATTAAACATGTCAGACTAAGTGTTTTCATTTAATAACACATTTTCTCACACTAATAAACTCTCAGTCAAAAACTTTTACCCGGTAACCCCGCCTCTGTCCGTCCACTTTACCAGTGTCTGTGTTGTCCTGTGTTGGCAAAATATGGAGATAGTGCTACAAATATGGTCTTACAGAATTAAGTCAAGACTTCCGGTGTTCTTAAATAACCTTTAAGTCCCCTTAGCTACTACTAGATCATTCACGTTCATAAATAAAAAATAAGTAAGCATCCTCTTCAGCTCTTTATGAGAAAATAAAAGATAAGAAAGAACTTTATTAATCTTGAGTAAACGTCTTGCATCATTGGCATGCTCAGTGCAACAAGAAAAAAATTAAAGATGATAAGACAAAAAATAAAAAGACAATATACAGTAGTGGAACACAATCACAAGAAGAAGGGCATTAGTGTAAGAAGTACAAGTATAACACTGACATTGCTGTGTGTACTGTACCGGCAGACCAGTAGTGCAAAATTACTTTATGAAAGTGGTTTAATGTTAATGCTATAAAAATAAATGCAATAACGTAGCAGCAGATGATGTGGGAGTGAGTTTAACATTCAATAACATTCAATTTACAGATTAAACAGTTAAATTGAGTTGCGCAAGTCCAATTCAGAATTATCATGAATAATCCTTTATTTAAATGATAATTTAACTATAAACCAGTTATTAATTGCCAAAGCCACGACAATGTGCATGGTTTACGTTTCAATACCGGTCTCTTTATAGTTATCGTTTATTGTGCACTGTTCCTTTAAAAGTCTGTGGAAAGTAGGGGGAGTGAGGCAAGGGCATGGGCTTTTCTTTCACACCCATATTGTGACAAAACCACGCCCCCTGCACTAGGATTGGCTAGATATGCCCCGCCTCCTGCTCTTGGATTGGCTAATAGTTCATATTCACAAGCAGTCTGGCTTTTTCACTTGGGCTCTTTTATGATGTTCAAAAGTTTGGAATCGCTTTTTTGTTACTTTATGCTCATTTTGATCCACAATGTGGATTAAATATTACATCTAGGGTAGATGTTTAGATGTTTTATTCAGTGTTTTAAGAATGAAGTGAATGCAATGATACCGTAATTATCTATCTACCATGTGTGTAGCACAAATCTGCAAAATCATCTTCATTTTTGATTTACGGCTGTGATCACCACCCTGCTCCTGGAAATCTAAACTCCGGCAGATTTCAGCGCCAGCCCACCTTTAACACACCAGATCCAGGCATGATTAGAAGTGACCTTTTCTCCCACGTCCATTCACTGGTGTGTTATGCAGGATGTCCCAGTGATCAGATGACAAATGTGGATAGGACAGGACAGGGACACCTGTAAGAAGGTAACTGTTTCCATAGGAATACATTATGGCTAAAAAAAGGTAAACAAAATTACAAATATGTAAACAAAATGTTTTAATCACTGAAGACCAGAAGCTCTTAAATAACCTAGCAACTTTAAACATTAGACAGTATGGATCCATTCCAGAAGCACAACAAAGAATCGAGGTGTCATGCTGCGTTTTGTTTAGCGTTCCTATGTCACATAGAACTAAAGTTATTGTAAATTCAAAAGCTTCTGGGGGTTTTAAAACATAAAACAAAATTCAAATTTCACTAATACACTTAAGGGTTTAAGGGTTAATCAACATTTTAAAGTCATCCACATCTAGGAGACCTGGTCTCACGGAAAGTACGGTTTTAATGTAACTTACGTTAGCAGCTCATTTAGATTTTCATTTAGTGGTGGTTGGTGCACCTCACAAATGTACATAAACAGAAATATCATGTTTCATTTAAAATACCCAGGTAATATTTTACTTAATTGAGTAAAAACTAGTCATTAGCCACCTCTCGTCATTAAAAAGCTACTAGCCAATGCTAGTGCATGAAGAGGGCCGTTACTGGGCGGAATACGGGTGGGGAGAGAGCCCAAATGCACCAGTGATCAGGTGGCCATCGCAGACTGGACAGAATGGGAGCAAAACGATGTCTTGTATATGAACGAGCAACATTTAAGAGAAAAGGCACATTTACATTTACGCGCTTATCCAGAGCGCCATACGCATGCGCTTTGTAGTCCACAAGAAAACACACCCTCACACTAGTAAACCTATACCTGAATTTAAGAGCTGCAGGAATGCTATGATTCTACCAGACATGGAGTTAGTTCTACACCAGAGTCACACACAGAAGACAGTTTTTTAAAGTTATTTGCAAAGTCAGCAGGTTTTATAATCCCTTACTTAAATCCTAATACAGGTTCTAGTTCAGTATCTCAACCCAGTAATGGACCACACCAGATTGCGCAGACAAAAAACAATATAAAGTCAAAATAAAACTACAAAAAATACTCTATACACTATATACTGTATACGCAGAATGCAGCAAGAAAGGTGGATTTAAATTCTATATAGATATAAATCACTGCTGAAATAGTTTACACAAATAGTTTTTTTTTTAGTTCCATTCTGGGCTCTTAAATGGAGTTTTGCAAATGTGTTACTTTTGTCATACATAAATGGTTAACATGTTAAAAAGGTCTACCAGAGTGATTTGATTTTATTCTCCTTTGCCTAAAATAAGGTATTAAAGTCTCAAAAGATTGTTTGTCCAATCACAGAGCAGCACAGATATCCATCCAATTCTAAAAGAAATGGAAACTTATACCTTAAAATAGGTTATTTCCCTTACAAACACTTGAGGAGAAAATATCACTTAATAATGAATATACTAAAAAACCCAATTTAATCAGATTTTAGTTAGTAACTGATTAAAACCTGGTTAAAATCCTCTTAGCCAATCGGAGCGCAGGGGGCGTATATTTCGGGCCAGGTGGGCGTGGCGTGTCTGAATATGGGTGGGGTCAAAGGGGCCAGACGCTCCAGTGCTCGGACGGTCGAGGCAGACTGGTCCGGGCTGGGGCAGAAAGATGAATGTACAGGGAAATGAGGGCAGGTTTTTTCTTCTTAACGGAGTTTTACCACAGGAGTACACTGGATGAAAGAGGGGAACATTTACAGTTTTTTAAAACACGGTGTTTTTAATAGTTTTTTGAGCGTAGAGGATCGTCAGCTGGTTAAAGTGTCATAATTCAGCAGATTGTGAGTTTTGAGCGCTGAGGTGGTGCTGGTGTGGAGGCGCTCGGGCTCAGAGCCGGGAGAAAATGCTCCAAAACGGGAAGGCCAGGGAGGAGAAGCCCGAGACGGACGCTGCGAAGTCGGACGAGGGAACCGACCCGACCCCCGAGAGCGAGGCGGCTCTAGCCCCCCCGGACAGCGGGTCTACACACTTCCCCATGCCCCCCATCGCGCCTGGACACCCCAAACTGGAGATCAGGCGCAACGCAGTGACGGACGATTACAAGGTGTCCAGCCAGGTGCTGGGACTGGGCATCAACGGCAAAGTCCTGGAGTGTTACAGCAAGAAAGGCGGGGAGAAGTGTGCCCTGAAGGTAAAACACCCTAAGAAAAGTTGGTCTGTAGTGCTGAACGGGGACTGCGTTCACATGGGACCTCTATTTCAGAATTAGAATCAGAAAACTTTATTAATCCCGGGGGATATCGCTTACACGATGACTGCATAGAGACACAGAGACAAGAACAATATGAAATACGATATAAAGTCAAAATAAATCTCCAGAAGTACAAAAACAATGCTTAGTACTAAATACAAAACAAAAAAGTGCAATATAATAAAACCTATTAGGTATTTTAGAAACTCAATATTAAGGCCTGTATCAAATACCAGCTAAAGTTATTTTAAAGGTATTTTAGATGTATTATTCAATATTTTAACAGTTGAGCAAATAACATGATAATATACTGTAATTATCTATTTATAATCATTTTTGATTGTCAAGATTTATCACCTTTTATAGGGCTCGCTCCAAATCTGCAAATTTGTTTCAGTTTCTGTCTAAGCGAGTGTTTTATGTTGTGACACTCAGGGAGGTGGGTTGGCTGAGTTCGCAGTGGTGCTGAATGGAAGCAGATGTCTGAAGAGAGTATTGCCACCCTCAAAAATAGTTGTTGTAGAAAATGTTTGCCAGGAAGTGTCTCAAGTATTGTTTTATGATAGCTGTTATTCAATTATATAAATGTGACTGATACTGTAGGTGGTGTGAAGAAAACAACACCAGGTACTATCTGAGGCAAATTTAAAGGCACTATTTTTCCACAATCTAATCACTTTAGTAAGAACTTTAGTAAGAAAAGTACAATTACATGTAGTAAGAGAGAGAGGAAATGCTTTGTGTGGAATTTGCTATGTGAAAATTGTTCACTGTGGTGCTGGGAACCAGGCGTGTGAAACTCTTGATTCATCTGAGAGCTGCCTCAGGGGGGCTGTTGTAATAAATGTTCATGGATACGCAGTCTGTCGTCTGTCACATTGTGGTAGTTTTTAGAAGATGTTCAGAGGTACATGCAGGGTGTTGTAAAATATTTCTCATGGAAAACTGATTTTTTCAGATTCCCACTATTGTACCATCAGCATTATGTACAAACACCCAGGAGACGTGTGTGGAGTCACTGTTGGGTTCCAATTACCACCACTGTAAAGAAATCTGAGTCAAGTTTCTCCACAGTGAACCTTCTTCTCATCAAGAGCTTGACCTAAATATGCCTATATTTTGAAAAATCACTAGACTTCTTCTTGTGTTGGGAATAGAGCAAAACTGCCTGGTGGGTCTTGAGAACTGGGTTGAGAAACATCGTTCTAGTTGATCCCTCCAGACCCCCAGAGATCTCATACCAAGAAACGTTGGACCTTTTTATGTGACAGACAATAGATAATGGTCTGCTTACACTAAATACCCCCTCCTTCCGCTTTTTCAGAAGACATGTGTCAGCTGCTTGGTTTGCTGGTCCTACAGTCCAGTGATCTATTTTGGACCCTCAAGAACTAGAGTAGCATATTTACTCACTTGATTCGACCAGCACTGAGTTCCCTACTGTTGATTGTCCAAGTAGCTTTTTAAAAACTGAGATCCCATACTTCTGGTAGCACCAAATTGCTAGCTTGACCACAAAGTTGCTGTTTACTCACTTGCCCACACGTCATTAAGCAATAGCTGCTGGCTCCCAAGCTCCTGCCACTCCAGCGCCTCAGCAGAAGCTCACCTGGAAGTAGCTGCAAACATCTGACCACCCCTTGTCAAGCTGTGGTCAGTTCCCTCATACAACTCAGAGGCTAATCATAGCTCCTGACTGGTGGTGCAAAACTGCTATATCTGGCTACTTCTACTGGGTCTGTTTCTGCTACAGAAGCTACTGTTGGCTGTTGGTACTGTTGCTTCCACTGCCACATCATTTCAGAAAGGCCCTGACACACCTGTGCTTGGAGCTTATAGATTGTTATCTGCTTTTCCACTGTCACAAGGAACTGTGCTGTACCGCAGAAAAATGTTTTACCTTTACAAATAAAGTAAAGCCAAGCTGCTCGACAGCAGGGCTAAAAGTGGGCTGCAGCCAAACTGACTCCATCACTGCTTTTTGATTGGTTGAAATGTTGTCATGACAACAGGTGGATTTGGAAAGAGGCCATTGTTTTATTTTGAACTAAATTAAAGCAACAGTGGAGATACAAACTAACAACTGGGACGTCAACTAAGTACAAGCACCAATGTTTGGGCTGAAGATAAATTTCAGTGGGAGTTTTCTATGATGCAAACAGATGTATCCTTAATGCTGTGAGGCACTCAGAGGCGCACCAAGACGTTACTAACATGTTAACTGGGTTAGGTTTCCATCATTAGGGCCAGTGAGCTCATCCAGCAACCCCTGACAGAATCGATCACGGCTGCCGGAATTTATTTGTGTCCTGGCTGCGCTGAGAGGTGTTTTGTTTTGCGCCGCAACTGCTTGGACTTCTCTGTTGAGTCAGTGTGGCCTGCTGAGACCTGAGGCTACTCCAGCTTCACTCTAGGTGAATCACATGCCTTGTATCTTGCTTGGTAAGTTGCTGGAGATACACTGTGTGCACTTGTAACTGACCACACTCCTGCTGGTCATATGTTTTTACCATGTCCTCCATCATTGCGTAAGTCTTCAGTGGGGCAGCTGGTGGTCTGCTGGTTAGGAAGTTGCCCCTGCGATCGTAAGGTTGTGGTTTGAATCCCAATACTGCCGTTGGCAAAACTGAGGTACACTTTAGCAAAGTACCTCCCCCTGCCCACCCTGTTCCCTAAGCGCTGCGTTGCTGGCTGCCCATTGCTTCCCTGAAGTGGAAGTGATCATTCTGTCATATGTTAACACATCATAGCACACAGTTTGAACAGCACAAAGTTCTTCCTCTGCGTTTAACCCATTCACCAAGTGTAGCAGGTTCAGCCAGGAACACAGCGTCCAGGAGGAGTGTGTGGACACGGTACCTTACTCAGGGGTACCTCAGAGGTGTCACTAGCAGTCTTGGGATTGGTTAAATGCGGAGGACACATATCACACTGTTCACACTGTGTGCTCTGGTGGGGGGTGACAAATGGTTCACTTTGCCAATATTAGTGCTGGAATAAATTACACAGCAGGTTCATACAAAGACCCTCACGTGTAGTTTCTTCCATCTTCTGCTTTATGTACTTGTATTTCTCAAGACACTGACAGTATATCTGTGTGACAGAAGGTGTGTGAGCATGTGTGTGATGTTTATGTCAGATGTGTCTGTGTGTGACTTGGCTGTGGGACTGTGTATTCCTGGAAGATGTGAGGAAAGTCTTTCAGTCATTCAATTCCCGTCCAGTTCTGCCACAGGCCTGCGATGGCTTTCTGGTTGCGTAGTGGAAAGACGTCAGTGCGAGACCACGCGGGTCTGGATTTAGTGCTGGCTCTAATCCAACAATCTGAGAAGATCAGCACAGACGGGGTGGGCTGTGTTTTTCACAGATGTAGCTGGGAGAATGTTAGAAACCCATTTGTAATTTGTAACATGTCACTGCCTTTAAACAGCATACTTCTCTAACTTATACACCTAAAATAACTTTACAACTTACGTTTCGTGTACTTTGGGTTTAGGGTTTAGGTATTGATTTAGGGAGGAGGCGGGGTGAACGTCAGGTCAGAGAGGTTTAATTACACGTCAGATCAAAGCTCACACTCGTAAAAATAAAGGTGCCAAAAGGCTTCTCTGGATTGATGCCCTGAAAGATGTATTTTTGGTTCTACCTCTTCCAAAATCTCCAAGGTTTCTTCCTAGAACCAAATCGCCAAGCCAAGAAAAAACAAAGTTGAATTGCACTAATTTTAGCAAAGTTCTGCTTTATCAATTAGTTACGATGCAAGTTAAATGTTTTAGTAAATTTTGATTTCACCAAATTAAAACAGTCTAAAACTGGTGTTTGTTCTACTACACACTTGTGGTTTGCTACTGCTCTCCAGACTCCTCCCTCTGTGAGATTTCCCAGCCCACTTGTGGGCGGAGACAATCCTGACAGTTCTCCGGGGTTCAAAGATCTTGTGTTTTTTCTGCTTGTTTCTAAGACCTAAAATAAAAGAAATTTGGGCATTTTTGTTCTTTATGGTCATTTGTGTCTGGCGCCATTTTTAAAAATCCCAGTCAGGGTTATTATAACTTCGGTTCTACGTGACATAGGAACACCAAACAAAGCTCGGCGTGACGTATGACACCTGGAGCATTAACACGAACCGGGGGAACCTCCATATAAGGAGCTGTTTGCCCGTATAATGACAGTTTACCATTTGTTGTGCTGCCGGCACAACTCTGTGCTGCTCGTGTTCTAAGGGTTAAAGAAGAGATACATGAAGGATACTATAAGACAGAACAAAGAGATGAGAGATTTACCAAATGTACATTATCAACATTATCTATAAACACTCAGAAGACACAAGTAGGTTCAGTGGTTTGGAGAGTAAATGCAATGTCTTTTGTTGTAGAGATTGTGATTTCGGTCCCATTCACCATCACTGTAAAGACATTTTTGCAGTTTTGCATGAGTCAACCACTTCATCACCTTCATTAAGGCAACAAATCAATATCACTGATAGAACTGAATTAGCTCATGCTCAGAAGGTGTAGGAGGATGTAATTAAGCAGACGCAAACTGAGCCCAAAGTACTCCACCTAATGGATTCCCATCCAAGAGGATTCGGCAGCGGTGAAACAAGTGGTAGTTTGAGGGACATTAATTAACTGTGTCAGACAGAGATTCCCTTTCATCTGGGACCAGTTTGGCTGGTTGTTTTCTAAAGGTTTTATGGGATTTATGTAAGGGGAGCCTCAATTTGCGGCCAAGAGTGCGGCCTGCATAAACAGTGCCTCGGTTATGTAATCGACCCTTCTGTGTGACGAAAGGGAACGTTTTCAAACACAGGCAATTCACTTTCTTCCTGTACATCATTTGGATTTGGTAAAAATTCTTAATTATTGTAAATAGAAGCTCCTCATCTACAACTTTCACATGGATGTGGGAGCTCTGGAACCAGTTTTGATCATAAGATTGACTTTTGAATTATTTCTTCATGGAGAAAGGGACAGTTTCAGTGGTGGGCAGTAGGTCTTTATTTTTATTTTCCGCCCAATTTGGTCATAGCCAGCTCTTCCCATAAGTCTGGTCTCCCTGTATTGCATGATGCTTCCAAGCTGGGAAGCTCTGAGATGCTCCACTGCATTTTTTCAGACTGCTCCTAACATAACTACTTCAGACAGCATCAACACGCTTGGAGGAGAACGCTAATTCTGTTGTACTTTTCCAAGGGAAACTGAATCTGGCTCATATATAACAAGGACCTAACCAGTTTCTTCATTTACCTGGGCTTTTAACAGAAAAGCCCCAATTCTCAGCAACATCCTGCAACTCTGTAGGACTCAAAACAAAACAGAAACAAAAACTGTACACCCCTATTGACCATGTTGTTCATTTTTTAACATAATTCCTGAATTCCCCAAATTATCAGTAAGTTTGATTGTTGTGTGAAAGGTATGTGGGAGGAGCTTTGAATTTGACCAACACACACTGGATTAGCTTTAAAAGGTATCTTCTACTGGATTGTCTGTGATTGAGCAAGATCTCGGTTCGGCTTTTTTTCTGCTAGGACATAAATCTGTATGGCTAAGACTTGGATGAAGTTTTTAAATGCTGTTATTAGTGGAAATAATTTGGGCTGAAGGTTGGGCTGTTTATAGAATAATATTTGACATTTACGTTACTTGGTACTAAAAATGTTACATTAGTAGAACTGTTTGTGATTATTATTAGTACTAAAGGCATCTTCACCAATTATTATTAGTAATATTAGTCTTTACTGTGGATTGTTTGGCTAAGCTAATTACTAATTTCCCTCCAGCGAATCAGACGGGATATAGAATTTACTGTGGCCAGGTTTGGGCCGACCAACCTTGCACATTCCAGTTCTTTATTTATTTACGGTCTGGGAAAGAATCACTTCTGCTTTGTGAAAAAATCTCAACATCAGCACCCTTTGTGCCTTCTAAACACTTCCTTTTCTTCTAAATTTTTTTTTTGTTAACTGTTAAAAGGAAGATGACCTGCATTGTGGAGTTGAACTGGTGTGTGTGCCATCTGCTTACATTAAAAATTCAATAAAAACACTCCTAAAAATAAAATGCCCTTAGGCTTAGGCATACGAATGTAGAAAAAACCTTCATTCATACAGAACGTTATGTATAGGTTCTTCAGACCCATCTCAGTAACGATTGACCCCTTCTTTATTAATAAACAAATAATAAACCCCCTGTCGTTTAAGGGGTTAAACATAAAATAACAAGTCTGTAGTTGACAGAACTAAACGGAATAATACAGCTGTAGTTTAAGGTGTTAAACTAAATATTTAATCTTTAAAGGGTTCAACACTAAATAATGTGCCTATAGTCTACAGGGTAAACATTAAATAATACTCTTGTATTTTTAGTGGTAAAACTAAATAATACGCATGTAGCTTGAGGGCTTGAACACTAAATAATACACCTGTAGCTTGAGGGCTTGAACACTGAATAATATGCCTGTAATATATGCAGTTACCTACTCAACAATACACCTGTAGAGTTAAACTGAACAAGAGGTTTGGAGTTTAAAAAGATGCATTGTGGATTGTTTGGTTTCTCTGTTTTTGGACACGTATTACACCTGAACAGTCTTTTTTGTGATAACGTGAGCGCGGGTTGCTACGAAACCTGAATGAACCCGCTTGTTATCTTCACTCTGTTCACTCATTTACAGCCACCGTAATTTATAACCCAATTTCCCCCACACCACTCACGATCACATGGCAGTGCTGGGAGAGCTCTCCGGACTGGAGGCTCACTGTAAACCCTGCTAGTGTTTTAATTAAGCAGGCTAATGTTCAGAGGAGTGACTCTAACTGTGATGGATGGACACAGGTTGGGCCAGACTGGAGAGAAGCCATCCTTTTCATTTAATTTGATTAGACAGATCATGAGTATATCTTACTGAATCTGACTGCCTTCCAGGATCTTGAGTGAGTCAGTGAGTGTGTGTGTGTGTGTGTGTGTGTGTGTGTGTGTGTGTGTGTGTGTGTTTTTGTAAGATCGAACCTCTGAGACCTATTTGTCTCTGTCTCGTAAGGATTGGATTTGGCAGCATCTTTATTCAGACTATTCTCTCCAGCCGTTCAACGGCACTATGTGTCCATTTAAACTCCACATTAACATTTCTATTGGAACAGCTTTTAGGGCTTGTCCAGTTTTTCCTGCCTGTGGTGGTGCCTCTTGTCAAATGTTGGCCCACAGTAATACGTAACCCCTGAAGTCGGTCTGATACAAAAGGTGGTAATTAACGCTCTCCCTTTCATCAGAATGCCCTCAAAGTGAAGCATTTGGACGCAGAGCTTGAACAGTTTCATCACACGTGCTTTAACAAATTGCGGGCCTGAGCTAAGCTCTTTTCCCTTCTCTGCCCTTTTAAACCTCCTGACAGAACAGAGTAAACGTTCCTGCTTCGGTTACATTTATTTCTAAGATTTTATTCCCCCTGCCTCGTGCCCGTCAGCCAAGGGTACCTGCAACCCAAGTAAGGATTAAGTGGTTACAGAAAATGAATGAATGAATGACAGCTTGGCAAAATTTTCCTCAGTAAATTTTCCCCAAAATCATTGCTTATGTTGGTTTAAACGCTAGCTCAGATGCTAAAGTTCAGTAATCTCTAATAGACTTGCCGAAGTACTTTCTGAAACACTGTTATCTTTAAACCTGGGTTAAAGTCTGGTTAAGAATCTGGTTAAGAGCAGCTGCTACTAGCAGCTGTTAGCGCTGTACTTGTGCTCATTTTTATAGATACAAATAATATGTAAATGCCACAAGCCAGTCTATAGTCTTAACCTGACATGATTTGAGGCAAACGTGTAGTGATTTACGCACACTAACTAAACCATACTACTTAATTACTACTCATTAAGTGGATTAGCCTCATAGCTAATGTAGTTTAGCCTTAGTGCTTGAAGATGTCTTGGTTGATCGAATACATATGAGGTGAGGGGAAAGTTGCTTACTTTTATTTGTCTTTTCGAATCAACAGTGACTAAAAGTGATTGTCTTTGCCTCTTTTGGTCAAATATCCATGCCAATGGTTCTTTTTGTCAAGTCTGTTCCATGGCCATGGTGTCAACATTGGTGGGGACAATCATCATGAAGACAAACATTTTTGTTGAAGGTGGAGGCGGAGATGAAAACATTTTTTTTGTGTATTGGGGAGTTTGGGAAGATATTGAGGAAATGGTTGCCAGTTTAGCTTACCAGTAATATTTTATTTTTATTTATTTATATTGAGCTGTTTTGAATATTGAGTGATGATGCCCCACCCCCAGCGTACTTTATAATTTTTGCCTTGCTTTCCCCCCTTGATTGTGGTTGGTTCTGTCTGCAGATTTGCCTGTGGTCCAGGTGGTTTTGCCTTTGCTTCCTGATGTTCCGTGAGTGTTCTTATGTTCTGTAGTTCTGTTTCTAACCGAGCACATCCTCGTTCCCCCTGAGCAGGTTTTAGTTCCTTCTCAGCTGGGGTGGTTTCTCTCAGAGAGAATATGGGACAATGTGGTCGGGGCTGTTTTTTGTCATCTCTCAGAGCAGAAGATGGAGTTACCTTCCGAGGGGAGACGGTGAGAGGAAAGCAGAGGCCGGGTGGAGTCTCCAGTTTCAGGATAACGAGCCAGGTTTCAGTAAAAGTACCTCTTTTTGGGCCCCTGTTCTACAGAGCTCTGAAATCAGGGTTTTTTATCTCTTCTGATCTCTTCTGTCACTGACTGTGTATTTGTTCGATGAGGGCAGGAACTGGCTTTAGTGCTTGGAGGAAATCAGTTGTTGTTTTGTTTGACTTCATTCTTGTGTTTCATAGTAGTCAGTTAGTGTAGCCTGCGGTACTATCAACACAGGGCCCTTAATGTACTCCCACAGTTTATGATGGTCTCTGAGAGAGCTGCCTGATTGGTTCAGTTCACAGAATTAATACAGGCAGGCATAAAGAAGCAGAGGTATATTTAGATAGATAAATAAATACATAAATAAATAGATAATAGATAGATAGATAGATAGATGAAGATGCGCATGTGTGTGTGTGTGTGTGTACATAGAGAGAGAGAGAGATATAGATATAGATATAAAGATAGATGAGTGTGTGTATGTGTGTATATATACATGTTCCAAGAGCATCCACAAATAGTGAAAAACCGTGAATTTGTGATGTGGTAAGAAAAATACCTAAAAATGTCTATTTTTATAGTTTAAACCCTAAATATGCCTCCAAATATGCTCCCAAAACACTTAAATTTAATTTAAAACTCAGCTTAATACATTACCCTGAAAGAAAATGTAAAGGTAAACCTGTATTCATACTGTACAGTTTACACTGAACTCCAGCAGAGCTACAATGTAAAATACAGATGTTACCCCTGTATAGACTGTAATTCATTTATGGGTGTTTTCTTTGGTATGTGCTGTCTTTTCTTTGGTAAAAGCAGGTAAATACAGTAATAAATAATTTACAGTAAACAAAATACAGGCCTTTAAGTAGAACAAAACAAAAAACACTCGAGACGCTCCACGGGGGAAGCAAAGAGAAATAAATAGCATTCTCAGATTGGCTGCTTTGAAATCTCCCGCCTCTGAATGCAGCAGTATTTCACCACCCCAAGACGCGTCTTTCTCTCCACAGTACCCAAATATTTACAGTTATTTTTATATGGAAATGCTGCTGAATTTACAAAAGTAAACCAAAAATGCGGATATCTGCAGTTTCTGCATTAGTGCAGGGTTTCAGCAAACAATTATTAGTTTGTTTCTCAGAAAACATCTACGTTGGACTGAAACCGCGACTGCTGATCCATGTTGGGGATTTAGTATATTTATATACTATATACTATATTTATAAGTGTGAGTGTGAGTGTGTGTGTGTGTGTGTGTGTGTGTATGTGTGTGTGTGTATGCGTATGAATTTACTTGTATTCCACTCTAAGATCAGGACCCCTTCTGTTATTATTAAAAAAGCTGTGGTTGAAGCAATTCCACAAAAGCGAGAAATAAAGTTTAGAACAAATACATAAGTATATGAAACACAATCATCTGGAAAAGAAGCTGTGCCTACTCAAAGGGGTGAAGGAGTGTTTGATCATTATTGTACTGTAGTCAAACCTTTATGTATTATTCAGGATGATATAATTTTACCAAGTAGCTTAATTAAAAACTTGCCTTTTTTCAGGTTTAGGTGGCTGTAGGGATGCACTGTGGATTAAAAGGCCAACATTACAAAGTCAAACACAAGACATTAGACAAATATTTTATAGCTGTAGATTCTGTTTTATAAATAAACTACAGTGTGATCATCTGGAGAATACTGCTTCGCTGGTGTGGTACATACTTGTACTCCACTGTCAGATCTGAGTTGTTGACTGGATCTCTTCTATCATTACAAAATAAACATCATTACTACACATGAACTGGAAGAGAGCTCTCCACAAACACTAGAGAATCTAAATGTTGATTACCTGGAAAAGCGGCTCCAGATGCTGCGCCTACTCCACAGGGGGGAAAAGCAAAAGGTACTGTGATCTACTCTAAACCTACTCTTCACTTAGTTTTAAAATTAACAGTTAATTTAATATAAAAACTTGCCTTTTCTCAGGTTTTGGTGGCCTTGGCGGTGCACTGTGGGTAAAATTAACAATGTTACGAACATTCCTCAGTGTCAAGTACAAGTCATGAATAAAAAATACTTGGAATTGTCCCAAAACACATTAAAGACAACCAGTAATGTGTATATTGTGGCAAGCTGGTGAATGGCCGCCACCCACAGCCACTCTTCTCCACCCGCTCAACCACAAAAATCATTCCTGCCACCTTTCTCCACCCACTACAACTTGTCTGCACTCTCTTCTCTTGTCTGCACTCTCACTCTCTTCAATGTTTACTGTTTCACAGTAAACATTGAACTTTTTTAAGACAGTCAAATTGCTGGACAGTCAAATTGCTGTGTATCAGTTTTAAACAATTCTGGATATAAAGAGAATTAACACAAAACATTTCTCTTAAAAAGGTTGTTTTAATAATCTACATATCCACATATTTTTGTTGCTGAGGCTTTCCAGAATATAACAATATTTGTCACTTTGGCATAGATGTTTTTACGGACATGAAATGCTTCAAAATGTAAAGGTGTAGCAAACTGCCTCAAAGTGCCAGAAAGGCCTCGGGCCTCAGAGTGTTAAGGCAAAAGGATTCCCAACCAAGTACTGAAGACATATCATTTTGAAAGTACCATATTTTGATTGATTTGATGTGATCCTAATTTCTTTCTACTTTTTGCAACAACAGAGAAAAAATGGTGATGTCTTCACAGTATTCTATGTTTTTTTAAATTCCTGTTTTGTGGGTTTTATGAGCTGGAAGCCCAAATTATGTACAATTCAACAACTAAGTACTTGAAATCATTTAAGTTGTGGACCCTGAATCTATGATCTATGAAAGTGTAACGTTTTGAATGGAATTATGGAAATAAATAAACTTTTACATAATATTACAATTTTTTGGAAAGGGTCTGTGTATGTATATATGTATTTATATACATATACAGGGGTTGACATTAGTGGTACATAGACGTAGATATCATAATAGATATCATAA
Source organism: Brachyalestes nurse (assembly GCA_037974405.1). Classification (NCBI taxonomy): domain Eukaryota; kingdom Metazoa; phylum Chordata; class Actinopteri; order Characiformes; family Alestidae; genus Brachyalestes; species Brachyalestes nurse. The sequence continues at coordinate 14,472,083 of JBBPCY010000001.1, forward strand.
AAAATGTTTTGTGTTGCAGTTTGTATTCTTTTTATACCTTGAAGGGTTACAAACTGGTACACAGCTATTTGAATGCCTATTGATATCAATGATATCCGTCTGTCAAGTCAAGTGTTTAATATGGTCAGTGTCAACTGAAAAAACATTCTTTTTGTGCAGTTTTTCTGTATTTTGTGGACTTACTTGTTTCTTTTAAAGTAGGTTTGCCAGCTTGCAGTAAAATCACCTCTCCTGTTTTAGATATAAAATATCAGTTGCACTGGGTACAATTTTAGAGTTTTTTGCAATTGATTTCTTTGCAAATTCTCTTGCAGTACCACCACTGCCGATCAGGGATCTTCATTTCACAAAGAACCATTGGCCTTTAATAAGTTTATATTATTAATGTTCTCACACAGCTATGTTAAAGCTATTCTAGTCACTTTATTATTTCTATTGTATTTATATATTTGCATTTAAAAGAATATTTAATGTAACCTGGAAAACTGAGCCCACACTGATCTCCTGTGAAAAAACAAAGAACAAATTATTATAATACTAATGTTATTATACAGTCGGTAATTAAATTTCAAGCATAAAAAAAAAATCACACACACATAAACAAATCAGTGTCTTGCTGACCTTTTCTCAATTGTTTCTCCATCTGAAGGCGTTCTGTAATTTACCAAAGATTTTTATGAGTCAAGGATTTGTATAAAAAAAAAATAATAATATTGCAACTTATAGAATGAGCTTGAAGCATTTATGTATTTGCATATGTATGAACTTACTTCTGCTTTCTCTTCTTACAGATTACAGCTCCGGCTGCAGCAATAGCACAAAGCAGCAACAGTGAAAACAAAGGTGCGAGGATATATGGTCCAATGGTGTCCATTCTCAACCCCTCGAATCCTAAAAGAGTGAACTCATTAGTGAACTCATTATAGCATCAAATGAAGTCGTCTTTCTCTTCCTGTACTTACTTTTCACAGGCAGGTATGTGGCACTCTTTTGTTTTTTCCCTCTCCAGAATGAGGCTGTGCAAATGAGGTCTTCTTCGTTTTCATAGCCAGTCGGAATGAAAGTAACTGTTGAGGTTGTTTTCCACTGACCTCCGTCCATCAAGACATGGCTCACCTTTTCCTTGTCAGTTGGAATACTCCATGCTATAGTTGGAGGGTGTGAGGGGCATGTGTGGGTGACAGAACAGCTGATCGAAAAGGTCTTGCCTGGCTCCATCTCTTCAGGAACACCCGAAATGACAGGCTTGTTAGGAGTTGCTGAATTTCAAAGGAAAAAGAGAAATTCATCACAGCAGTGTTAGTGGTTTATATGAACTTAAAGTTCTGGAAGCATTTTGGCTGAAGTGTTTCAACTGAAGACAGACAGACAGCACCTTCAGACTGAGAATTCTGAAAGTTCATGCTCAAGTTCATCCCTAAGCTGCAAAACCTTTGGAAACACTTCACTGAATGTCCAGTATTCATAGGGCTACATATACGTAAACATTTTATAACAACTGAGCTACACCTATATTAACATTTACAGAGAGTTATTTCAGCAAGCGTTAGTTGTCATAATATTCCGTAAGGTGAAATAACATAAGTTGCACATCATATATTCTGGTTTTGGAAAACTGAAAATCTTTTTACTCATTTTAAAACTGTGTCTGTATATTAACAGATCTTTAGTACCCTTTGTTTTTGTTCTCAGCCTAGCTACTGACCATTACTAGGTATGATGTCTAACACATACATAACACAGAACTGGCGTGCATAGAGGGTAACATTCCAGCCTGGAACAGCGCCAGCTGCCACCTCCACACAGACCACTAGGGGGAGACGTTGAGCTGCTGCCACTTCATAATCAATATCATCAGAAATACTTGCGTGTGGGTCCTTTAATCCACTGGCCACAGTCTCACTTCCTGTTGTGTAAACCATTTAACCCCCATGTTACAAAAGCAGCCAGTAGTTGGGCAAAGGCTCTCAAGTTTTTCTCCTGCCTCTCCTTGCTCTCACCTGTTTCTTTTTGTGCCACATCTTGTCCCCAAGGGCTTGTACTCTCTGGACTCTTTTTGAGTTTTTCCCTATTCCGAGTTTTCTACAGGAGGAGGTTGGTGGCTGACTACTCGGTTGAATACCACTTTCTAGCAGCCGAGAGTGAGTGGAATTCAGTTGCCCACATAGCCACAAAGAGTGAGTGAGAAGCTCAAGGACAAGCTGGCCCCCCTCAAGCCTCCAGTCTCCCTTGAGGATCTTGTTGAGCTCTCCCTGAGGTTGGATAAATGAACGTGGGTATGCAGATGGACCCAGGAGGTGGAGACAGCCTGTAGCTGAGTCTCTGACTATAGTGCCTGCCACCATGGGGTCAGGGTCCCTCCCTGGCACTGCCAAGTTCATGCAGCTGGGTCATGCACAGTCATCCAATCAAAAACAGGAGGCTGGCATGAATAGAGGTAAGTGCTTTTATTGTGGCTTCTCAAGGCACCCATGCTCCACTTGTCCTGAGTTGGTGGGCATGGCACAATGCCTAGGCCCATCACAGTGAACAAAGACCTACGATGTGCCATCCCCCTACTTCCTGGGTGTTACACACTGCCACCCTGAGCATGAGGAATGACTCCGGGCATTTTTTCCACTGTCCCCATCCTGCAATCCACCAACTCCTTTATCGTAAAAGTGGAAGTTAGCATTAATGGAAAACCGTGTGCATACTATTCAAACCATCTCACACCTGCTGAGAGGAACTACAATGTGGGGGACTGGGAGATCTTGGCAGTTGAAGTTCCAAGTATGTGGAACAGCCAACCTCCAAATATGGGGAGTGCATCACTTGTTACTGGCTTTAAAGCAAGACTATAAACATTCTTTATACAATACCATTTTAAACTCCAACTATTTTATGTCGATCACTTTTTATTAATTAGATCTATCTGTTGTTTGTTGATATTTTCCCTGTACCTCAGTATTTTATGTATTTTTTTATTTACAGCACTTTAGTCAACTGTCATTTTAAAAAATTGACTTAATTCATGACTTTGTGACAACTGACTTATGTTGGAATAAGTGTTTAATAATGTTTATGTGGGTCTATGTCAGTTGTCAAGGAAGGTTGAGTAAGCAGTGTCAGCCAACTTTCTAACAAATAGTCTAGAATGATTCCTACCTTTCATGACGATGAATACGCAGCTGTGGTTAAATCTGTACTTGTCAGTGCCCTTTTCTGCATGGAAACAAAATGGCCCATTATCGTGGGCTTTTACATCATCAATCTCTAAAGTGCAGTTCTGCTCATCTGGATCCCCCAGCAGCTTTGTGCGGCCTTTAAAGTTGTCCAGAATGTTGCTCGGTCCAGTGTGGAAAACATATCCCCCGGAACTGGTGTACCACAGGCCACGGAGACGAGTAACCGGCTCACTACCCATCTGGAAACTGCATGGTATTACCACACAGGAGCGGGTCAAGGCACTGATCCTGGGAACCACATTTGCCTCGAAAACATGTAAAGCTGAAATGTAAAGTGGTATTCAAAATGGTCATTATGCAAGAATTTATAGGTTGAAACCTAAATCCATTAGACAAACATACATTTTTGTTTGGCTACTTTTAAAAGCGTGATCTGTAATTATATATTTATATGTGGCATTACTAAAAAAAATGCACAGCATTCTTTAAGTTTGAATTTTGTCTGCATTTGTTGTTCACACCACTCTAGTGGTGCAGTATAAGACTTTATCACACCACATCAGCACTTATGAAAAATTAAATAAGCAACTGTAATTGTGAAAAGATCTATTATGTTTTGTTGATTTTTAAGTGGATACACATTCACACTTCTGTATGGCATTTTGTTTGTTTGCTCATGTTAATGCACTATTTTTGTTCTAAAACCTTTTCACCAATAGTTTTTAAACTCTGCCATTCTGAATTGAAAAAAAAAACAGAAAAAGGTGAAAAAACCTACTGTCATTTTCAAATGGATCCACTATTTTGGGGATATACTCTGAAACAGATTAATTAAAAAAAACATGATGCATGATAAGTACACATACACACCGCAGACAAAAGGCTTTACTAATGCAGTCTGAACTCACTTTGAACAAGTAAAACAACAGAAGTCTCGATCTCTCCGTAAGGAAACTCTGCAGTGCAGGTGAGCTTCTTCCCACGATCATCCATCGTAGCCAGAAATAATATGCTTGAAAAGGTGATCCAGCCCAACTGGCGGTTTTGTTTGGTCCACTTAGTCTCTGTCATGTCTTCATAGTTCCAGGTGATGGTTGGAGGCTGCCTCTTGCAAGCGTGGAAAACCTTGCAGGTGAAGTTCTCTGCAACTCCCTCTGTGACATCAGCCACTTCTGGCTCAATGATTATATCTTTGTGAATACCTGAGAGAAAATTGAGCAGAATTATACATACAAATTGGTCCAAACTCAAACCACAGCACAAACTGAAAACAAGAACAAATGTAAAAAATTTAAAATGTTAGTGAGATTTGTGTGGATGGAAAACTGGTTAATGCAAACTAAAATTTCACTTCCAATATTTATAAGATTACGTAAGCTGAGACCGAAGGTGTTACTGCCCTCTCTGGTATCTCTGATAGCACAATCAGTAACTCAGTCTACAACATAATCAGACACTTTTTGACTTACACTGAGCATTAAGGTTGATTTGAGCTTCTGAAGTCTGACCGCCTGGGAATGTGGCTTTGCATGTAATGCTTTGTTCGTCTTCCTTAATAATAAACGTATGATGTCTGGTGGTCTCCCAGAATCCATCCTGCATTGGAGTGTCTGCAGTGCTGTTCATCTGTCGAGCTTCACCCATGGTCAGAGTCGGAGGACTGGGTGGACAGGAATGGCGTACACTGCAGGACACTGTGATTTGCTCTCCCACTTGAGGAACACCAACGATGCTGAGTTTTGGTTTATCAGCTTGTCCTGTCAGAAGGAAACAGTAGAGAAATCAGGAAATCAGTCGTCTCTAAAGAGTCTGCATTAAGTTTGAAATATCTGAGGAACCAGGAGTTACCTGTGACTTGGAGCGCAACCCAGCCATCATCAGAGTTTTCTCTGTGGAATGTTTCAACTGGTTTTTCATCCATCCACGGGTACAGTCTGACCCCATTATGCTGAATTATGAGGTCGTTTATCTTCAAACTGCAGTTTCTTTCGCTGACCAGTCCAAACAATTCTGTTCTCCCATAGAACTTGCCTGTGACATGCTGACCATCTTGGTCATACACTAAAGGGAACTGTGTAGCGGAGTACTCGTACCATTTCACCATGATTTTGCTGGGCTGTGTGGTTTTGAAGTCAAAGCTGCAGGGAATGATGAGGCAGGAGCCCTGGAGACCTTTGATCCTGTTTGGCATTGAGTACGTCCAATCCAGTGAAGACAGTCCTCCTTTATTAATCAGAATCAGAAAACATCATTGATCATGGAGGAAACTACACTGTTTATTGGATTCTTATGAAGCAAATAATTTACTAAACAGTGATTAGAATATTTACACTTGAATTAAATATATCAGTTTGTTTCAGACCCCAGCTTTCCCCACAGAGTACAGTACATAAACAAACAAGGTATTTCTTTTATCATAGGTCCAATGATACCCTGTTGGGTTTGCAGTCTCAAAAGTGAAATTAAACTTACTCTTCACTTTTAGAACAACAGAGTCTGAAAGTTGTTCTTTGGAAGACTGAGCCGTGCATGTCAGCATCTTTCCATGGTCATCCTTTGCTGCTTTGAATTTTAATATGGAAACTGTTTCCCAAATGGTGGAGGGATTTGTTTGTGTTGTGACTGAAGCTGGCATGTTCTGGTAGTTCCAGATAATATTTGGCTTCTGTTTATGGCATGTGTGATGCACAGTACAGGTAAAGATTATCTCAATTCCCTCCATGACCTCATCCGGTGTTGGGCTAATTTTAGGTTTCTGAAAAGTACCTAAGAAAAAAAAGAAAAAACATCAAATACAAAATATATTTTCTTTGCTAGGAGAGCACTCTGCAACAAAATAATTCTCCAACTGAAGCATTAACATGAAGACTTTTAGAAAAAAGTTGGTAAACCAGTAGCTCAGGACTTTTTGGAGCTAGTTACGTGGCACTGAAGTGCACAATGTGAACACCAAAAAGATTTTAAGTGTGTTTTGTATTTTACTGTGTGTGTTATTGGGAGTGTTGATGTTTTTGGTAAAACTAGACACTGATATTTTTTATGTATACTTAATTTTTAGAGGAAATATATTTTTTTTGTAAGAATTTCTTAAGAATATTTTAATTAAGAATTATGAGTAATAATGAGTTTGGAACATATACCAAACCATGTCAGAGGAACAGAGAAAAACATACTGCAGCTTGTTGTAGTGACATTTTATGACACTGATTTGTTTGAAATAGGGTAAATGTCGTCTATATGCATTTATGAATGAACACCGTCAAACAGGCAGGTAAAGTGTTAGTGAAATAGCCCTTGTTAATGTGAATTAAACTTTTACTTTATTTGAATGGTTTTAATATTTGAGACCAAATGTTACTTTTCTCCCTGGTATCTCTGAGATTGCCGTAACTCATTCTACAGAGTTATCAGACACTTTTTGACTTATGACTTACACTAAGCATAATGTGCACATTTCACTGATTTGTTTGAAACTGGGTAAATATTGTCAATACGCATTTTGAACACCGGAATATCATTAAGGTTGGACAGTCACATAGGCAGGTACTGGTGACCCAGATGATTCTGTCAGAGATGGGAGGAAATGTATCGGGTAGACATACAAAATTTCAAAGGTTCAGCTTAAGTGGATCTTGAGATGCCGAATTGTGTCCAGTGCTCCAATGAATTAAATTTCATTCACATTTCAAGATGTTTGTTGGGTGAAGCTCTTGTTTTTTCTATTATCATGATTCACTAGACGTTACTCCACAAATATATTGTAATGAGCTGGGGTCATGTGCCTCCTAGAGGTCAACTTGCAATACAAAGGACATAATTTCTAACAAAACTCTTGTCAAAAAGTGCTTTTTCCTACCCTAGGGGGAACTAGCACAATAGTACAAGCCCACATAGGGTCACAAGCACCAGCCGTATTAGGTGTAGATTGGTGTCTTAGTATGTGATATTGGTGACCACACATCACACAACAGTGTCTGTAATATTAGACTCACACAAGGGATTGAGTTTGACGTCAGTCTTGGCCGTCTGTCCACCTGAGAACTGAACAGTGCAGGTAAGAGCCTCATCCTCCTGGACTTTCCAGGTAATCATTTTGGTTGTCTTCCACTTCCCTTCATCTAGTGGGGTGTGTGTAAGACTTTCAGTCCCACTGATGCTTAGGCTTAGTGTGGGGGGGGCTGGAAGACAGGTGTGTATCACACTGCAGGACGAGGTGACTGAGTCTCCGACCTTCGGTATACCAAATACATCCACCTGTGGTTTCTCAGGAGTGTCTAGAAGACAAAACATGTTTATCTGTGAGCATTAAATCAACACATACTATTGCCTTGATGGTAAAGTGACAAACCGTTTGAAAGACTGCAAGTTGCAGAGGTGAATGAAAGGACTTTCTGGGGACCAGGGTCACGACTGAAATGACTACACGTCATTAAATCAAGTAAAATCATGAATTCACACATACTTTAAATCAAGAAATCTAAATAAACTGAAAAAAAAAATTTTTTAACTTAAATAGTGGCCTATCCCCACTGAACTAAAAAAAAACACGTTCGTTATGTCAAATAACAAAACTTTGTTTAGTTTACCACAAAATATTAAGGCAGCCTGGAAACATTTTTTGTTAAAAATTATTAGTCACTAACTTTAGTTGTTAGATTAATAATTTAAAAAGATCCCTTAATAGGTATGGTAATAACTGAGGTTACTGGATTCATATATCTGGAGTAGTTTTACATCATAATATTAAATCAAAATACAATTTTCAAGGGCTGTTTCCACTGCCTACTGTTAACATGGATCAGGGGTTATTACCTGTAGTGCTAATATCAGTTAATAAATACATTAGAAATTTAAACCATGCCAAATATGTAATGCCTAATAGAAACAATAAAAACATGGTCAAATGATCCTACCTGCTACCTCAAGGACAATAGTTACATCTTTGTAGTTTTCTCTGTGATATGATTCAATAGGATTTGGGTCCATCCAGGGGTACAGTCTCTCCTGGCTGTGCTGGAGTTCGAGGGGCTGGATCTTCAAGCT
>JBBPCY010000001.1:14480392-14508185 GCA_037974405.1 Brachyalestes nurse
GTGTGTGTGTGTGTGTGTGTGTGTGTGTGTGTGTGTGTGTGTGTGTGTGTGTGTGTGTGTGTGTGTGTGTTTTCATATTAGGGCTCCAAAATATATTGTCTGTTTATCGTTATTGTGATGTCGGTCTCTGCAATACTGACGTCACAAAAGGCTGCAATACGCTTAAAGCATGAGCTGCAGAAAACAGCTGATCATTTGTGGTTTTCTCTCACATTGACCCAGCCTAACAAAATATATAGGGTCAAAAATCTATTTGCAGTTATCTATACTAGAGCTGCAATGGAGTTGGATAAAATATCAATGTTGCTTCTACATATTTCGATTGCAATGCTTTTGGTGATATTAAAGGGCCATATGATCACTTTTCCGAAATAAAAAATGCTTAAAGTCTGTAAATGTCTGTATTATATTCTGTATTACTGTACTGTACTGCACTGTTGTAGTCTCCTTGCTGCCCCACCCCCAAGTATTTTTATATTTTATTTTTTTAAAGTGTAGCACATTCAAAGATATACATATATGTACATATATAGGTTTCATTTTTAGCCAGTCCCCCTTTTTTATCCTCACGTTTGTGTGTGTTGTGAGTGTGTTGTATGTTGCATCTACGGTCCAGGACGACTGTATTTCGTCTCACTGTATACTATGTGTATGGCTGGGATGACTATAAAGCTCGACTTGACTTGTAAATATTGTTTCAAATGGCACGTTTACTCTCCCATCTGTACAGTCTATACACCAAGTTGCAAGGTTATGGAACATCATTACCAGTCATTTCATTAATATAAAGAAATAAAGAAAACAAAAAACACAAGTACAAGAAAATGTAATGGTAAAAATAAATAATAAAATAGTAAACGTATTCTTGTAGGACAATAAATAGTAAAATAATAAGGACATACAGAGAGTACGTTTAAGGTGAATGTGGTATTAAAGTGACTGTAGTTTTAACGTGAGTGAAGATGGTACAGGGTAACTTGTTCAGGATTTAGCTGTTTAGTAGTCTGATAGAAACTGTCCCTGAACCTGCTGATGTGGTCTGGATGCTCCTGTACTGCCTGATGGATGGTAGGAGCATGTAGTGGTTGGGATGTCTGGTATCAGAGAGGATCTGCTGGGCTCAGAGAAGAGCCATTGGGTTTTCCTCCTACAGCGCTGTCTGTAGAGGTCCTGGATGTCTGGGATCTGAGAGGATCTGCTGGGTCTTTCTCCTTCAGTGCTGTCTGTAGAGATCCTGGATGTCTGAGATCAGAGGGGATCTGCTGGGGTTTCGTCCTACAGCACTATCTGTAGAGATGCTGGATGTCTGAGATCAGAGGGGAGTCTTCTGAGTCTTCAGTGCTGTCTGTAGAGGTCCTGGATGTCTGGGATTAGAGAGGATCTGCTGGGTCTTCCTCCTACAGTGCTGTCTGTAGAGATCCTGAATGGCTAGTAGTTCAGTACTGGTGATGCATTACATTGATCTGACCTCTGTCTGTAGAGCTTTGCTGTCCAGAGCACTACAACTGCCATACCAAGTCATGATACAGACAGACAAGAAGTTGTTGAAGTTGGGGAGATTTCTGAAGTTCATGCAAAATCTCCTTAGCTGCCGTAGGTAGAAGAGCCGCTGTGATCACAGCTACATGGGGTGACCTCCAATTATCTAGAACAGCTGTCACTCTTCACCTCTGTTCCCTCTACAGTTTGTGGTGTCACCCATTCATATAAACCTTCTGATTTATCCTACAGCAGTTTAGCCTCTTCCATTCATGCTAAAGTTCTACTGAGTGTTTCAGCCATATGCTGTTTTTTGAAAGAGCTGCAAAACAGAGGGCCTTTCAGAACAAAGATCATTTACATATGTCAGACAGTTACAGTAATAGAAACAGCCTGTTTTATTCTAATGGGTAAACAAAGGTTGGAAAATGGACATGTATGAATAAACTATGATGAATTAACAATTATATTTCTGATACAAATGGTACAAAAAAGCAATAGAAGAAAAATATATAATACAGGCCTTTTAAAAACACCTTAGTGAACATTTAATAGTTGAAGACTGGCTAAAATAATTTGAGTATTGGTGAATTACATGAAGACCTTCATTCATTGGAACTGGAGCTGTGATTTGTCAGAGGCTTTGCATATCACAGCCTTTTGCGATATCAGTAATATAGAAATTGATATCGCAATAAGAGATGGTATATTGTGGAGCTCTACCCTAGTTCTGTGTGTGGATAACTGATCCGAAACTGGTCCTAAACTGGTTCCTTATTGCTCAGTACTGAAATCTGGAGAATCTCCTAGACAAATGGTGCGGCTCTCTGTGTCACTATCACAGGATTCATCGTAAAGCCTTTGGTCCCATTTTCACGGATAACAAACATCTATACACTGGTGTCAGCCTCATTAAGAGACTGGGAGAAATCTTGAACTAAGGCCTTGTTTGCTATAAATATATAATTTGATCTGTTTTCTGTTGTCCTCCAACAATAACAACAACAGAATCATTGGTTTGTTTTCCACCACAGCTCATGCTTTAAGCTGCTCAGTGGATTTCTAAAGTAGGCTTTGTTTGTGTGTGTGTGTATGTGTGTGTGCGGTCACAGCCCTTCTTTGGCAATTCCCCCACATTCCCCATTTCAGCCACACACTGACTGTCGTGCTGCTCAGGCATGACGCTCTTCACATGATGCAAACAGAACCTCGTTTTAACGGCGGTGATGCAAACAATGAGCCTCTCATCTCCAAAACATACATTTTTTCAGATGCATTAAAACTCTTGTTTGGCCGACACGTTGCGTAATAAGATTCCTTTAAGAGCTTTAGGAAAGGGGGATAAAGTTCACGGAGGGGATTTACATGTTTTGTGCTTTTTGGTCTTTTTGGTGAAGCAGAGGGGCACATTGTGCAATGCTCAATCAGATCAGTGACTTCAGATAAAGTGATACAGTAAAGTACAGTAATCAGAGCACTGTGAGCTTTGGATGTTAACAGCCTGATCAAATGCCCTGATGTAAATGCATGTTTATTGATTACTTTTGTGAAAACAGTGCTGATTAGACTGTTTTGTAAGACTTTGGTGATTAACTTACTGTCCAGTCAGACCGTAATCTGCAACTTTTGACTTTGTTAATAATCAGCTTCTATTAACATTTGTAACAAGTTTTTTATGCAGCGGTAAACTTTTCTGCATGTATAATTGGGGAGCGGGGGTCTGGTGGATAGGGAAGTTGCCCCTGCAATCAGAAAGCTGTGGGTGTGAATCCCAGGAATGTTAATGGCACCATTGAGGTACCCTCGAGCAAGATATCATCCCCACACACTGCTCCCCGGGCGCCCCTGTTGTTGGCAGCCCCCTGCTTCACTGAATGGGTTAAATGCAGAATTTCTTTTGATCTTTTTTCAACAACAAACATAATTCATTTTGTGAGTGATTCATTAAAGGACTGCTCAGGTTTTATAAAAAAAAATTAATGACATATATAATATCCCTAACTTGCCTAATTTGGGGAACAACAAATTGTCAGCACAACTGAAAGGGAAGCCACTCAGGAACTAAAAGATTCAGCTTTTTTCGAGAGCTGAGCCGAGTGATCTGACTTGCTGAACAGAGCTGGAATGCTTAATACTACATGTGTGTGTGTGTGTGTGTGTGTTTGTATTTGTGCATGTGTAATGATCAAAAGAAATGAGCAAAAGGATCTGAGATGCTATGAGAAGAGTCAAACTGTGATGTCTGGACGACTGAACTCCAACACTGGCAGGTCTTGTGGGGGGTTCCCAGCGTACAGTGAGAACCAGAGAACCAGCGACAGGGTCCTGGTTGCTTAAGGCACATGGAGAACAAAAGTTAGCTTGTCCACCTCCTATAGTGTCTCATGAGCAGGATCTGCTGGTGCAGAATCACAGAATTTCAGAGGTTCTTGTGGAGTTTAGGCCTTGATGGGTCCGAGCTGATTTGGAGGCACGGGGCGGAAACACACAATAAGAGCCAGGGGGTTTTAATGTTATGTCTGATTAGTGTCTGGGTGAGTGTGAGTGTGTGTGTGTGTGTGCGCCAGAGTTTGCATACCATCATGGTATGCAAACTCTGCATAATCCCTCAATAAAATACTCTGTTTTGTTTTAGGGGGTGTCTCGCCCACAGATCGGGGGCCGGTGTGGCGCTTCTTGTTTGGGATGTACCCCTGCAGCTCCACCACTCTGGAGCGCCCCCTGCTGCTGGAGCAGATGACTGTCCGGTACCAGGTGATGAAGAGGAAGTGGCAGCAGCTGCTCCCTGGATCTGTTCGTCTACGGCTCAACGGCACCGACGGTAAAACTCAGCACAGCTGGTCCATTTCTGCATGTAGGGTAACTATAAAGTCTGTTCCTGGGTACCATCTCTTTCTCTCCTGTGTTTTTTCTCTCTCTGTTTCTCAGCTGAGCTGGTGGCAGCCGTGCGGTTTTTTGAACAGAGACAGGAGGCCGAGCGAGAGCAGCACCAGTCAGAGGAGGTCAGAGAACGAGTGTCATTTCTGGAGCTGCAGGCTCAGGTAAATAAATAAATAAACAGACACAAAGACAGACAGATAGATAGGTTAGATAGGTAGATGGGTGGAGGGAGGAGTAGGTAGATAGGGAGAGAGAGAGAACGTACTTTTCCAGACTTTGCTGCTGTACAGAGTTCTGATGCTCTGTGGGACAACTGCATGATATTGATTAGTTCATTAAAATTGTAATATGCACCATATGGAAAATGTATTGGGACACACCACTTAATTATTGAATTAAGATTTTCCCTTATGTCCAGTGATGGGCAGTCTTGATGCTTCAGAATACCAAGACACTTTGGACAACGCCATGCTTCCAACTTTGTGGACACAGTTTGGGGAAGAATCTTTTCTATTCCAGCATGACTGTGCCCCAGTACACAAAGTGAGCACCATAAAGACAAGGATGAGTTTGATGTAGAAGAACTTGACTGGCTTGCACAGTGCCCTGACCTCAACCCCATCCAACACCTTTGGAATGAACTAAAAACGGAGATTGCGAGCCAGGCCTTCTTGTTCAACATCACTGTAAATTCAAATATGACTTTACAAATACTCTACAGAATGAATGGGCACAAATTCCTACAGAAACTCCAAAATCTAGTGGAAAGCCTTTCAAGAAGAGCAAAAGCTGTTGTAGATGCTGTTATAGGGGACCAACTCCATATTAAAGTCTATGTATTTGAATGCATCCATCCATCCATCCATCGTCTCTCGCTTACCCGGAGTCAGGTCGCGGGGGCAACAGCCTAAGCAGGGAGACCTGGACTTCCCTCTCTCTGGCCACGTCGTCCAGCTCTTCCAGGGGGATCCCGAGGCGTTCCCAGGCCAGCCAAGAGGCATAGTCCCTCTAGCGTGTCCTGGGTCTTCCCCAAGGTCTCTTCCCGGTGGGACATGCCCGGAACACCTCCCCAAGGAGGCGCCCAGGAGGCATCCTAACCGGATGCCCGAGCCACCTCATCTGGCTCCTCTCGATGTGGAGGAGCAGCGGCTCTACTCTGAGCTCCTCCCAGATGACTGAGCTTCTCACCCTATCTCTAAGGGAGAGCCCAGCCACCCTACGGAGGAAACTTATTTCGGCCGCTTGCATCCGCGATCTCATTCTTTCGGTCACTACCCACAGCTCGTGGCCATAGGTAAGAGTAGGAATATAGATCGACCAGTAAATCGAGACCATAGCCTTTTGGCTCAGCTCTTTCTTTACCACGACAGATCAATGCAGCGCCCGCATCACTGCTGACGCCGCACCAATCCGTCTCTCTATCTCCCGATCCATCCTCCCCCAACTCGTGAACAAGACTCTACTTGGGGAAGGATCTCATCCCCAACCCGGAGAGAGCACTCCACCCTTTTCCGGCTGAGGACCATGGTCTCGGATTTGGAGGTGTATTTGAATGCAGTGTCTTTAAAGTCCCTGTTGGTCTAATGGTCAGGTGTCACAATACTTTTGTCCATATTCATTACAAAATATTAAAAGAAATGTACTGGTGAATGAGTTGTTTGCTGTTGTTAGTGGATCTGCATTGTCTGGACCAAAATTAATTACTTCTGTTGGATTAGATGCAGCTCTATCCATAGAAACACTGAAACTGTGATCCTCATGGTACACAATCAGGTGAAGATACAGTGATAAAAGCTTCAGGTCTGTCATCTCTCTGCTGCTGTTTAGTTGGCTCCTATTGTTTAACCTTAAGGCACATCTAATCTGCAGCTGATATCTCCTGCAGGAGTGTAACTAACACTTACACTGAAGATTATCTGGTGTTAAAAGAGGTTTACCACATTTTTCACAAAGACTCAGAAAATACATTTAAAAAAGGAGATGTGTTTGTGGGAAGAACTATTTAAGAGTATAAAAACATTTACATAATGTGGAATTTCTTTACACTTTAGAAAGATTCTTTACACACAGTCCTCTCATTTACAAAACTGGTTCCTTAAAGAGCCACACAATGGAACCAAAAATGGTTACAAAGGCCATTTCTCACGTCTTTATTTTGGGAGTAAAGTTAAAGGGTCATCCAGTAACTGCAGTATTGATCTTGATTAAGCAGAATTTCTGACATTCAGCTTCTGTGTTTGTTTCATTAGCACATATGAAAGGAGATGTAATTTATAACCCGCCTTTGTACTTTAAGTGCTAAAAACAAAGACCAAATTGCTGCTTTTTTGGCACTTTTGTTTGGTAAGTCTCTGGGGTGAATTTGAGTAAAGCTCACACAAGTTCCTTTTTTTCATGTGTTTCTAGTGACCTCTGAAAAGGGCTTTCACTGTGAAACTGAATCTGCTTGTACTGCGTTTCTGTTCCTGTTTTCACTGTTGGTTCCTCCTGTGTGATGGTTAATGCCACTGTTTCAAACAGGATGTTTTTTCAATAATCTGAATCTGTCGTCTTCATCTTCAGGTGCTATTTGAACGGGTGACTTTTGACCTCGAAGAGCTTCAAGAGGCCATTCGCATCATTGACAAAGACGTCCCGAGAACTGATCGAGACCTGGCCTACTACAGGTAGAACTGTAATTACAGGACTCAGTGTGATTCAGTGTGGCATTTACTTATAGTCTCCATATATTCAGATAAAGAATATACTTTCTGAGACGTATCCCAGGGTGGCTGTGTGTTGGGAGAGGGGGAAGTTGCTTGGCAGCAACTTCAAAAGACGATCACATGAAACACAGCATAACGGTACAACGATATCACGACACATCTCACATGAACAGGATGTGTAACAGACTAGTTTTGGTGCACGGTTACTTCATTAATACATAAATAAGGTTATAGTGCAAGTCATATTTTAAATGTATACTTTTAGAAAACAAATACACACAGTAATGTCCAGGCGTCTTGAATCTCCCTCAATTTTTCATGTGTTCCTTCAAAGGATCCAGACTTCCGTGTATTTTTAGGAACAGTTCTACCGATTTCCTCAAGGACTTTCAAAGACTCTCATTTTTAGTCCAGTCCCTGAACCTGACCAGTTTCAGATTAATGTTTTTGTTTGTTAAGCCACACAGTGACCTACGTATGAATCACTCAAGCCTAACAAATCACATCTAACTTAAGGCCTGAACCAGTGAAGAAACAGATAATGCAGATGATTCCAGATTATCAGGTGTACAGTAAACCCCTACAATTTGCGGGGGTTACGTTCCAAGAGCACCCGTGAATTGTGAAACAATGCGAATGGCTAAAAATGCATTTTTTAGAGTGTAAACCCTAGATATGCCCTCAGATATGCTCCCAAAACACTTTAATTTCATTTTAAACTCAGCTTAACACATTCTTAAAAAAAATGTAAAGGTAAACCCGTATCCGTACTGTACAGTTTACACTATACTGCTGTTTCACACAGTTATTTTATGCAAGCATGATTTCTTTGGTATAAGCAGGGTAAATACAGTAATAATTACATTTAATTTTGAGTAATAAAAATACAGTCAAATGTATGGGTAATCACCAATAATGAATGATATTGATTGAAGACAAGGATTTACAGTTCATCAGGCCTCTTCTTCAGGCACGTCAGGAGTCGTATTGTAGTGCCCCGCCGGTTAAAGCAGACACTGGACAGCGACTGAGCTCCACAGCTTCTTTTTATTAAAGTTTTTCCTTTAACACTTGAGTTGCTGTAAGGCCACAACTCATACCACTAAACCTTGAAGCATCACCAAACCCGCTCACCTCTCTCACTCGCACATCGGTCACGCCCACACTCACACCATGCACACACTAACTAACATTATCTTTTTCTGACGCTTAGGTTAATTGCCAGAAGCCTTAAAACGTGCAGGGCAGAATCTTAGGGCTTTAATAAGAACAAAAAGAAAAACGGGAGGGACAGCAGGCAATATATTGTTGCTTACGTTAATATTTACGTTACAAAATCAGTAAATAATATTTTTCTTAATAATTTAGCACTAAAATGCATTAAAAAAAAATATATAGCCACAAAAAAAGCAAAACGAAAATGTGTAGGATATTGGTAGTTTCCCCAAATTTGCGGGGGTTTCTGTGTACAATTATTAGTTATTAGCTTCTAAAAAAAAATCCACAAATTACTGAAACCGTGATGCTTCGCAGGGGTTTACTGTACTGGTGGTGCTGAATGCTGAGTGGGTGGAACATCTTTAACTAGGTTCTTTGTATCTTTAGACACTTTGTGGTCTGTATCAGTAAAACATTTGTTCGCATTTATTTCTTTTGGTATAGTCAGTGTTCCAACAATAAGACAGTTTGACAGGCAGGAGATTTTTGGGGGGGAGGAATGAATGTGTGCTGAATTTGAATTGTCAGGTATAGTTTAAAGCTCCCTATAATGACTGAGGCTTCATACACTTTAAAATCAGGTCACTTGCATCAATATGCTTGGTCCACTGAAAAAGATACACTGAACACTGAAACGCATTTCTGACTTTCTGCTGATAAAGACAATCTGTGTTTGAGTGGAGTTCTGTTTGTTTTTCCACTTCAGTGTAACTCATTCCTTTAAGCTCCTGCACCTTAATCACCCATCACATAACTAAAAGTTATATTTTTCCTTCACCTCATTTTTGTCCTTCATTTATACTTAGTAGATAAAACTCAGACAGTGCACATGTTAGTGCTGAGAAATGTGTAGAAGAAAGTAGTGAACTACAAACAGCTGTTATTGACATAATAGAGACACGTCCTTGTTGCCACACCTCTTTATCAAACAACCTTGTAGCTCAAAATAGCGATTATATTCGTCTCGTATCAAAGTAAATAAGCCTTCACATTCCGGTTTGACTGCAGTTAGACATTAACAGATTAGTGGCTGGAGAGATCTTCTCTTTAAAGGTTAGACAAAACTATTTGTCACATCCATAGTGTCTTTATATTCATTAAACGACTGAGAATGGGTTCTCTCCCCAGACCCGCCACCACACTAAACACCAGACAACAGGCAACGGGTGGTCTGGTGGTTGAGGAGTTGCCCTGATCTGAAGGCCGTGGGTTCGAATTCCAGGCTGCTAGTGGCACTGCTGAGGTTCCCTGGGCGCTGCATTCCTGGCTGCCCACTGCTTCACTTGGTGAATGGGTGAAATGCTGAGAAGAATTTCACATTATTCACACTGTGTGCTGTGGTGTGTTCACGCCTGGACACTTTACTTTAACAATACACCAGCTCAGCTTTATTTATATAACATGACAGTCTTGATGACCAGGTGTCAGTTTACCTGTAGGAATAAGGCAAACATCTAAATAATAAACCAAAATTCTCTAAACGTCCAAAGACCACTTCGGGTGGATGGTTCAAGAAAACACACACTGAAGACTGAAGGACAGTTTCATCTAATAAGCTCATTAAGCACTAGCAACTATTAGTGCAATATGATAATAGTAGTAGTAATAATAATCATCATCATCACCATATTCTATTTATTAATTCATCCTCACTTTTTGTACTGACTACTTGCCTCCTATTTACATATGCTGATGTACATACTGATTATTACTGATTACTAGGAAAATCTTCTTTTGTCTATGTGTTACAGGTTATAGAAAACAGTAAACACAGACACGGAGCTGATCTACCATATAATAATAACTGCCCCATAACAGTATATTATGTTTAGTTACTGCAGTGACATTTAGCAGCAGTGTGTTTATATGCAGCCCTATGGTGGCTTGGGGGTTCATGTCCAGGTCCTGGCCTGGAAGTTTGTATGTTCTCCTCATGGGTTCTCCTCATGGGGTGCTGCTCCGGTTTTCCCAACAGTCCAAAGGTGAATGGGGCATTCGCAGGTTTTAAGTGTGTAAGTGTGTAAGTGTGTAAGTGTGTAAGTGTGTAAGTGTGTAAGTGTGTAAGTGTGTGTGTGTGTGTGTGTGTGTCCTGCGGTGGGCTGGGCCTCCCCTAGGGTTGATCCCTGCCTCGTGTCCATAGACCCCCGGAATAGGCTATGGGTGCCCTTAACCCTAGTGAGGAATAAGAGATTACAGAAAGTGAGTGTTTACACACAGTGGTGTAAAAGCTGTGTAGTGTTTCAATCGAAGGCATTTTTTACAGGTACTACCACGACACCTAGTGGTGAAATTCAGAAGTTTTTTTTTCATACTTTGCTAAGGTGAAAGTATTTTTGATTTTGATTATTTTTGACATACAGCCTTGGAAAAAAAAATAAGAGACCACTTTTTTCTTTTTGTTTGTACAATTGTATTCTTTAATAAACTATTGCGGTGTGAGCAGTTTTAAAAAATAAGTAATGCCTCCATATGTGTTGTGAGTGCTATAGTGTTTGTATAGCAGTTATTCAGTGTGCTGTATTCCAGCAGCTTCACTCCTGATTCAGTTTCTGATGAGATGAAACAGAGTCACACATGCACACACTCTGCTCTTAACATTACTATTTTCATTGGTGCAATTTAAAGTAATATAAGAGTGTCCAAGGTATAATAAATCATTATTTTTACATTTTCTCCAGACATTTTTGTTTGGAATTTTGAATCAAGTGTGGTCAATAGTGCATAAAACAATAGTGGCATGCACATTTTACACAGACACTCCCACAAATTACAAATGCAATAACCAGAAAAAATGTTATTCAGCGAACTGATGACAGATGGTTATGATGTAATGGTATACAGTACATAGTGTATTTATAGGTTGATACAATAATGCTGTGACTGTAGGAAGTGTAGGAAGAGATAAATGACATCTGAATGTATTAAGAATCATCAGCAACCAGAATTAGACAGTGAAGTTTTTTCCACTCACTAAATCTGAACTATTGACTGCTGATTGCTTTTTGTGGATGGAGAATAACTAGAAATTGCTTGTTTATTTAAATGGTATTATCTTCAGGTTTATTAAATCTTTTAGCTTGTTATTCTGTAACTACATGCACTGGATGCTGCTGTTATAACCAGTTATTCCTGAGTTATTTAAGATGTAATCCAGATTTTTCTGTTGTTTTCTTGTTTGGTCCTGTGTTACAGATATTTTTGTTTTTGTCTTTCTTCCACAGAAACGAGGGTCTGGGGAACCTGCTGGTGCTCCGAGACATCCTTATCACCTACGCCGCTTTCCACCCAGGCATGCAGCTGTGACTGTTTAGTTATTTATTTATAGTCAGATCTTTCAGACTTTGTCTTTGTTTGCATATGTTTGTAATTAAAACTCTCCCTCTCTCTCCCTCTCTTTCTCTCCCTCTGTCCTTTTCTCTCCTTCTCCCTCCCCTTCACTTTCTTTCTTTCTCCCTCTACTTTCTTTATTTCTTTGTTTCTTTTGTTTCTTCTCACTCTCCCACTCCTTCTTTCTCTTCTTTGTTTTTCTTTCTCTTCTTTTTTCCACTCTCACTCTCTCAGAGGTCAGTTATGCCCAGGGTATGAATGATCTGTGCAGTCGGTTCCTTGAGGTTCTAGACTCTGAAGTGGACACGTTCTGGAGCTTTTCCTGTTACATGGAGAAGTTCTCTAAAGATTTCCGTGCTGATGGTCTGCACCGCAAGATCGGTGTGTTTCCTTTTTGTGTGAAGCTGTTGGTTTGTGAGCTCTTTACAAACCACTTTCACTCACTGTTGGTTTTATGTGTTCATCAGAACTGGAGGCGGCTCTGCTGAAGGAGCTGGACCCTCAGCTTCATGCTCATCTAGTCACGGACAACATGGACAGACTGACATTCTGCCACAGGTGTGTAAATACATACACACATATACACTCTCCTTTGGTGACAGACGTGTCTTTAGCCACTTTATTGTTTGTGTGTCCAGGTCCATTAATGATCACACTCCTGAACGCCCACCTCTCCGTGTTTCTGTCTGTGTGTTTCTCTCTGTGTGTTTCTCTCTATGTGTGTCTCTCTGTATGTCTCCAGATGCTCCTGTTTAAGTTTTTTACTTTAGATTGTGTTTTTAGTCAATCTCAGATTGTGTTTAATATTTTAATTGTACTTACATTTAGACTTATGTTTACTTTACTTTGTACTTATTTTCTTATTTTATTCTATATTTCAGAAAATTCCAGATTTTTTTTTTTCAATTTAAAATGTACTTTTCTATAATGTCTGAACAGTAAAAAGGAGCGGTTCAGGATACTTTTCACCGCGTGTTGTACCTGTATGACTTGTACCTGTATGACTATGCATGTGACAAATAAAGAATCTCGAATCTTGAATGTGTGTTTCTGTGCAGGTGGTTGCTGCTGGGTTTTCAGCGCGAGTTTGAGCACAGCGATGCTCTCCGTCTGTTTGAGATTCTCAGCTGTGACCATCTGGAGCTGATCTCTCAGCAGGTGGACCGGGCGCGTTCTCAGGAGAGACTCGCCTGCAAGCACAGCCTTGGTAAACGATCTAACTTCCTCATCACAGTAGTGACTGGCTCAATTGAATTAGAGTAAGCGAAGAGCATTATGTAATTCTCTGTCATATACAGAAAATAATATAAAATCTACAGGCTGAAACACTACAACACTAGTGGCAGCTGGGTGGCCTAGTGGTTAGGGCTTTGCCCCTGTGATCAGAAGGCTGTGGGTTTACTAACGCAAACTACTACAGTCTAAAACACTGTCACCATGTCTTACTATTATTAAAACTATGCGCATGGCTGTTGCACATAAAACAACCGTCACCTGCCACTGATTAAAAAGCACATAATCGTAAAATAATCATGTCATCATGTGTCAGGTACTGTCATATAAGAATAATAATGCTTAATAAGAATAATGCCTTTTTGCTACCAGCAGAAGTGATACTGTTAGAGATGAAATCCAGCTTTGCTTTTGATTTTATTAGGCAGCACAAATAAAAATCCAAAATCATGACATGACGTAGGTACTGACCGCTTCAAATTGAACTTTTTAAACAAGATCCTCAGCCCGCAACACTCATCTAGTATTAACCCCCCCACACGCATACTGTTCATAATTAGTGCACTGTTCTAGGCTTTTTGCATGTCATAACTGTGTACACCTTTGATATGCCACACTATATTTTACTGTCTGTACAATACCAAAGAAAACACAGTCTGACAGGCGTAAAAGTGTATTTTTGCACCGACAATGGGATTTAAATTGAAGTATAAAGGGGTGTATCAAGATCTCTGTGTAGTACTAAATGTATTATAGTGATTTTTCATCCAGAATAGTGTCTCCTCCAGGACTTTTCAACCACATGTCAGGGTTTGTTTTCTGTAGACGGTTCCTCTGATTCTATCAACATTAAACTGTTAGTGTTGTGTTGACACTGCAGAGGACGAACCAGTGACGGAGCCTCAGGCCATCAACGCGGCGTTCACCTTCGAGCTCTTCATCTGTGCCACTATATTGTTGGAGAACAGAGATGCACTGCTCGGCTGCAGGAACGAGGTCCAGCTCATCCAGTTCACTAACAGGTGGGCCTGTTTGACCTCAGCTTTAATTAAAGATTCAAATGTGTTTGCCTTGCCCATTATGGTTACAGTGCCTTGTGTCAACATTCAACATTCAAGATTCTTTATTTGTCACATACACAGTTAGGCGAGTACAACATGTGGTGAAATGTGCCACAGACTCTGCCAAATAATTTACAAATAAATGAAATTAAAGAGAAATCTGAGAAGGCTAAAACTAAGGTAATATATATACCAAATAAACACAGCATAGAATAGAATAGAAAATCAAATAATGACAGTGCATAGATGTTAGATATTCTATTTTGCCCTATGCTAAAAACAAGATCGGAACAGTGTGCAAATGAAATAGAACAGGATAGAATAATAGAAAACAGAATATTTGATTTTTATGCACTGTGATTCGTTGTTGTATTTCACATATTTTCCAATATTTTTCATATTTGTAGGTAATTGGCGCAAAAGCAGCTTTGTTTAAGTCTGCAAAACACAAAGTGCTTGTGACCTTTGTAAGAAGTGAAGCTGAGTTCATCATCTTCTCTGTGTGCAGTTTACAGGGCACCCTGGACCTGGACAGCAGTCTGGAGAAAGCTGAAGAGCATTTCTACAACTACTGCAAACGCACGGCCTGGGACTGTCGAAAACGCAAGAGCAAAGAGGAGCACTTGCTCTTCCAGCTCCGCAACCTCTTCTCCTGAAAGCTGAGAACATCTTCAACCTTCTGGAAGAAGCTCTGGGTGTTTCTGGAATCTCCCTTTCTAATATCAGATGACGGAAAGGCTGTGATGTTCGTTATGGACCTTATCAAGGACAGAAGGAACGGACAAACGGCTTTAAACTGAAAAAATGCTGCTTAAACAGTTGATGGTTCAAGAGGAAGCTGATGAGCTGTAAAACTCCTTCAGTGTGAGGGACAAAAGACTTTTTTTTTATTTCAGTCAGTCCTGCTGTAATACAGAGCCGTGCACAATCATGGTCTCCCTCCTCTGACACACCTTAGGCCTCGTTCACACGGATGTTTGAATCTTGGATAAATGAACGCGCTCGGAACACCATAGGCATTTTTGTAGCGTTTTGTATCTGCGCTTGATTGGCGTTACTCTGGCATTCGTCTAAAGCTGTTTAGCGCCAGCCTGCAGCCCAATGTGTAGTTTCATGTATTCACCTGTGGGGGCAGTAATCATTCTCTTCAGACTGTGTTGGGATTTGTAGTTTTACATTTCCCTTCAAAACTTGTCGGTCCTCCAGAACTTCAACCGAACGCCATGTAAACGCGGTGCTGGCGTTTTCTTTGCGTTCATCGGGATTTCGGCAAAAATTGACTTCAAGAAAACTTTGCATGCAGCTTTTTTTTTTTAGGCCACCCGAACGCGCAGCTGACCTAGCGCCGGTGCTGAGCGCCTCTGTGAACACTGTGATTTACTCCAATGAGCAGAAAAACTGTCGCCGCTCAGTCTGCGCTCATCTGGCGCCACGAACGCCAGAAAAACACCTCGTTCACGCGTGTGATCGAGGCCTTACTGATAATGAACTGATTGAGACAGGTGTGTTGGATTAAGAGGTTAAAGTCTCATGACATAACTCAAAGAGCTTTGTTTGCACAATGAAAACAGTCGAGCACATGTAAGAATATTTTAGGGTTACAAAAAGAAAAAGCAAGTGATTGGTAAAGGTGGCATTTTCCAGAAAATCCATGTGCAAGCATGTGTTTTACCAAAATAAATGTCTTAATGAATAATTGAGTATGTAGCATGTTTACTACTTGATCATTAATTTCAGATTTTTTGGTATTTTACATGACATTATATGGTCTTTGTATTACACTAAGCGATATACGGTGATATTGTCACATAAGGCTGGGCCCGTTCAGAGAGGGTGTGCAGATGCAGACTGAACGAACACAGCTTCCACGTAAAGTGATGGAGGACAGACAACTCAAACTAAAAGAGACAAACTATTTATAACAGTGAATAAATCCATAATTATTCCTTGATCCCTGGCCGGCTGAAAACCCTTATGCCTAAAGCCGACCAGAGATTAAACCACACCCCATGTCAACACAAAAGTCTCCATATTTCTAGTCCAATGGCGGCCTCTAGCGGCTGCGGACTGGGGACATTACAGATATGCAAAAGGCTTGAGCTCTCTATATTTTGTTTTGAATCATATTGTTTAAGCAAAATATTACTTTCTGTTAGTCTATCTTTGTTAGTTTATCTTTGGCATATTGAGTAGATTCCTCGAAAGAATTAGGAACAAATATTGTGTACAAGGTGTACAAGATACAAGGTGCGTAGATAAAGGTTCCAACCACTCAGCATTCAGCAACACCAGTATACTGATCACCACCTGATCATCTGGAATCATCTGCAACTGTTTCTTCACTGGTTCAGCCCTTAAGTTAGGTGTGCTTTGTTCTGCTTGAACGATTCATACGTAGGTCACTTTGTGTCTACACAAACAAAAAACATTCCTCTGAACCTGTTCAGGTCCACAGACTGGAGTGAAAATGAAGCCTGGAGAACTGCTCCTCAAGACTACATTATAAATACAAGAAAGTCTGGATCTTTAAAAGTGAAATATGAATAAATGACGGTGGCTTTATTTCTCAGTACCGTAGAATTGCTTTATTTATGCTGCTGAAGGAAGCAGTTGATGCTGAAGGGTTTATTTATGGATGTGTTAAGTTGTAGTGAGTGTAATGCCGGTCGTCCTCTGAGTCAGAACAGTGTCTCAGTGTTTACAGAGTCAGTTCTCAGAAAGCTCATATAGGACCAGAGCTTTGCTGCTTCTAGAAGAACTTGTGGCGTGGATCCCAGTCAAGAGATGCCAGTTCTCAAGTATCAGTGGGTCAGAAATAGACCTGGGGGTGGGTGTCCCTCTAGAACTCCCTCTGTTCTGGAAGGAGTTTGTGGGAGTCCTGCTGAAAGACAGTGTTAGAATATTTAAGAGGCTTGGTAATGCTGGTAACACTTTATTTTAAAGACAAATTATTCATTTATTATTTCGAAAAACTTTGTGAAAAATTCAATTCAATTCAATTCAATTTTATTCATATAGTGCTTTTAACAATGGTCATTGTCTCAAAGCAGCTTCACAAAAATGAAAGAAATTTTTGTGTATGAATGAAATGCCTCTGATGAGCAAGCCAAGGGTGACGGCGACAGAACAATATAAAAGCAAGAACAATATAAAAGCATAAGTCAAAATAAAATTCCAGAAATGCTCAGAAGATGTTTAGTACTAAATACACTATATGGACAATACTCTATATGGACAAAAGTCTTGAGATTCCTGAACATCACAGCAACAGGGACTTTAGTGATGTTATAATCAAATACAGAGACTTTAAGATGGAGTTGGTCCCCTATAGCTATAACAGCTTCCACTCTTCTTGGAAGGTTTTCCACAAGATTTTAGGGTGTTTCTGTGGGAATGTGTTCCCCTTCATTCTGGTAACTAGTAATTTAGTATACTGTGAGCTTACGTCTCCATCATCTGAGTAGAAACTGCTGCTTATCACACTGATAATGAACTGATGGGTATTCAATTAAATAAATGATAAAAGAAAGTAGTAATTATCCATTAATTTTGTTTATCATTTCTCCTCTCTTGTACTTCTCTTTGTGAAAGTTCTTGTTTTTAGTAAGAACTTTCCTTCGCCTCCTTATTACAATTACATTGTTTACCACTTTATGTTCTTTACAATGATGATCTTTAGTGCTTATTAAAGATCACAGTAAGTCATACTATGTTCTATGCCATGTCCATAAGTGTGATCCATCTTAATGAAGACGTTTAGTTAATTTTTACAGCTCACAGTATAGGGGGTATTTGGCAGATGCCCTCATCACAATGGCAGAAAGTGGGGGGGGTTTAACCTGCAACTTCATGGTTATCGGGTTCATAACCAAGTGTTTTACCCACTAGGCTACTACCACCCATTTTTACAGTCATACTGTGTCCTAAACCACATTCACACACCTGATCCACCTTAATGAAGGTGAGGGTTGAGTGGGGTGAAAGACATTTGGAGGATGTATTTACCAAAAAAAAATATTTCGAATGTTTGTTACATCAGGCCTGGAGCTCTAATTCCAGTTCTAAATCATTTTTAAATCTGGGAATATGTGGAAAACGATGTAAACTATCATCACTTACTGAATAATGCTAGTCCTTACAGTACTAATACTTAATTGACAAATAATGAGAAACAGACAAAAGTATTTATAATGTGTGACGCATAACTGAAACATGAAGACATGAATTATTGCTTTTTTCCCCCCATATATCTGCCCACAAATCATAATGTGTGTGTGTGTGTGCATGTGTCTAGTGGTTGTCAAGAGGGAAAGCGAATGCTGTTTGTGTCTTATTTTAAGGTGACTGTGTGACATTTGTGCACCCTTGGCTGTGTGACTCACTGAATGGAGAATAGATCTGAGAGTGCAAGCACTAAAATGGAAAAGTGTTTCATGCCAGATAAACTAGAGTAATTAATGGGTTTAATATTCTTTATTTGTTGCTTTATGTTTTTATTTTTACAGTACGACTGTAGTGTCTGGGCCTGGTTCTGAGCTTATCACTTCAGAGCAAGCCCTTATCAGACCTGCTGCAGCTTTAATGCGTCAACATAACCAGTACAGTAACGTCTCCTTCACTCTGTGGCTGGACTTTATGAACATTATATATAACTTTATGAACATTATAATATTGTGCCCAGTATGCATAAGGGGGAAATGTGGGCATGCTAAATGTGTCCCTAAAAGCTGTATGGTGGTCCTGCAGTAGGCTGCTGTGCTGTCCTGGGCAGGCAGTTTGGCCCAGCCAGAGCACATGAGCAATGCAGTCTGGAACTTTCTGTGTGTGGCAGAGTCAGGTGACCACGCGCTGGAATCTCTCTGGCTGCTGTGGGTATAAACGCAGAACAGTCTGGAGCCTCTGCCTCTGATTTCCAGCAGGGCAGGAGTGGAGCGGCGCTGCGGTGCTCTATAGAGGGGCCACACTAGAGCTGTCTGACTGAAGACGACACACACGTTCCACACACTTTTCTCTCGAGTGCAGCCTGAACACAAAGAGCAGGTAAAGAGATTTCTCTCAGGTGTTGCAAGTGGCCTGCAAAACAAAGTGGCTTGGGTTTGTGTTTGTCCTGTTTCAGTCCTTTTTTTTTTTGGCTGTTGGCTTCAGCTTCTCTGGGTTCTGTGGTGACCAAACTGTCCAGTGTGAGACTATGTGCATCACTTTCCATAATAAAGTCGAGCTTAAGACTAATCTCACAAATACAGTGCTCACGTGGTCGGACTGTGATTTTTCCCTCCAGAATAAAGTTAACAGACCTGAGGAAGAGGTTCCATTTAAAAAGTGAAACAAAAAAGACTTTATAGCCAGGCCTATATTTAGTATACATGAATGATTGACTTTATCTGTATGTTTGAGACATATGCTTTAGCCCTGCATGTGTTTTAACTCACTTACACACACACACACACACACCACACCCACACTCTGCCCTGTCATTTATTTGCTGGAGAAATAAGATCCTGGACTTTATCCAGCAGCCAGCTGTCCTTGCTCACATAAGACCATGCTCCAGTGTGGACGTGCACAGGGTTAAGTGTGCAGAATGCCAGTTTTGCTGATTTTATTTAACACACTGCCTGATTTGTGCAGATATTTTGGGCCACATGATTTCACTGGCTCCACGCTGAAGAACGAGAGAGAGAGAGAGAGAGAACATTCTGTTTGTTTCCAGCACTGCTCTTGTCTTATTAACTTGCTCTAAAAAGCAGCATGCACAGTTAAGCTGCTTCTGAAAACCTGAGCTGAAATACAGTTTGTCAGTCCAATGACTGATAACCAGCAACGCTACAGTCTCCTTCATTCAGGCGCTTGGAAAATTCAGTCACTGCTTATTTAAATACAGGAAAAACAACTTTTGCAA
This sequence comes from Brachyalestes nurse, assembly GCA_037974405.1. Classification (NCBI taxonomy): domain Eukaryota; kingdom Metazoa; phylum Chordata; class Actinopteri; order Characiformes; family Alestidae; genus Brachyalestes; species Brachyalestes nurse. The sequence goes on from JBBPCY010000001.1 coordinate 14,500,195, forward strand.
GATTTCACAGGCAAATCTGAAAGGTAAAAAGTGAGCAGTTAAACTGACACAGATTTTCTTATCCAGAGTGAATTACAGCCTAATTAAGTTTTCAGTCCAGCCCAGGGATGTACTGATGTAATGAGGTGTGCTGATCCTCAGTTTGGTCTTACTCTTCAACTGCACCACCACCCACAAACAGATTAATCAATTCTAACCAGCTTTATGCTGAGAAATGCTTTGTAAGTTTTACTTTTAGAACTTTCATACTATTGTTCATACTATTGTCTCTCTATATAATTGTGAATGAAGTTTTGGTGTCGACGGTGTCATAAATGATTTAGTGGAGTTTGTAATTGTCATTTTAAGTATGACTGAAGCACACACACACACAAACACACACACACACACAAACAGACATAGGCACACATACAGCCGGTACTCACAGGGCTCTCTAGAATGGCAACTGGGACATAGCTCTCTCACTCACCACCTCTCTCTCTCTCTCTCTCTCTCTCTCTCTCTCTGGTTTTTCTTTCTTCTCTGTTATAGACAAAATGTCTAAAGGTCCAGCAGTGGGCATTGACTTGGGAACCACTTACTCCTGTGTTGGCATCTTCCAGCATGGCAAAGTGGAGATTATTGCCAACGACCAGGGGAACAGGACCACGCCCAGCTATGTTGCCTTCACAGACACAGAGAGACTGATTGGAGATGCTGCCAAAAATCAGGTGGCCATGAACCCCAACAACACCGTGTTTGGTAAGACACCAAGGCTAAGCAGGGTGCATTGTATCCTGTATCTGACAAGCTGTTTGGGTTTGGGGACTTTTCAGAAGCTTGTAATTTCATAGGTTGCCTAAATACTGCATGACGTTAGGCTTGTAATATTCTGTTATCTCCACCAGATAGCAGCACAAACACCATATTCCAAATGGTAAAAATAATGAACTTCACGATTAACATTTAGCTGAAAAGAAAGAGCACTGTTGTGTTCTGTGAAGATTTATATATTTATATATATATATATATATATAGAGAGAGAGAGAGAGAGAGAAAGGTATATCAGCCACTCAGCATTCAGCACCACCAGTATGCTGATCATTGTTTGATCATCTGGAATCATCTGCACCTGTTTCTTCACTGATTCAAATTAGATGGTCTTTGTTCTCCTTGAATGATTCATGTGTAGGCCACTGTGTGGCTTAACAAACAATAAACATTTCTCTGAAACTGATCAGCTTAAGGGACTGGACTGAAAATGAGAGTCTTTGAAAGTCCTTCAGGAAGCCTGGAGAACTGTTCCTTCAAGAATACATTAACAATACAAGAAAGTCTAGATCTTTAGAAGCAATGAGGGGTGGCATGAGTCTTTTGCACAGCACCATACATTATTGTATAAACTGGAATTTGGTTTATTTTGCCACTGAAGGAAGCGGTTGACGCCGAAGGGTTTATTTATGGATGTGTTAGTTGCAGTCTGTGTGAGTGTAATGCTGATTTTCCTCTGACTCAGAACAGAATCTCAGTGTTTACAGCATCAGTTCTCAGAAAACTCATGTGTGACCAGAGGTTTGCACTGTCTAGAAAAATAAAACTGCCGAAAGTAAAATAAAATGCTCTATATCTATACAGTAACTACATGTGATGCTGAGCAGTGCCCAGATAAGTCTAAATGTGCCATACGATTTTATTGTTTTATTTTCTGTCAAGATGCCAAGCGCTTGATTGGTCGGCGTTTCGATGACGCCGTGGTTCAGTCAGACATGAAGCACTGGCCTTTCAAGGTGATCAGTGATGGGGGCAAGCCAAAGATGGAAGTGGAATACAAGGGAGAGATTAAGACGTTTTATCCTGAGGAGGTGTCCTCCATGGTCCTCACTAAGATGAAAGAGATCTCTGAAGCTTATTTGGGCAAGGTAAGAGCAAATCAGAGGGGAATTTTAAAGGTCAAAAGCATTCCCCAGTCATAAAGTACATCTTTTGCAAGTGAGTGTTTCACACTTAGTAGCACATAATGAAAGCTTTTAGCCACAAGTTCAGCTGCAAATTAACTTTAAGCCACATCCTGTACTGATCAATAACCACAGTTATCTCTTCCGCATTGCTACTCTTTTATGACACACATTAGATGCTATTAAGAGTCCTTAACACATAGCGCTCTAGTTTAGACATACAATATAAAGTGCTTATGAACAGAAAGGTGCAGGAAATGGTTCTGAGAATCATAAACCTACAGATACTTATCAGGTGACAAAATACTGACTGGAAAAACGGCTTGAAGAAACACCCGCATGTCACCGACAGTTAGAACAGTCTGGTTTAGCACATGGTTTTCTCACATCTCAAACTGCAGTTTTGCATATCCTGTTTGTAAAACCTTGTTTTATTGTTGTCGCTTGACTGTGAATGGTTTTGCTGATTTTACTAAACACACTCAGAACTTACAAATGTAGTTTATGTCGACGACTTCCATGCAGTCTTGTTGGCCATGTAAGTAGCCACATGCCTGACTGAGTAATATGAACCCACTAAAGGAAAAGGTAGTGGATCATTCAGTTATTTTTTACAGTACACGCACTCAAGCAGCTCAGTGTAGTTGCGTTCAGCCTTAAACAGAAAGAACACACACACACACACCCACCCGAGAGAAGATAGGAAGGGGGAGCCTATGGCGCTTCTAAAGAAACCTGGCAAAGCCAGAACACAGATTTTAGTGCCTCCTTAGCAAGTGAACTCATATGAACTCAGCAACCATAAGGTCAGAAACAGATCAAAAACATCATCTGAATAAAACATTTCCCTACTTTTTTCTTGCCTCCTCAGCCTGTAACAAATGCAGTTATCACAGTACCTGCCTATTTCAACGACTCTCAAAGGCAAGCCACCAAAGACGCTGGCACCATTGCAGGCCTGAACGTTCTCCGCATCATTAATGAGCCAACCGCAGCTGCCATAGCCTATGGACTGGACAAAAAAGTAAAAGAATTCTTTGAGCTATGAAATGAGACGAGCAGCATAATGTAAATAAACAGGGACTGTTTATTTATAAGGGTTAGCACAAATTGTGGTAAAATGACACAAAATTAATCATCTGGCTTGTGCATGCAAATAGCATTAAGGGTAAGTTATTTCTTAAGTATGCAATCTGTATATAATGAAGTAATCTGTGTATAAGGACGTAACCTGTTTATAATGAATATAATGAAGTCTTACTGTGGCTGAGCAGTGGTTTTATTTCTCATTGACTCTTGTGGACTTCTTGCCACAGGTTGGGGGTGAGCGTAACGTCCTCATCTTTGATCTGGGAGGGGGCACCTTTGATGTATCCGTTCTGACCATTGAGGATGGGATCTTTGAAGTCAAGGCCACCGCTGGTGACACTCATCTTGGCGGTGAGGATTTTGACAACCGCATGGTCAACCACTTCATTGCTGAGTTCAAGCGTAAGTTCAAGAAGGACATCACAGGCAACAAGCGAGCCGTGCGCCGGCTGAGGACGGCATGTGAACGAGCCAAACGCACCCTGTCCTCCAGCACACAGGCCAGCATCGAGATAGACTCACTCTACGAAGGGTCAGACTTTTACACCTCCATCACCAGGGCACGCTTTGAGGAGCTCAATGCTGACCTGTTCCGAGGAACTCTAGAGCCGGTGGAGAAGGCCTTGCGTGATGCCAAGTTGGACAAGGCCCAGATCCACGACATCGTGCTTGTTGGCGGCTCCACTCGCATTCCCAAGATCCAGAAACTTCTGCAAGACTTTTTCAACGGTCGTGATCTGAACAAGAGCATTAACCCAGATGAAGCAGTTGCCTACGGAGCAGGTGGGACACAAGACCACAAGTTTGTCGAGGACTGCCTCTTTATTCTTTTACTCATTCTTTGTTCATGGATTAACATAAAATTGCTTTTATAAGTTATGAGATTCTGATCTTATATCACCCTTCAGCTGTCCAGGCAGCCATCCTGGCAGGCGATAAGTCAGAAAATGTCCAAGATCTCCTGCTGCTGGATGTCACTCCTCTGTCTTTGGGCATTGAGACAGCTGGAGGTGTGATGACTGTGCTCATCAAGAGAAACACCACCATCCCCACAAAACAGACCCAGACCTTCACCACCTACTCAGACAACCAGCCTGGAGTGCTGATCCAGGTACTTCTTAATAAAAGTACATTCTAAATCAATGACAAGAGTAGATGCTATCTGTCTTTATCGGCCTGATCTCTGGTTTTAGCTGACCTTCCCAAAGCTTTGTTTTACACTCTGCTTCAATTTAGCCTTCATTGTTTGTCTGTCAGGTGTATGAAGGAGAGAGAGCAATGACAAAGGACAATAATATTCTGGGCAAGTTTGAGCTGACGGGCATCCCCCCTGCCCCCCGAGGCGTGCCACAGATTGAAGTAACCTTTGATATTGATGCTAATGGCATTCTCAATGTGTCTGCTGTGGACAAGAGCACTGGCAAGGAGAACAAGATCACCATCACTAATGACAAAGGTACCTGCAGAAATTAACCTCTAGGACTCAAGCAGTCATTATTCGTCCATCTCGCTGTAACCAAACCTGTCTTTTTCAGGTCGTCTGTCCAAGGAGGAGATTGAGCGCATGGTTCAGGAGGCTGACAGGTACCGTTCAGAGGATGAGGCCCAGAGGGAGAAGGTCACAGCCAAGAACACTCTAGAGTCCCTGGCCTTCAACATGAAGAGCACAGTTGAGGATGAGAAGCTCAAAGATAAAATCAGTGCAGAAGACAAGAAGCTGATTGTGGACAAGTGCAATGAGGTCATCGCCTGGCTGGACAGGAACCAGGTAAAGACACTAAGACCTTGCATCTCACACAAAACCAGTTTATACCTGATATTAACATACAGTGCTGTGCAAAAGTGAATGTTTGGGTTTGTTAAGCCACACAGTGACCTACATATGAATCATTCAATCATACCTAACTTGAGGACTGAACCAGTGAAGAAACAGGTGCAGATGATTCCAGATGATCAGGTTGAATCTACGCTTTGTAGCCTGTTGCAGTTAAACATTTGCTCCAATTTCTTTCGTTTAATCTGCTCAGTATCCCAAAATAACCCAATTCGATTGCTATAAAATAGTATTTTTGCAACAAAAATGTTATTCAAAGTAAAAGATAAAGAAATGGCTCAAGACTTTTGTACAGAACTGAGCATCATCTTATAAGTGGATTGTGCTAGTACAGGGTTAGGTGTTCTCTGTGTAAATGGATATACATCTGGTTGTCCACATGTGTTCAGATCTCTCAAAATTAGTCATACGAAGATATTAATACCAAGTGTAATACCAAGTGTTAATACCAAAAGTCCTAAGCTTTAATCTAAGCGACCTGCAAACATAAATACAGAGGTGTCATCAGGATCTTTAAATATTTGGGGTTTTGCTGGGTGTCAGTTTGCTTTAGGTTGGTAGAGACATTGTAATTCTGTTGAAGGCAGAGAGTTAATTTCAGCAAGGTTCTCAAACTTGGAAAATATGTACATCGTTTGTAAAATCTATTATAGCTATTAAAGCTTTAGGCCTTAGTGATGGGAATTAGACCTGTGAGTGATAATATTCAATAATTGGAGTATTTGTTTATTACATTGCTGTCTAATTATATGTTTAGTATTTGTAAGCGTCTCCTATTTATTCAAGCCATATTTTTTCAGATGTCATTCACGAAGGCAATTAAAAAGGACAGCGATTTTTATTATATGGTAAATCTGAAAAAAAAACATCATAGCTACATAGCCATTAGAGCTAAACAAGCAGAGATGTCTGTGCAGCCATCAGGATATACAATGTAAACAAAATATGTGCTGCGATCACGCTTTAGGGCTCTTTTTCATGCTAGGACAACGCTTTACTTTTTCGTGCTTGGATAACGCTTCACTACCCTGTATTTTAATGCGCAGTGCGTAACACTGCCAGTATCAGTGATAACTGGTGACTGAGGGACAGTAGGAGAGAAAGAATGAGTTGATTCCTTAGGTGCCTTTGTTTTTGTTTGCAATGTGGTTGAAACAAGTTGAAATGCTGTGAGACGGGGAAAGTGCCTAACCCTAACCTTAACTTTAACCCTAACCTTAACTCCAACTCTAACCTTAACCCTAACCTTAACCCTAACCTTAACCCTAACCCTAACCTTAACCCTAACCCTAACCTTAACCCTAACCTTAACCTTAACCCTAACCCTAACCCTAACTCTAACCTTAACCTTAACCTTAACCTTAACCCTAACCCTAACCCTAACCTTAACCCTAACCCTAACCCTAACAGTCACCAGTTAGTGCAGATACTGGCTGTGTTACGCACTGTGCATTAAAATACAGGGTAGTGAAGCGTTATCCTAGCACGAGAAAGTAAAGTATTGTCCTAGCATGAAAAAAAGCCCTGCCATGTGACATTTAAAAAATATATATCAATAGGTGGTGGCAAGTCAAGTTTATTTCTGTAGCCCATTATCATACAGAAACATCATTCGATGTGCTTTACAGGAATAGAATATAATATTAAGCGTAAAAACATGTAGTAATAAGTGTGTAAGTAATACTAAGCTCTGGTGAGAGTGCATCTCCGTATCAGGCCTGTGTGTTGGGTGGGTTATAGCAGAAGATAAAGAGTCCTGTAGGTCCAAAACTTCCCCTCAACGTCCAATCATCTGCCTGTAGACTGAGCTCAATTCTTTACTGCTGTCTTCCAAGACAAACAACAAAGAAGCCAAATACAATACCATGATAAGTTTATCTAAAGCAATCTCAAAACAAATTAAAACTATAACCGTGATAAATATAACACCATTCTAATTTGTTTATACTCTTTGTATCCACCTGACTCAGTTACATTTGAACCAGAGGCTACAGTGCTATTTCAGCTGCAGTAACAAACATACTGAAATTTATGTTATTATTTTTATTAAGTTATTATGCAACACCTTTATTATTTTTTTATGGATGGTTTATGGAAGTACTCAAGAAGTCCAAAGAATATTCAAAGCCTGTAAACAACTGTTAGACATTAGACATTACGCCACAATACAGATATTGTGCAATTTATTCTCCTTCTGTTACGTATGTTCCACAGACTGCAGAAAAAGATGAATATGAGCACCAGCAGAAGGAGCTGGAGAAAGTCTGCAACCCCATTATTACCAAGCTGTACCAGGGTGCTGGCGGCATGCCAGGCGGAATGCCTGGTGGTCCAGGTTTCCCAGGAGGTGCAGGTGCAGGCGCCTCCTCTGGCCCCACCATTGAGGAGGTTGACTAGACCTAAAAGCATGAGAGAGAGAGAGAAATCCATGCACCAGCGCCCACAAAGTAGACGTCTTATCTTCAACAGTTCACACCAAACCTTGTTTTCAGTAAATCTCATAGGATTTGTTAATGGGAGCCAGTGCCAACTGAGACCAACACACAGCTTGTGACCAAATCAGTTTTCATCTTCTGTAATAACACATAGCATTTGTTTTGGTGCATTAATGTGTTAATATATGCATTTGATTTTTTTTATCAGTAAATTCTGGTCTATCTTCTGATGAAAGGTCACATAATGTTTTTAGATTAGCTGGATGCCTTTGTGCTGTTGCTTCCTCTTTTGTAGCCGTATTTCCTGACACACTTCCTCTTGTAGATTCTCCTTAGAGCTTAGTAACAGTTCTGCAGTAAACATTTCACAACTACTCTCACTTGAATAAAATAAGATTTCTCCTCAAGAATTTCTCTTGTTTTTCTCATTTTTATTGATAGCGAACAAATATTTTTGAATAAATTGTTGACAAAATATTTCGGAAATCCCACTGAAGTACAAAAAAAATATGGAAAAGACAGAAATGGCTTTTGAGACCTGCTTTAGAAAATATTTTTGGGATTGTGTGAAGACATTGATTTAAAATAAAATTAAAAATATGTACACCATTCAGCCACAGCATTAACCCTTTAAGCGCCGGGGTTTTTTTTGTAAAAAACTGGATTTTGACATCAATATTTCAAAAGCTTGTGGCTTAA
>JBBPCY010000001.1:14510623-14534422 GCA_037974405.1 Brachyalestes nurse
CGACTCCTCCAACTCGACTCCTCGTGCGGTTCACCGAAGCCTTGTCCTCAGTATGAATGGAAAGGAAGTGGTATTTAGGTGTTTATTGTTTTATAATTTTGTGGTAAAGATAAGGTGTCTCCAAACAAAATGGAGAATTTCTCCTCAGAATTTCTCCTGTCTCTCACCGCAAATGAATCGTGATACGAATCGTGAGTCAAAAATCGCGAAACGAACCGAATCGTGGGTTTGGTATGTTGTTACAGCCCTAATATATATATATATTTTAAAAAGTTGCCATTGCTGAATGCTAATAGCATCTGATTTTGTTTTTCATGTGCCCACCAAGCATGCTATGTTCTCTGTGTCTCCATCATTTCCAGGCCATCACCCACCCTTACTACAACAGCCAGAACTTCAACAACGACATCACCCTGCTGAGGCTGTCTACCCCTGCTCAAATGACCAGCCGTGTGTCCCCTGTGTGTGTGGCCACTTCCAGCGCTAACGTTCCTGCAGGCACTCGCTGTGTCACCACCGGCTGGGGAAAAACTGGAACTACCTGTGAGTCCGCTCATTCTGTTATCTGCTTATAAAACAAAAGGGATGTTCCATGCATAAGGCCATACAGCTTAAAAATGCACCTCTTATAAAAAGTGTTAAAGAACTAAAACAAAGGGCTTAATGGAACCCATTAAGGTTCATGGAAGAGTGTTTATAAAAGGTTTCTCACACAGTAAACTGTTCTCCTGTACCTTTAGGTTACTTGAGTGTCCTACTGGTTAATCAAAGTTGTTTTTGTAAAGAATGTTATCTATGTCTGCGTTTGAGCTCTAAAAATGTATCTCCCTGTCTGGTACTGTTAGCAACCCCTCGTATTCTGCAACAAACTGCTCTGCCCATTCTGAGTCAAGCTCAGTGCAGGCAGTACTGGGGCCAGAACAGGATCACAGATGCCATGATTTGTGCTGGAGCTTCTGGAGTCTCATCTTGCCAGGTAAGTAGAAATCAGAATCAGAATTAAAAAATGTTGGAGAAAATTGCTTATGCAATTAATGCACAGACACACAGAGACACAGAGACAATATAAAATGTAATATGCATATGGAGACAGGTGATCTGGAAGACATTGCAATAACTGATAACCTCTGAGTTTATGTAAGCCACTAGAAATGTGACACATCTATTGTTTTAATCTTCAGGGTGACTCTGGTGGCCCTCTGGTGTGTCAGACCAACAGTGGTATCTGGACTCAGGTGGGCATTGTGTCATGGGGTACCAGCAACTGCAATGTCCGCACCCCTGCCGTCTATGCTCGCGTTTCTTACCTGCGCAACTGGATCGATCAGACCATTGCCAACAACTAGACTACCAGCATTATGGATGAGAAAGAGAACCCCAGCCACCACTGACAAACATCTTCCAGTGACTTGTACCTGAACCTAAAGGTTCATGCTGATGTTCTATTACTTCCATTCTCCAGCTGTTTAAATAGTGGACACTGGGAAAAGCAAATTCCTAATAAAAGCTTAAGAGGCAATCCAGAACTTGTCTTATGATTTAGACATCAAGATCCATGTGCAATATATCCTTCATATTACCTCACAGTGCAATTACACTTCCAAAATATGCATGACAATGTTTTCATATCCTAGAGATTTAAATCATACATGAACATTCAAGCCCTTCAGTCATGACAACAGAAACTAATGTAATGGTGTAGTGGGAGAATATTATTTTATCTTGTGAGGCGAAGAGTCTCTATTACTTGCCCCAGGCCATGATGAGGGACAGGTGAACAGTATCAGGGGAGGAGCCAGAACGCCTAAAAAACAGAGAATTACAAATCAGTTAGGAAATGAATGAGCTAGAGTGAGGCTGGCAAGAGAGAAAGAAAACATGAAAGGAAACTAACGAGAGCCCAATTCCGAGGTCAGTTAAATTTGGTGGTTGTTTTTTTTTTGTTGTTTTTTGACTCACCATTTTTCTTTTTGTTTTGTTTGAATAAAGATCTGCCCACAGTGGTATGTGTGTGTCTGAGTGTGCTTTTAGGTTTCCCAGACACTGAGGGTCGGCCATTACCTGGGCTAGCATTCACATGCAGTAGAGAATGTGTATATGACAAATGTGCTACATTGTCTATGGTACATATTGTAATTACACACCACATGAACCGACTGAGCCTGTATATTTGCACAAAAGCCATGTGGTGATATTTACTGCACTGATAACATTTATCTACATTTCTTTTGTTCTTGTATCATGTTTTTCTATGTTCTGCTCCAGTGCTGCTTTGTTTGATTCCGCCTTCCCATTTTCCAGCCACTTCTTTAATATGGATCCCTGATTGGGCATTAGCTCCACTTCATACTGGTTTTAAAATATGCTTTGCTGGTTTGCTGTGCTTTTTATGAGCACATGCATGATTTACATTCACCATGGTTATAAAGTATTTGAGTTTGTGCCTAATGCTTTCATAGTTGTCCTAATCTTCTCCAAAACAAGTGTACAAAAGAGTCATTTGGTTTCTGTTCTAACTGCATAAAGGTAATGTGTACCTGTAAGGATTACTATATCTAGAACCTGTGTTGATTATGTACAGGCTAATCATTTTAATGGCATAAGCAAAGTGATTAAAGCGCTAGAAAAAGTAAATGTCAGGATGAAGTTCACAGTCCAACAGGTAGTTTCTGGACAGGACTGCTGGAGACTGTAGGCATCAAGCTTGGTTGAGGCGAGACAATGATGAGAGGGTGGGGCACGGGTGGGGGGGGGGGCAAAAAGTGACAAAGCAGCACTTCTAATGTATGTAACACCCCAGTAGGCAGCTGACTACACCACCTCCGACATCATTGTGAGTATCAGAGCATAATGGAAAATAATGGAAAAAGCACAGGTTAAATAAAAATACTTTATTATCTTTATTAAATAGCTAAAAATAGCAGAGCTATTATTAAATAGCTCTGAAGATGCTGCATAGATTGGTTAATAAATTAAGAAATACATACATCACACAAAAAAGACCTACTAAGCTACTGTGTCTGAGCCAGCTGAGCCACTACGATTGTGCACTATAAGAACTAGGTCTCAAACCAACACGTGAACAAATGTGCACACACTTTCAGAATTATACACGCCAGGAATCAAAGCACATGCTCTGCAACCAACATTCTAATGAACACTCGAGTTAATATACTAGACTCCAAACTCAGGTGGTTTAGAATTCATGGAGAGCTGTTTCAATAAACCTGGTCTGGCTCAACCAAGCTAAAGGGAAGGGGGGAAGGAAACAAAGTAAATCAGCAAAAAGAAAAAAATGCCTCTAACCTGTGGCTTACAATATCTCTATCATCAATACAGCCCACAGGTTAGAGGACGAAAACAAGTACAAGTAGTGGAGAGCATCATTCACACAAAAACACAGTATAGAGAACAGCAGCCTGCAACCAATGCAGGTGTATGGGACTCTATAACCGTATTAAACAATCCTTTTTTTTCTTTATAAATAATAGATATCGCAATGGATCTTTGCCACCTGACCAGTGGCATTCTGTCACATCTGTGCTGCCTCTGCCATGCCCCCGGTGGGTTCCGTCACCAGAGTTCTGACCTGGGGATTCCCTGTCACGCGCCCTGTCTATACTAGAGGGTGACAAAAGAATGACTCCCATTCCCTCCCACTCTCGTCTGGTTGTTTTTTTTCGCGGCTAAAATGTGCATGAAGAAGCTACTTCTTTTCTTACATTATTGGTGGTTGGGGCTATCGCCACCAACTGTTACGGGTGTGTGGAGCACAACATTCACTTAACCGGCTACACCAAAGTAAACAGGAGGAGAGGATAAAGAGACATGACAACTAGTATTGAGTTCAAAATTAGTTTATTTATTTAAAAGGTATATTTCTGTATAAAGTTATCATCGTGTTATTACGATTCCCGGTCCTGCCCACTCCCACTTAAATTTTTACAGTCCCATCCCAATCACGTTATTAATAGTGATTTTGTTTCCCATCCCGCAGGATTCCCGAAAAAAATATCAGCCTCTAGTCGACACGTGTAGGTTTGGGTGCTTGCCTAGCGTTAACCCACCATTACCCACCATTAAATTAGGCGTCAGTGAGTTAAATCAGCTGTGTCTCTTTTGAGTTTAGTTAGTTTTGATTATTTGTGGTTTCCTATTGGTGTTTGTGTTAATCTCTCCTTGCGTCATCCCAGTAGAAAACCCTCCAATCAATATCTACCCTCATGTTCTCTAAGAATGTGGCCGCTCTTGTCTCTCCTACCCACGTCAACGCTCCTTAGAGCCACGTGGACTAAAAACTCCAGCTCTCCACACTGAGTACTCCACCAGCATTGAGTTCTCCCACAGTAAGCTGAGATCTCACTCTCCCTTGTTATTTAGAAGTAACCAGCGAGGCGGAAATGTCATTTGGCTGGAATCTCCCCCCTGTGGCAGCCACACGTCGCAGAGCTTTAGACCCCTCATGTTCCCGGGGACTTCCCAGTGAGGAGTCAAACTTCATCGGGCCCAACTCAGCAGAGAAGCGTCGTCTTCGTACCCTGGGATGAGATTGGCCCTCTTGAAAAGACTGGAAGAAGGGGAGAGGCTCTCAGCACTTCAGTTTCTACTCTTTCTACCTTAATTTGCTCCCACCTTGTTGTTTCCCAGATTTTTCATTAAACTTCTGGTCCTGCTTCCCTCTACCCTGTGGCAGACATGACACATTCTTAGAAATATTTTGTTATTTTGAAATATTTACAAAAAAATTAAATGTAGGTATGCAAATGTAGGTGTCCAGACTCCTGAGAAAATGACAGAACAGAAAACACTGTACTGTTGTTACATATGTTTTCAGGTAAATAAAAAAAAATGCAGGTGTTCTAGAAGCTGTACATTTGGATTATAAATATACAGTAAAGTTGATTTGGGTGAATTCTTTTTAGATACAAATTTTTAAGAGTAAGTCTCAGAACCAAATTAAGCAGTGTGATGTGGTTCTGAGATAACATGTTTGTGAGAACATTTTTATTAGTACAAAGGGAATAGACATATCTAGATATTTTAGGGAGATTCTACAGGAAACATGCAGAGCTAAGTCATTAATAGTTTCAAATACGAGCAGTGATGAATCTTTCTGAGATGAGTTTTCTGAATCTTTGCCAACTTTCAAGCTTCCTTTTCTTTGCTGCCATTTATTCATACATCTCTTTTCTCACACAGATCACAGATCAGTGGAACTGTTCAAGAAAGGAGAACAGTGCCAGGGCTAGAACGACTAGAACTACTTCTATAGCTTATTTTAGTTTATTTTACTGTCCAGTAGGTACTACTGACCTGGCACTGGACAATATAGTTTAAAAGCTCACTCTCTATCAAGGAAGGTGTAGAAGCTTTATATTCTAGTTTTACACAGTATATAAATCCACTACCCCTACTGAAGTGGTTAGCTAACTAACTAGGTATTGCTAATGAAGCTTGGCAGTGCTTACTTTACCTCACAGTTTCACACCCTTTACAGTTGAGAATATTAGAAAAGTGGAGCACAGTCGGACCCTATTCACACCACAGTGATCTTTGGTGATCCAGTCACAAGTGGACAGTTTAAGTATATCAGCATTAAAATGCGTATTGAGTGGCCACTTGTGATTTCCCCACTGCCATGTACATCATTTCCACTTGCAAAGACCAACTGCATTGTTGTTTCTAACCTGTTGGGGGCAGGGATGCACTTTCAGTGCCTAATTTGCTTATAATTGATAAAATAAGAAGAAATAAAAAATGTGATGCTGTTGCCTGAGTGGTTGAGTGAGAACTCCAACTTATGCAGAGAACATCAGCTGAGTAGTTGATCCTTCAGGAATGAACCAGGATGCTACTAAAAGCCAGTTCCACTGAGCATGTTCCACTTAGCCAGTTCCAGTGGGCCAGCTCCTCTGAGTTAGCTCCACTGAACCAGTTCAACACAGCCAGCTTCTCTGAACCAGCTCCACTGAGCCAGTTCAACACAGCCAGCTTCTCTGAACCAGCTCCACTGAGCCATTTCCACACAGCCAGCTCCATTGAGGCAACTGTACTGAGCCAGTTCCTCTCAGCCAGCTACACTGAGCCAGTTCCACACAGCCAGCTACACTGAGCCAGCTTCACAAACCCAGTTCCACACAGCTAGCTCCTTTGAGCCAGCTCCATGGAGGGAGTTCTACTTTGAATCTCAATGCATCCTCAGTGCTTTTTGGGAGCGCTCACACATGTACTTCAGGCTATCCACCTGAAATCAGATCACCCATGTCATTGCCAGATGTGAACAATACAGTGAGTACTGAAGAAAAAAATTATTAAACTATAGATCCTTTCTAATTAAGTCATAGTTGTGTGACTGTTTGGTTGCCTGTTTTTAATGCAGTGCTCAGTGGGTTTTGTTTTTCTGCTCTGTTTGTTCTTGTCTAAATGAGCTAGGTGCGCGCAAGCGCTCTGTATCTCGGTTGTCGGGGGGAAGTGGTATAATGCTATAACGGTTCTGGTGCCCATGCTCTTTTTCTATAACAAACTAGATGAAACAGTAATGCCCTGGCAGTCGCAAATAGCTTTGGGTTTATATTTGCTTTGATTCCATTAATGTTTAAGTTAAGATGTTGGTTCATATAGCAGAACTTTTAAAATAAAATTCAAACTTTTGAATCCATTTATGAATTTTGCCTATAACAATGCGATTAATCATGATTAATCACAGAATGTCATGTGATTCATCATGACTAAAAAACGTAACCATTGCCCAGCATTAATTTAAATGCTAAAATTGGTAGTATTCAGGCACTACATTAAAACTAGGCATACATTTAAAGGTTAAAAATAATGTTAAGACTATAAAATATAAATGTTTCTGTGTAAGAAGCTGTCCTTAAAAAAGATGATTGCAAAAGATTGATCTCCAATGTGGTCTACACCGAGATTGAGAAGAACAAAATAATCAATGTGTGACTGTGTAGAAATGCAGTTCTACAGCACCATCAGCAGGTCAACCTGTGCAATTTAATTTGCCTGAGGAGCAAAGAAAGAGAAGTGTGGTTATCTTTGATGCCTTTTTCACATTTGGACAAAAACTGCAAAAATTACACACTTACAGTCATCTCACCCTCATACAGTGATTTAAACGCAGACTGAACATTCTGACTTTAAATCTCAGAGACAGTAAATAAACAATAGTAACCTCGGCACTGATTTAGATAGATCTTCCACAGATCTTCCCTTCTCTCTACTATAGTCACTTTAGCCTCTTCTCTCTCTCACTCAAGCTTCAGTCTCGCTCTCGGGCTGGCAGAACACCACTCCCACCAAGAGCTGTTGAAAGAGATAGAATTGCTGAGGGAGGTCTAGCACGTACTGACAGACTGAAAGAGAACAGAGTGAAGAAAACAGGATGGGTGAGTGTCATGCGCTTCTATTTATATTTTCTATGCTGTTTTAAAATCCTTTATATCAGCAAGATGTGCCTCTATGGCCCATTTGAGCAGCAGAAATAATGTTCTCTACTTTATGAATTACAATGAAATTAGTACACAGGCATGTCTCTGTGAGTGTATTATCTCCATAATTGTCACTATTCATGCAGAAAAACTACCAAGAAACCATAAACTGAAACCATTCTCTGCAGTCTACAAATCAAAATCAGAATCAGAAAACCGCACTAATTATGTTAGGAACAACACAGAGGCAAGGACAATCTAACATTTAAGGTCTCAGTAAATGAAATGCAACAAATGCAACTTCTTTCCTATGACTACATGTCAAGGGACCAAGATTCCTCATTATGCAACTATGTTTGCTCATAAAACAGTAAAGACTTAAACTCGTTTTTGTAGATTTTGCAGTACCGGAAATCACTCTGATTTTTATGTATGATTTACTTTTTGGAGTTTAACAAAGTCATTTAGTGAACATGTGACCTGTTCAAGATTGTATATTACATTTTTAGATATTAGATGTTGTTTAGAAATTGTTTATTGCAGAGGAATGTACAGACTCAGGTTTCTTTGGTGGTGGTAGTGGTGGTAGTGGTGGTGGTGGTGATAGGGAAAAAGGGTAGTGATATATAGGTCTTTAATTTCCTTTCCAGTAAACATCTCTCCTGAGGGCTTAGATGAGTTTTTATATGAAAATATTAACAATGGAAATATTGTGGTTATTAAATAATGTTTTGGGGGGCACTATTTTGCCCCATGCATACCTCTACACCATGAATGGTTTGTAAAAAAAAGTTTTATACCAAATCCTCATCTCAGAACTATTGTATAACAACACCTCAGACTTAAGACAATACATTTGTGAAAGTTCTGTGAAGTAGCTTTTATAAATACTGCAGATTTTGGACGGCTGGTTTCTATAACCATCACTGTGAACAGTTCCCCTAGAACAGAGGAATATTGCATCAACCCTTCTGAATGTTAATGGTTTAATTATGCAAAACTTTGGAAAGCAATCAGTGGAATTCTCCTTTAAATGAGACCAAAAACAATGAATAAAGCACATTTCCACATTTCTCCTCACCTACAGATTGATCAGCCAAAGCATAGCAAAATCATTATATCTCACATGGTTGTACTATAGAACTAAAGCATGCACATTAATTTACATATGAATTTATTTTCTGTCTCCTCTTGCAGCCTTGAATGAAACAGTTGCCCTCCCAGCAAATACGAGCACCAGCAGTGGAGGACAGCAAGGCCTGACCTACTCCCACATCTTCAGCCTGATCACCTACATCGCAGTGTTTGTGCTTGGCACGATTGGGAACGGTCTGGTCATTTATGTGACCGGCTACAGGATGAAGACCACAGTCAATTCCATCTGGTTTCTCAACTTGGCCCTGGCAGACTTCCTCTTCACTTTCTTCCTGATCCTTAGCATTGCAAGCATTCCCCATAAGTACGTCTGGAACTTTGGTCCCTACATGTGCAAGCTTTATGGCTTTGTAACTGCGCTTAGCATGTTTGCAAGCATCTTCCTGCTGACCGCCATCAGTCTGGACCGCTGTCTGTCCACATGGGTGATCGTTTGGGCCCAGAACAAACGTACTCCGCTCAAAGCTCGGATAGCATGTTTGCTCATCTGGGTGGGAGCCATGGCCTGCAGTATGCCTTTCGCAACTTATCGAGGACTGAGTATAAGCTATAACAAAACATACTGTTCCCCCCAAGGCACCAACCACATTTTAATGAATCTGGGTATCTTCAGGTTCACAGCAGGCTTCCTCATTCCCTTCATCATCATCATCTGTTCCTATGTGGCCATTGCTGTGAGAGCTCGTCGCCTCCAGCGCCACAAAACATTCCGGCCCCTCCGAGTCATCCTATCTGTGATCCTGGCTTTCTTTTTATGCTGGCTTCCCTTCCACATCCAGCAATTCCTCAATATAAGCGCACGCACAGCAAACTGGAGTCAAGAGTTCAAAACTGCAGTTTATAAATCCACCACCTTTGTGGTGAGCCTGGCGTATCTGAACAGCTGCCTGAACCCAATCCTGTACGTTTTCATGTGCGCTGAGTTCAAGAAGAAGCTCAAGCAGTCCCTGCTGCTGGTGCTGGAGACTGCATTCACAGAGGAGCACCTGGCCTTCCTCAGCTCTCGCCATTCCATCAGCTCTCGCAACTCTGAGCCTCAAATCCAGACAAAAAGAAAAGGCACAAATACCTCCCTCATCAGCCGCTTAGACAGGGGCACGTCTTCAGAGGACTGATGCAATCCGTCAAAGCATTTTGCATGAGAACATAAAAAACAATTTCCTCTGTGGTCTAAATGCTGATGTAGTTCCCCATTGGGGGGGTCGTTGAGGGGGGGTTGGGTGGTTGGGGTTAATAGCACTTCTCACCACCGGTAGCAAGGTTTTTTTTGCTACTTCTGTATTTTAACAACCGAAGTAAACACACACAGACAAATATACACATACATACAAAGTAGGATGTATTTTATAGTCATTTCTTACATACAGGAATGTTACCTGTCCTATGTGTTTCTTTTTTTCTTTAATTTTTCCTCTTTTCTTGAATTCCTGATCACGTACAGTGCGAATGTCATAAGTCACTCTCATTTCTTCAGACTTTCTGGTAAATTTCATGTAGTCTTGAGAAACAGTTCTCCAGGCTTCCTGAAGGACTTTCAAAGATTCTCATTTGCAGTCCAGTCGCTGAACCTGACCAGTGTCAGAGGAATGTTTTTTGTTTGTTAAGTGACCTACATATCAGACATTCACTCAGAACAAAGCACATCTAACGTAAGTGAAGAAACAGGTACAGGTGATTCCAGATTATCAGGCGGTGATCAGTATACTGGTGGTGCTGAATGCTGAGTGGTTTATCTAGGCAGCTTGTATCTTTAGGCACTTTGCAGCCTGTCACAGTAAAACATTTGTTCCCATTCCTTTCATGTAATCTACTCAATATGCCAAAGATAAGTCAGTTTGACAGTATTTCTGCACCAACAAGATGATTCAAAGCAAACTATAAAGAATTCTCTGTGCTAATTTGCATACAGGAAATATCAGCCACTCAAACGGTAAGCTTTGTCACTTCATTCGCTACAAACAAAATTGTCAAGTAGCTTCAAAGATTCTACTGTGGAAGTCGAGAGTAACTAAAGTGTCATCCCTTAGTCAGGGGTTTGCATCATCGGAGCAGTTAAAAGAGAAATGAATCATCTGTGTGTTACTGTGTTGTAGCACCAGGCTTTTTGTGCTCATTTGTTTTTAAATACGTTTTTAATCCTTTTGTTTTCTTTTTACCAACCATGACATATGAACCTGCAAAAATCATGCAGGTGCTCTCATATCAAGTCAAGCGGTCTTTCCTGTCATTCCCCAGTATGTTTACATGATTGAAAAGTCACTCTTCAGGCCCATGTGCAAGTAGCATGTTACACAGGACCACACAAAAGGGCAGATACATGACAATGTGAGACGAGGGCAGAATACAAAATGAAATCAGACAGTGGACGCACAGAATGTTGAGTAGACAGCAGAATAAAAAACAACTCGGATGCATTTCCATGAGAAAATGCAAAATGTGATTGCATGGTTATCGAACTGTCTCTGTTACTAGGTGGTCGCGATGGCACTGCATGGTTGTTAAGGTGTTGCGAGCCAGTTGCTATGCTAACCCTAGGTGTTGCTAGGTGATTTCTATGCTTTCAAAGGTAACGGTTATTCTAAAGACATTGGTCAAAAAGACAGGGATATCGATACCTTTGGATATTAAGAGAGGTTCTAAAACTTTTTAAAAAATCAGCAAATCTAGTTTACTTAAACATAATCACACTTTAGTGTCCTTAAGGCTTACTATGAACACATTCGTCGTAAACATGTTCTAAAGTTGGCAAGCTCAACTGACTAGCAGCTTTAGCAACATTAGAAAAAATAAGCTTTCATAAACTGATTATTTTTAATAAGCCACAACAAACAGTGACACGTGTCCTGTGCTTTAGTGTCTTAAAGGCACTAAATGGGCAGATATTCAGTTGTGGTGCCCCAGACCCAACTCTCCTCTGTTTCTTTACAGTTCTAAAATTGGTCTGTATTTTTCTTTATTTTGAATTCTGTGACTTAATATATGCAGGTGGCATTTGATTTACAAAGGAGATTCAGCGCATTAGAGTTTTGCTCTATCCATCGGTTGACCAACATTAAGCAATGCTTCAAATAATAAACAGCAATTGTGTGCAACGTTATGCTTTATGGAGTCAGTTATTAAATCTCTACCGGCCCATGAAAGCTTTCAGAGAAGATCATGGATGAGGGACGACCAGCTCTAATAAACTGAAGTGAAAAGAGAGCTGAGCTAAAGTGGTAAATGTGGTTTAAAATTTTTTTTTTTTTAGATTCTTACACAGTCGCAGTTTGAACCACAACACAACACTACTAACATTTTAAGACCTAGTAGCAACATTCTATCACTGGTCCTGGGTCCCCAGTCAGAAGAAAGAGGACGTTTACCAACACCTTTCAGAAATAATCTCCATAGCAATTTCTCTTAGACAGTAATGGATTCACTGGAAAGAAAGACAAAGGGGACTTTTTCTCCTTTGTTCTGGTTACATGAAATGAGTCTCCCCTTGAATTTTAGTAGAGATATAAATAGAGTTACACACTGCGGTCACATTTGATAAAAATGATAAAGCCCATGTTTTCTCTCTATTTAATACTCTGAGTAACTATTAGAATTTTATGTAGGACAAGGACCAAACAGTCACAACATTATAACCTCTAATATTGTTGGTCCCCCACTAGCCCCTAAACCACCCCTGATCCGTTCTGTGGTTCAACACCAGATCCTTTAAGTCCTGTAAGCTGTCAGGTGGCTCCTCCATGGATCCATGGATCCTCACACAACAGAAGACACTGGAACCAGATCATTAGTGTTCTTCACCTCAATCATCAGTTTTTTTAATGTTGTGGCTGATTGTATGTATCTCATGTCTCATTCTTGGTTTATGCTATTTTTAGAAGAATCTAACCCTGAGTCAAGATCAACATCTGTGCAGTTTTCTTCTGGATTCTGTCAAAAACACACAGCACAAAACTTTGTCAGCATAACTTGTCTTGTGAAATTCAGCTTGCTTGTCTGCAGGCCCCCTTGGCTTCTGCCCCGTGTTATCCAATTACAAGCCCACCCCTTTCCCGCCTCCATCACTACCATGTGCCCCCTTCACATTTTCTGTTCTACACCACCTGATATGTTCTACACCACCTGATATGTTCTGCACCATCCGACCTGTTCTACACCATCTGACCTGTTCTACACTCTATCTGACCTGTTCTGTACCACTTGACCTGTTCTACATCACCTGACCTGTTTTACACAGTCTAAACTGTTCTACACTGTCTTACCCATCCTACACTATGTTCTACATGTTCTACACTGCATGACTTACATGACTTCTTTCTAGTAAATAGTTCATTTTTATTAATAATTTAATTAATACATTCTGGCAATTTATTCATGATATTATTTTTAGGTCCGAAATTTGGGTCTCAAGTCAACTAAGAAGATTTTGCTGGTCACGACAGCTTTTACTTCATTTCATCTTCTTATTTGAAGATTATTGAAGTGTTTTATTGAATGTATTGATTTGTTTCTCTTAAATCCCCCTTTATTATAAACAAGTAGCAAAAAGAAAAAATCAGCTTAAGATAGAAGTTATTTTATTGTTCTCATCGTTTTCTTCTTTTTAATAACCTACCGGTACTAAAACTGTCTGACTTTTGAGACTTTTGAGTTTTGAGACCTGAATTTGTTCATTCAGACAAATTTCAGATGTTGTACAGACTCATTTATAAACCAACCAAGTTTTCTTTCGGATCTTATGAAGATCTGATAATCTGAGACAAATAAAGATCAGAGCAGTGAGAAAAAAGAAAGAGCATTTTAAGGTCTTAAATTGGGATCGGGCTCAGATTAGAGGAAGGCTCTTTCTCAGGAGCTGAATTTAGTGTGAGAAAATGGTCAAAATCTCATATTGATGTCGGTTATGTGTAGGAGAAACAGACAAAGAAGATCTTATTCTGAATGTTGCTTTCCCCGGGGAAGACCCTTGAGCTGAGGGGGGTTTCAATGAAAACTTTTGTTACTGTGGTTGTTGTCAATCATTCAGTGCAGTCTCAGATTTTCTGGCAGTTAATTTTTGAGCCTGCAGGATCACCTTTGCTCATTCAGTCAAAAACAGTCACATCTGTTTCCGAGCCTAGGGAGTTTTTCCTTTTAACTTTGCTTATGAAAAATCTTTTGCCTGTAATTTCACTTTCGGTGCTGTATAGGATGTTTTTTATAGTGCCTGTTTCCTGTATAGGGGTGTGGTGCAGTTTGAAGTTTATGAAGTTTATGCTGTAGGAAAATTGTGTGCACCTTAATTTAATAAGTAATACATCAGTGATAATGTCCATTTAATACGTAATACATCAGTAATAATGTCCAGTATGTATGTATATGGGTGGTTGACATATTTGGCTGAAAAAAGTTGGGGTTTTTTAAATCTCAAATGTAAGTCATGGAAATCACTTGATGATATTCTACCAACTCTTATATGTCCAAATATATATATTTTCTTGCAGAGTTTGTTCTGAAATTTATATTTATTCACTAGTTTATTGCCATAGTGACAAAAACTGTCATATGGTGTGACATGAATGTTATTGTGTATTAAATTAAAAAAGTGATAATGTGATGTAAAACAATTTATCCTGATTCTTTATCATTACTATATAAACGTATAGCATTTTTATGTGTACCAAAATGCTTGTAACCTTTGGTGGCACTATTCCCTATCTGTCACATTGATGATTTTATGATTAATAACCAAAAAGTCTTAATTATTTTCTAAATTCTGAATGTCACACCAAATAACATGGTGTCACACCATGTGATGAATCACACCACACAACAATTTGTATCCAAAAATCTGTATTAGGGCGTGTGCCTGCTCGTACAAGTGTATGTATGTTTATCTGTAGAGCTTTCTTTGAGCCTTCTTTGTTGTAAGCTTTTCCAAGTATAATGTGCTTTTCAACTTGGGTTCAATATAACTACACATAGTACAAATGTCATAAGCCTGCATCACCATAACTATATATCACTATATATATCTTTTCCTCAGGACCTCCTCTCTCCTTACTGGATCAGCATTTAATCTTTCCCTGCATTTCCTTGTTCTTTCTGCATACAGGCACACGCACATTTGTATATGCACACTTATACACTCACACACATGCATACACATACACAAACGTACACTCACACACATACAACCACGTACATACATAAGCACACATAGGACAACCTGAAAACACATGCACACACGCTCATTCAGACAAACATCCACCCACACAGGCACACACATGTACACACATGTACACATGCACAGGTATAGAAACATAGATAGTCAAAAAACTACCCAGCAACACGACTTTCTGTGTACAGTTACAGCACGGACAGTAGGAGTGTATGTTGTGTCTGTGTTGCCGTTGCTTTGTATTCTGTTCTGTGTTTGTGTAGCTGGTTCTTGTCTTTCAAATGCAGTCTTAGTAGTGATTACACAGTGGTAGCAGTTCTCATTTGAACTTCAGCAACTTCAACTTTATTTATTAATTTTTATTTACATATTAATTGTATTTGGGTTTTCTTTGTGTTTTTTCTTTCTTTGTTGTTGTTTTTTTTTAAATACCCCCTCTCTCTGTATTTTCTGTACAACTGTCTGATTTGGCATAATTATAAATCAAGGGAATGAATAAATATTTAAAAAGCTCAGATAACAAGAGGGGCATATACTGTAAGACCCACTTGGCAAAGTAAAGGTGTCTGGCACATCAAGGCGCCCAGCTTTACCACCTTGCACCAGCTTGCTAAGATGCCGGACACGACAGGTTAAAAAAAAAAAAAGGCCAGCAGTCAATCAGCAGCAGGAAGAAATAAATAACATTCTCTGATTGGCTTGGCTACTTTCAAACCTTCCGCCTCTGAGTACAGTGGTATTTCCATCCCAAACCATCCCAAGACGCGTGTTCTCTGGATAATACCAAAAAATGAATAGTTATTTTTTATATGAAAATGTAGCTGAATTTATGTTAATATTTATGTTACAACATTTATAAATTATATTTTTCTTAATAATTTTGCACAAAAATGCATAAAAAAAACAACATCAAAGGCCTCATCCGCCACAACCCCTCGTCCTCCTGCTGGTTGTTTATGTTTGGGTGCGGCTGTTACCAAGACACCTGAACAGAATGAGCATCCACAGCTCAGCACCGCGCCCAAACATAAACAACCAGCATGAGGACGAGGGATGTGATGGACGAGAAATTGCAATTGTGCACCCTGTTTATTCAGGACTGGATGCTTCACAGCATGACTTTCAAGTAAATTATCAAACTGACAAAATTTTAGGATTATTTTTTTCTAAAACTGTTGTATAAAAGGTAATATGTTACCTGGTAGGGGAGATACCATGATCAGGAAAGTGGTTCACCCAGGGCAAGGCTTAGCCATTGCACTCCGGTTAACCCATGTTTTGCGATTGCATAATTTCTGCATAATTTCTGCTAACCTAGTGGTTAGGGTGTTGGCCCCACTGTTTCACTTGGTGAATGGGTTAAAATGCAGAGAAAGAATTTCACATTGTGTTGTAGTGTGACTATAAGGGTTAATAAAATAAATAACTAATTATTACCAGTATTCTATTGCCTAAATGTAAAAGGTACAAGGTAAAATCTTGAGACACCCCTCATTTCTTCATGTTTTGCTTCCAAAGAGCCAGACTTTCTTGAATTTTTAACGTCGTCTTGAGGAACAGTTCTCCAGGCTTCCTGAAGGACAAAGACTAATTTTCAGTCCAGGCCCTGAAGTTTCAGAGGAATAGTTTTGTTTGTTAAGCCACACCGTGACCTACATATGAATCATTCAAGAATAACAAAGCACATCTAACTTAAGGCCTGAAACAGGTGTAGATGATTCCAGATGATCAGGCGGTGATCAGTATACTGGTGGTGCTCCTTGTATATTTAAGACAAATTTGACAGGCAGAAAATTGTTTTATGCACCAGCAAGGTGAATTTTAATCGCATGGTTTTCTGCAATTGTTATATGAAGAAATAAATGAATCATTCAAAAGTACTGTGTTGTGCAATTTTATTTTTAAAATACTGCTATATGAACAAAAGTACAATATTGTTTGGTTTGTAAACACTTTAAACAAATAAGGAGCTTTTTACAAGCTTTAACACAGTTACACAGATGCAGTTCAAATATTTCTGTAAATCTCAACTGAAACATTAATGTAATCAAATCAAATAAAACCAAAGCTATATGTCACTGCAGTGCATTCACGTTTTATTTTGTTTGTTATAGAAGAACAAGTTACACTCAGAGTCCAGAGCATTTTAGCAGCTGCAAAGGGGGACCAACTCCATATGAAATATTATGTATCTGAATGTGTCATGATTAATCTGACCTTTTTTTGCTGCAAAATTTACTTTTATCAGAGAACATAACTTTGGACCACTCAGCAGCAGTCTAGTCATTTTTGTCTTTAGCCCAGGCGAGACAAATCTGACGCTGTCTGTCGTTCAAGAGTGGCTTGACACATCGAATACGACGCTGAAATCCATGTCTTGCATATGTCTGTGCGTGGTGGTTCTTGAAGCACTGACTCCAGCGGCAGTCCACTCTTTGTGAATCTCCCCCACATTTTTGAATGGGATTTGTGTCACAGTTCTCTCCAGGGTGCGGTTATCCCTATTGCTTGTACACTTTTTTCTACCATATGTTTTCCTTCCCTTCGCCTCTCTATTAATGTGTTTGGACACAGAGCTCTGTGATCAGCCAGCCTCTTTTGTAATGACCTTTTGTGTCTTGCCCTCCTTGTGCAAGATGCCAGTGGTCGTCTTTTGGACAACTGTCAAATCAGCAGTCTTCCCCGTGATTGTGTAGCCTACAGAACTAGACTGAGAGACCATTTAAAGGCCTTTGCAGGTGTTTTGAGTTAATTAGCTAGTTAGAGTGTGGCATCAGGTGTCTTCAGTACTGAAACTTTTCACAATATTCTAATTTTCTGAGATACTGAGTTGGGGTTTTCATTAGTTGTCAGTTATAATCATCAAAATTAAAAGAAATAAACACTTATATACCCGTCTGTGTGGAATGAATGTATACATTATACAAGTTTCACTTCTTGAATGGAATTAGTGAAACAAATCAACTTTTTGAAGATTTTATGACCAGCACCTGTAGTAGCTATAAAGGGCGACCAACTCCATACGAAAGTCTATGTATCTGAATGCAGTGTCA
Source organism: Brachyalestes nurse (assembly GCA_037974405.1). NCBI lineage: Eukaryota > Metazoa > Chordata > Actinopteri > Characiformes > Alestidae > Brachyalestes > Brachyalestes nurse. The sequence goes on from JBBPCY010000001.1 coordinate 14,528,425, forward strand.
TTAAATTCACTGAAAGTAATAAGACGCCTGAGCCCAGGAAAACCAGCCAAGACACAGAGCACTGCACTTGCACACCCAGGAGCACAACATTTTTAAAAACCTGCGTTAACGCACAATGAAATAATTAGCAGCGTTAATTGAATAATGCGTTAACATGCCCAGCGCTAGTGAAAATATAAAAATGCAAAATATAAAGAAATGAGGGTGGCTCAAGACTATGGGGCAGGAGTGGGGCCTTCAGTGGGGTCTCATTTGGATCCCTGCTATCACACTCCTCACCTTGCTTCCATTTGAAGCTGGATTCATAGAGAACTATCTAATTATCTGCTATCGTATCGTCTGTATTAACTCCTGTTTGAGAGCAGAAAAAGCTTCCTAACTACAGCTGCTGGAAATTGTGTAAGATCTTGACTCCACCCTGAGCTCTCAACTGACAACAGGGTTGAACGATAATGATAAATAAGTAGATTCATCTCATACCAAATCTCCTCCTCTACTTCCCTCATAAGGAGACTAAAGACACACAAGAAACAGAAATGAAGTGAAAAAGTGAAAAAAGAGGAGGGAGAAAAACAGACTGATACTGCAGAACAAGAGCTGAAACACTGCAGAAAGAAGCGTGGTAAGTTCTGGATTCATAATGTATTATTTTGTTATTTTCTTTAAACATTGCTTTGACTGAATTGATTAGAAACTGCAGAAGCGAAAACTTTATCAATATGAATGACTGAGTTGATATTTTTTTAATACTTTAGGTAAGTGTTGTGGCTTCAGTACGTGACAGAACCTCCTTTTAGGTAAAAGTGTCCTGGCTTCAGTACGTGACAGAACCTCCTCAGAATGAGTGAGTATGAGTCCGACACTACAGTTCACTGAACAGATATTTAACAACATCGACTAGTCAATTTCAGCCCTGTTTTAGCTTACATTACTGTACAGCTGTGGGCAAAGGTTTTGGGACTTGAGGAAAAAAGATACAAAACCGTCACTGATGGACCTTGTGGGTCTTCAGGATCTCTCAGGAAACATTACTGAATCAATCAGCTCCCAGAATTAACTCCAGACTTTTTATTTTATTTTTCTACTTTAAAGCATTACTTTATTAAAAGATGGGGAAGCAAATATCCAGTACATTCAAACCTCATTTAAGAAACACTGGATCTTATGGATCACGTTGTCTCTTTGAAGGTACAATATGTAAGTCTATGTATCTGAATGCAGTGTCATTAAAGTCCCTGTTGGTGTAATGGTCTGGCATCCCAATACTTTTGTCCATATAATTGGCGAAAACCAGCCGAGGTGCTCACAAGCCCAAAAACAACGAACCTATAAAATAAAAGGATGTTTTTTTAAAACTGCGTTAAAAAACGTAAAGTAAAAAAGATAATGCCTTAACGGATGATAACACCTTAAATCACAGCCTCCAATAACGATCATTCTCTTCTTGAATTTTTTTGTCCCACTTGTCCTTGCAGAATTCTTTAAATTCAGAAATATTTCTACGTTTTATGTTTAAGATCCATTAAACATAGCAATATAGATGTCTACCCACAGATGTACACAATAATATTCGAGACTGGGGATGGCGAATTGAATTTCAGCAACATAATATTTCATAATTCAAGGCTGATTTTGATATGTTTGTGGATGCATGTCTTCTGATAATATTATACATCTTTTTTCTTCGTTTTTTTCACTGACTGTAACAGAAATTTATGATGTCAGATCACAGAGCATGATTCCAAAATGCCACTGGTCAGGGCCGGCGTCAGAGCGGATGTACCGGGCTGGCATCTAACTGACATTGGGGAGGTCACTATCCATCCTGAACTATATTCATACCTTGTCGGGAGCGGGGGTGAGGGGGGGGGGGCGTGAAGACAGTCAGATGCCCGTCTCACGCTCATTGTGTGAGAGTTGGCAGCCCTGTCATGCAAACCCTAAGATCACAGGACTAATGAAATGCAATCAAGCACCTTTCATATGCATAAACGCAAACGCAGCGCAATGTTTTGTTCAGATTGAACGCAGGAACATGAATGAAACAGTTCAAACTCCATCAGGTTCTCAACTTCGATATATATATATATATTCTCAATTTCTATTTAAAATGTATAAACGGGATTTAAAAACGAAGAGTGGAGTTTAGGACGGTAGCGCCGCCACGCTTTCTGGTGAAAGTGAAAATGACGTCATGTGTAGGCGGAGCGTGGCGACTCGCTACTGGGGGCAATGCCTTCGAATGCGCCCCCTTGACGCCGGTGTTGTGCTCTAAAGTGCCCCCCTGCCACAGAGTGCCCCCCTTGAGGATACTTGTTTGTTGTGTTGTCCCACAATTAAAACCTTAAGTTGTCATTAACGAACACCTGTATATCGTTACAAATGTGACAGTGACAACTTCATTTAAACACTACGGTACTTTTCTTTTGGACAACGCTCGATTCTGCAAATACTGTATTCACTACACGCAATTCATGTACTTGAATTACATTTCCCACACTTTGCTGAAATTATCTTGCGGAAATATTTCTGCTATTCTGTCTTCTTTTAATACAAAACAGCGATTAATTTTATGGCAGGATGCTCTGCCACAGAATGCCTCCCCTGCCTAACTCTGGATGGGAATATCCTACAGACGCCAAACTTACACCACTTACTCATATATCTTCCTTATTGATGCTGCTGAAATTAGTTTGAACTGGGCTGTAAGGGAAAAAAATCTAGGTGGGGTGCATTTCATGGCAGGCTGTCAAGGGGGGGCAATCTGTGGCAGGGGGGCAGTTGCACTGCCTCTAGTTTATAAAAGAGTTTTGTTGCGTACTTCAAGTGCTGATGTTTTTCATGAGATAACAGTTAAGATTACCATCAGAAGATGATGTTTGTTAACCATTGCAACACTATTCCTGCCCCAACCAACCTTCCTGCTTGTCCTTGGCAGTGAAGTGGGGGTGTTGCTTTGCACACCTGACCAACCTAAGAGCAGTGTTTCCAGAGATCTTTCTGGGTCTTCCAGATCTTGTCTTGACTTTTATAGTTTTTTGAGAGTCATTTCTCTTTACTCAGTCATTTCCTCAGTCACGTGATCATATGAGCCTATGACTACTGACTGTAAAAACTATTTCTCAAAAAACTGTCAAATTATTTCTCAATTATTTATTGCTTACACATAACTTGGATTAAAAGCTAATGATTAAAAAACAAATACAAAAATAACACACAAATGAACTGGCTGAAAGAGAACTCAAACCTTTGCTCTCACCACATATATTTGAAATTTGAATTTATATTTGACCAAGAGTGCCCAATCTTTGCAAACAAGTGCATATCTTGCCCTTACTTCCTGTGAAGGGCAATCTTAAAGGGGACATATTATGCAAAACTCACATTAGTTATAATAGGTCTATGAGCTATACAAAACATGTTCATGACGTTATTTTTTTTTAAATGTTTTTTAAGTTTCGCATGATATCTCCCCTTTAATGCTTCAGCACACAAAGACATTTTGGACAACGCCATGCTTCCAACTTTGTGGACACAGTTTGGGGAAGAACCATTTCTATTCCAGCATGACTGTGCCCCAGTGCACAAAGCAAGGGCCATAAAGACATGGTCGGATGAGTTCAGTGTGGAAGAACTTGACCCACACAGAGCCCTGACCTCAACCCCATCCAACACCGTTGGGATGAACTGGAATGGAGATTGCCGAGCAGACCTCATTAATGCTCTAGAGAATGAATAGGCACAAATTCCCACAGGAACTCTCCAAAATCTTATGCAAAGCCTTCCAAGATGAGTAGAAGCTGTTAGACTTTAAAAGGGGGGACCAACTCCATATTAAAGTCTATGTACTTGAATGCAATGTCATTAATGTCCCTGTTGGTGTAATGGTCAGGCATACTAATATTTTTGTCCATGTAGCGTGTATACATGCATACATACTCTGTATAATAACCTATATAACTTCTTATCATTTACAGATGAAACTGTGATTCCAGCTTCATTCAGCAGTCTTGAGAGTCATCTGCAGATCTTCACCATATTTCTCCAGATTGTGGTGTGTGTCCTTGGCGCGATTGGGAATGGACTGGTCATTTTTGTAGCTGGTTTCAAAATGAAGAAAACAGTCAACACTGTTTGGTTTCTCAACCTGGCGGTGGCTGACTTCCTTTTTACTTTTTTCCTCATCATTGGTATCGTTAACGTCTCCAGAAAGCATGACTGGCTCTTTGGTGACTTCATGTGCAAGTTTTACAGCTTCATTTTCATGATCAACATGTTTGCCAGTGTCTTCCTGCTTACAGCCATCAGTCTGGACCGCTGTCTGTCCACATGGCTGGTCGTGTGGGCCCAGAACAAGAGGACCCTTTTGAAAGCTCGGATCACCTGCTTCTTCATATGGTTTACATCCCTTATCTGCAGCCTTCCTTATGCCATCCACCGGAAAACCATGATTTACAACGTAACAAATATAACGTCTTGCTACCTAGACATTGACTTAGAAATTTACCGATTTCAGATCGTTTTTCGTTTCATTCTGGGTTTCCTCATTCCCCTGATGATCATCACAGCTTGTTATGTGGCCATCAGTATACGAGTCAAGCGTCTCAATCAAAAGACGATGAAACCCTTTAAAACAATCCTTGTTGTGATCCTGGCCTTCTTCATCTGCTGGCTGCCCTTCCACATCATCCGGTTTCTTGACTTGTGGGCATATGAAACATGGGATGAAAATAAAAATGCAGACGCTGATGACTTCAGGAGTATTCTACCTATACTGATAAACCTTGTGGATAACCTTGCCTACTTCAACAGCTGCCTGAATCCCTTCCTGTATGTTTTCATGTGTCAGGAATTTAAGACGAAGCTCAGGAAGTCCTTGGTGACAGTGTTTGAAAGTGCCTTCGCCGAAGAGCATCTAGCTATGTTCTCGTCCCGATATTCCCTCAGCCATCGCCAAAGCCATTCGCAAACCGCTTCTGAGAAAGAAGACACCCAGCTGTCTCACCTTGAGAGCAACCTTACATCTAAATGATCTCCATAAAGAGCATTCTGTGTTCATCTTAAAATGCAAAATCGTTAGAGAGCCACAGCTGATTAAAATTGCTTTTTAAATTGTTCTATGTATCTTTTACATTTTTTCTGCATCTTGTGTAGTGGTATCAATTTGTAATGGCATTTATATTGTTCAACTTCAGCTTTTAAATTGTTTGTTTTCTATTTATTTTCAATATTACATACAGTAACTGGGCTGTACTATGTCTGCGAATCTGAGGTCTGCAAAAGCATCAATACAAGTTGTACATGAATATGAATCATAAACAATAACTCATACAAGCTTCGAAATGAATAAAATGTGTTCCTAAATGAGGCAATGACTCTTTTTTTCATGTTTGAAAATAATGAATGACACCTCTGATTATTATTAGCACCATTAAATTTTTCTGCAAAGGGAAACAGCCCTAAAATGTTTGATTAATTGAAACGTATGTAATCATTACTCTGACCTTCACCTGATCTACAAAGGCTCAATCAAGATGAAAAGCTGAGGTTTTTAGTACTGAAAGGCTTTCAGTGAAATTTATACTGACACTTAAAGGGGTTCTTTTTAGCATTTCCAAAGAAGAACCCATTTTGGTTTTGTTAAGAAGCATTGAATAGATTCAAAGTTCTTTAAGCAATACTTTTTTAATCCTTGTATTGTGTTAGAACGCTGCCCACGTCTTAGTGTTTTTACCTAATATACTCAGCAAAAAAAGAAACGTCCCTTTTTCAGGACTGTGTATTTCAACAACAATGTTGTAAAAATCCAAATAAACAATGTTTTTTTCATGCATGTTCAATTAACCATAATCAATTAACATGCACCTGTGGAATGGCTTACAGAAAGTGGGCATTTAAGGTCACAGTTCTAAAAACGCAGAACACTAAAGAGACTTGTCTACCGACTGTGAAAAACACCCAAAGAAAGATGCCCAGGGTCCCTGCTCATCTGCGTGAA
>JBBPCY010000001.1:14561633-14578437 GCA_037974405.1 Brachyalestes nurse
GACCACCCCCCCCCCCCACCCCACCCCCCCCCACACACACACACACACACACACACACACACCATCACATTTAAACCAAATATAGACTGGTTATGTTTCAGTGGTCGTTGTAAGTACATTTTTTTTTTACTGTTACTAAATTGAGTCTTCCGTTGTGCAAGAAGCACCAGCTCGTTGCTGCAGCTGCAGAAAAGTGTACATTAGTGACTGTCACATTGCTTTAGTCGGCCATAAGGTGTGGAGACCTCAGGTTGCTGTAGTTACTGAAAGTTAAGAGACCCCACACTAAAGGCCTGCTCTAGATGCCTTCTTTGTCTGTATTTCTTTTCTTTGGAAAATATGGGGGGCTGGGTGGGAATCAGCTTTGACAAGTTGGCAAGTTGGAGGTCGTTTTCAGTTTCAGTCTGGAATGTATGAACTCTCATGAACTCACGGTTCACTGTGAATCTGCTGCCAAACTGAGTTTGCTTGCTTGCTGGCTGCAGCAACTTTCCATGAATCTGTTTTTGACTGAACCGAAAGTGGGAATCCAGCATTCTTTCAGCCCACAGTTAAATAACTAGTGGAAGCCTTTTGCAAAATACCACATTTGTAGCAGTGAACTGGGTGGGCTCTTTTTTTTTTCTAGAGCCCACCCAGACTTTGAAAAGTATTTAATGTTTAGGTGATTTTTCACTTTGTACAGCAGGTGTGGGGGAGTTCGCATAAAAGCACCAACAGTCAAAGGGATCCTTGACCTAGACAAACCCAGTGATGAGCGAAGCAGTGATTCTGAAAGTGCCAGGTAACGACCAATTTAAGTTTTCATTTTGTGAAATTAAATGGGATTTATAGCAGTGATTGACTCCTATAACTCAGTAATGTTTGTCCATGTTTGTGTCTGGTTTGGTTTGGTTTTTTGATTTAATTGTTGCTCTCTGCTCCCGAAGGCCAGGACTGTGGGATCGGTTCTCAGTGTGTCGTGGAGGTGAGAGCAGTAAACCACAGGCCTGGGACACCACTGGACGTGCTGCTCTCTCTGACTGGAACAAATACTCAGGTATACACAATCAGTGGCAGTAATTATGGATAGAAAACAGATCGTCTCTACAGCTTGATAATGACACATGGAATGTTGAATTAATGAAAAGTCTTGCATGAATGAGAGAACCCTTATCAAATATTTTTTTTTTAAAACAAAACAAAAATAACTTATCACTTCCAAGAATTCTTATAAATAAAATGTAATTAGAGCACTGACCTGATACACTATAGGGTACTAATTAAGAAGTTTAATGCAGTTTGGTGTATGTTACTTTTACTGTATGTTACTTTTACTGTAATCAGATGAGATGGTAAAAGGATATAGACGGTAAAAGGTATAGAGGATAATCTCTTACACATTAAGTATGGTGGAGGATCTGTGAAGACCAATGGCTATGAGAACCTTGTTAGGTTTATAATATCATGACTTCAAGAAGCACCAGGAGATTATAACTGGAAATCTGACTGGCAGCAGAGAAAGTATTATTGCAATAATTCGCTCCTGACTGACCTCCTTCTGAAGACCACCAGACTTCTGCAGATGATCCAGAACAGCTGGTCTTTAATACTCCAAGCGTTTCACGCAACTCCACTACTGCAGGCCTTCGCTGGGTTCCTGCAGTTCTACATTAGGTTTGGAACTCTACAGAGCCTAAACTGGTCCAGCCTCTGACTATTCAGGTCTAATCAGACCACGGGTCACAGCTCCGCCCTCTTATAACAGCAAGCACAACCCAACTCCACCGACTTCTTTCTCAAAGGTCTGAGAACTGCATCAAGACTTTTCTCAGCTTCAGCCCCAAAGTGGTGGCTAGAACTTTTCCTGACTGTCAGAACAGAGACCCTCACTGTCTTCAAACACAGACTGAAGACCCTCCCCTACACTGAGCACTGAGGAGAACATCCTTATCTTCATCTCATGAACTAACTTAACACGAACATCACAGATAACTACTTCTGTGTGATCTGTGAGTGTCCTGCTGGTTCCTCTGGGTGATATGGGAGGGTTCTGTAGGTTCCTCTCTGTGTAAAAGTCCTGGTGAAGGATTAACTCCAGCTCTGATAGAATCTTAGGCTACTAACAGCTCTCTACTAAGGTCTGGGTTTACTGGTATGAGGGATGGGTTATCTTGTAGACTATAAAACACTCCTGAGTGTTGAAATGTTATAGAAATGCTGTAAATGTTAAAGTACGCTCTTAAGATTGTGATCTAAAATTTACATTTGGGTATGATAAGGGTATTATATGAGTTCTTAAATGACATGAGATGACTGAAGTCAGTGAGTGTTTGTGTTTGTGTTATATTAGGGATGATGTCCTGCTCAGATGATGAGATGCCTCCCTCAGACACTGAAGATCAGCCGCCTTCCAGAGGAGACCAGCCCCACCTACGCTTTGAGATCAGCAGTGATGATGGCTTTAGTGTGGAGGCAGACAGCATCGAGGGTAATTGACGACATATTTTCATTTCCTCCATGGATATGAGCAAAATACTTTAAAATATCTCTAGGGGAGACAATGTGCATAGAGCAGCTGTAGCCAGTGCAAAGCAACAGGCCGGTGTAGACACATACAAAGTCATTAGGTGTATGACTCATTTCAAACTGGCCTTGTTCCTTTGCGTGGTGTATTTCCCCAGGCTTGTTCGTTTGTCAGAAATCCCCATCTTCATAACGCAGCCTTCAATTTCCACATGAACTCAAAATAATTTCTAATTAATGCTTGTCCTCACATGCTCCCACTCTCTTAACATAAAACTTGAACAGTGGCCTGGAGAGCCGTCTTCGATGGGGTCCAGGAGGCTCGTGCTGCTGCCAGGCTGAGACAGCTGTCCTTCACTGGGCTGGCTGGGGCTCGTCTGATGGGTTTGCTGCACGATGCAGTGGTTTACCTGGTGGAGCAGCTCGAGGGGGCAAAGTGCTGCCATCGTCACAGTTTTCGCTTCCATAAACAGGCCAGCCAGGAAGAAGAACTGCCCATCAACCCCAGCGGCTGTGCTCGGTCGGAGGTGTATCTGAGGTGAGTTGTGTGGGATTTTAGAAAGCAGAGCTGGTGCTTGTGTTTGTGGAGTCTGAGGCTAAGCAGTGGTGATGATGTTTACTCACTAATCTTATCTGCTTGTTGATCTCAATCTTCTCAGGAAGTCAACCTTCGACATGTTCAACTTCCTGGCTTCCCAGCACAGACAGCTTCCTGACGCTGACTTGTATGATGAAGAGGAGGATGAAGTTCTCCTAAAACCAAGCAGGTTGTGCAGAAACAGAGAGATGATGTTCTCTTTTTCAGAATGGCCTTTTTTAATGAATACATTTAAGTAACAGATGTCATGACCTTTTGCAGACGAGCAACAAGTTTGGAACTTCCCATGGCAATGCGTTTCAGACACCTCGAAAGGACATCTAAAGAAGCTGTTGGTGTTTACAGGTGAAAAACAAATTGCTCTCTGGAAGTTTATACAGAACCTTGTCACAGTTTGTATTTGCAAAGGGCAAAGGGTTACTTTCAGTCACTTCTGACTAACAGCGATGAAGCGGGGATCCTTAAAGAAGAAGTGAAAAGCTATTGTAAAAAAAAAAAAAATGTTAAATTATACTGGCGAATGAGGAACTGTTTCATCTGGCCATGCAGCCCGGAATCTAATATTACATTATTTAGTGCTATTACAAAAATCAAGAGAACATACTGGATTTAACTACTCAGGCTGTCGGTCTGTGGTTAATGTTTTTTTTCCCCCATGCAACATCTGTCCTGTTAACTTGTAGCACTACTAGCATTTAATAATGTTTTTATGTTTCTCTATATAATGTTTTAGCAGTTACTAAAACATTCTGATCATTATTGATATTGTTGCGGTCAAAATGCAAGTGGTGTGCTTTGTGTTTGAGCTCTGTACCGCCAGTATGTGACATAATTCACATCTTTGTCATCTCAGGTCGGCAATTCATGGACGAGGGCTGTTCTGCAAGAGAAACATTGAAGCAGGTGAAATGGTAATCGAGTACTCGGGCATCGTCATCCGCTCCGTTCTCACAGACAAGCGAGAGAAATACTACGATGGGAAGGTGAGAGAAACAGGATTCCAGTTGTGCCCTTGTCCGCTTAGACAGGAACACCGGAAACCTCCAGATCTTAATGAGGTTTTAGCAAAGTGGTGTGTAAATGTGTCCATATTGCTTAGTATCTCTCAGTCGTGTTTTGTCACTCATTAAAAATCCGCCTGGTTCCATATATATATGTTTATATATGCTCCTCTTTCAACAGGGCATTGGCTGCTACATGTTCCGCATCGACGACTTTGAGGTGGTGGATGCGACCATGCATGGCAATGCGGCGCGATTCATCAACCACTCCTGCGAACCCAACTGTTACTCACGCGTCATCAACGTGGAGGGCCAGAAGCACATTGTCATTTTTGCCCTGAGGAAGATCTACCGTGGAGAGGAGCTCACCTACGACTACAAATTTCCCATCGAGGACGCCAGCAACAAGCTCGGCTGCAACTGCGGGGCCAAGCGCTGCCGCCGCTTCCTCAACTGAGCTGGACCAGAGGAAGACCCTGAAAACAAGCTCCAAACGAAGGAGCACAGCAGACGGGTGATAAAAGCCGACAGTCGGCGCAGAGACAGGCAAGGGGCAGCCAGGACTGGCTTTTAGTTGAGGTCTGTTGACTGAATGCTTCAGAAATATGGGATGTTCAAACACTCCCATCATTCACCCAACATTCTGTCCATCCACCCAGCTGATTACAACATAATGGATCACAAGGTTATGCATCCAGAACACCATGTTTTGAGTGTGAGTGCATGTGAATGTGGTCACAGTTTCTGAGGGAACCAGTTTCCTGTTTGATATCGTACGTTTTTTTCTGGCAGACGTTCGTCGTTTTCATTTCCTCAGCTGAACAAACAAGCAGTTGATAGTAGGCTGTTCTGTGGCTTCTTCATAACCCCGTCCCCCAAACTTGACAGTGTAGATGTGAGTCTGTATGGCAGTGAGAGCATGTCTGGATGGAAATATATGACTGATCAAGAGAGAGAGATATATATCTATATATGTACATACATATATATAAATACATATAAATAAAATACTTTTATCTGATATTTATCAGTGATGCTAGAAATTAGAATAGGACTTAGGTCAGAATTGATGTTTAGGTGAGGAAAAGGCTTTATATGCTCAGGAAGATGCTGTGGACCCCTGCAGTACACAACAGTGATCCATTCCGTTCATAAAGCATTCAGTAAGAGAACTTCTCGGATTAGATTTTATAGTCTTTTAAGCCTTTGAAGTCTCCATGAGAGGCAGATTTGTTATTAGTAAACTCCCCAGGAAGGCCCTCCTTGTTTTGTACCATATTTATTTCATTTTCATTGGATTCTGATCACTGTCCTGTCTCGTCTCCTGTCCTGCTGTTGTTTGGTCTGAACTGAGCACTTTGCCCGTTTCGTACCTTCATCAGACTTCATGGTGCTAGATTTTATCGAAAGTCTTGAAAACGAGGGATGCTGTACATTTCATTAATCATGTTCATTCCTTTCTGTTTAAGAGACTTTAGACTTTATTTGTGAATTAATTAAGTACTTGACGGTTACTGGGTGGAGGAGGTAAAATCAGGTATGGAGAAAGATAACTATGAAGCTTGTTTTCCCCCTCTGCTTCAGCTTCAGACACTACTGGGGAAATCCACTTTTACAGGTTGTTGACTCTGGTCAGGTGTTTTTAGTTTCCGTGCCACGATTGTTCATAAACGTGCTGCACCTAGAACCTTCCGCACGCCTTTTAATCACTCAAGAAAATGTTTGTGAATGCAGTGTTTAGAGCCGACTCTGTGAACCGTTATTCCGAGCCGAGTTCTCAAACGTCTCAGTCCGACCTGCAGCCACTCAGCACCTCCACATCATGAACACACACTGATGTCCTAGAAATGCTGAGATTTGACGATTTGTGGTCTTACTGTTCCAGTTGGTGTCTCTTCATGTGCTCTCTCTGTGTGGAAGGGGATTTTTCTTTTGTTTACATACTTTTTCCTTTTGCTTTAGAGTTTCTTTGCGGGTGAGTTCTTGCAGTGCAGCCTTTTTAAGGTGGGATTTTGAGCCGCAGGTTCTCCTTTTTATCACCAGCCCCATGGTTTTAATTCTTCTTTTAACGTGTAAACTGTGGCCACATGCTTCACATAAAGCTTTGCTTCTTCCCAACTCTCCGCACTGAGCGACAGAGGGAATCCCTCACCTTGGCCTCGTCTGTCCCGGTCTCTTAATACTCAGAAGATTTGATTTGACCCACTTTTTTTTTTCTTGTTCTTTTCTCCCCCCACTGAACTTGTTAGGATTCTACCTCAGGCTGTTTAGAAAGACCTTCACAGAAAATTAATGCAACCCCCAGAAGAGAATCGATTCTGTTTGGTCTCCAGCAGACTGGCCTGTTGTGCAATGAAGGATGCAAAGCACTAGAGAAGACCTTCTGTGATGATCTGTCTCCAAGAGTTGTGTGGAAAAAATCTGTTCTTATGTAGGGTTATTTTAAACAAGAAAAAAAAATGTGCTAAAAAAAAAAAGACTTAAAAACATGGAAGTGTGTGTCTTTACTACATTGTAAAAAAGTTCCCTGAGTTTGTAAATAATTGTATACATATTTCTAAACCTGTTTAATTTTCTATGCACTTTTTTATTTATAATGTTATTTGCTTAATAAAGATGTTAAAATGTTTGAACAGAAACGTATACTGATTCAAATGGGTTGTAGCTTTTTTTTTATATATATATTTTTTTAATATACAAACTAAAAATCAGACATGCAGGTATTATGTGGGAGTGTCTAGTTAAAACAGAACATCTGAAGAATAACCGGCTTAGAGCCAAGCTTAATCCATGTCAGGAGGTCCAGGCTGTGTGGTGTATGATTTTGCATTTATTTATAGACAGAAAATAGATGAACAGTCCAGGAAGGAATTTTAGCTCAATTTGAACAGAAATGTTACATGACTGGTAATAAAAACAGAGATATTGACCTTCATAATTCATAAAAGTGAGGTAAATTCCAATATTATTAAAGCTATATTAAAAAAAATCAGAGTCTCCTATTCAAAAGATCACCTATACTCCAGACCCGTTTAAACATCTTGCCTGTGATAAAATTGCCAGGCAGTTCTCATGGATAAGGTGTTGCTGGTCAGTTTGTATCAGTGTGATATAAGTGACTCATTCACACATGACAGAGTTTAAAAAACGTTTACAGGAACTATAAAAAGCTGTAGGTAAGCACAACATCTTCAATCAATCCAAAATTTATCACAGATTGAGGTCAATTTTCCAACAGTTTACAAATACTGTTAATAAAGTCATATAATTACTAATAATACTAGACAAAAGTACAAGACTATAAACATACAAACAAGTTACGAGTGTACATTCACTGAAAATTTCCCTACAAAACACGTGTTCTCTAAATCTGCTGTGTGAACCACTGGAACTTCATATCACCAACACATATCATCACACTCACTCAAACACTGGTAAATTTTAGCTGCCCCAAAAGCTGTGGAAAGTACTGCTTTTATGGTTAAATTAATTATAGAGAACAAAAACAACATAACTTTCTATTGTGTTCAAACCCCGAACTGCAAACTACTGTTTAATAGTCATCACTTCTCCATAGTGATGCTCTGTTACTGTTTTGTGTTTACTAGAGAGGTCAGGTTCCCCTTTTGAGTCTTTATTTCTCCCGAGAATTTGGCTTTAGGGAGATTCTCGACTTGATCACTAAGGACTCAAATTCTATAAAGCAGCTTTGGGAGAACATTGAGAACAGCTATGAAAGCAGCTATGAAGGTTATAATACTGAGAAGGTGAAATGATAATACTGAGTACATAAAAAAAAAAAGACAAAAAAAATCAAAACATTGTAATAATACTGATATAAAGAAAATCAAATAAAAGAGCATACGTTTGTGTATTTGTGCTCTACATAATACATTTAAACTAGATACACGAAGCAACTGACCCACAGGGACCCTGTCGAGTCTGATGTCATTATGAATCTCTAGACAACTGCATAGACTTTTGTGAAGCTACTCAACCAGATCATTCTAAACCGGATTATTCTAAAGCGTGATGTTTTCTTCTAAAGCAGCTCTGAAGACTAAAACAGCCCTTGCTGAGTTCCGTGTTTTCACAAATCAGAACAAACTTCTTGGGTTTTGTGATCGGCTGGCAAGTTTTTCTCACCATCAGTGGAGCAAGTAGCAGAAAGTTGTTTACAGTGATTAGAGCCTTTTATCAGTTCCGCTAACCTAACTGCCCGCAAGTAAGAGCTGCTTTGGAGAAATTTGCTCACAGTTGAGTCACAGTTAACAGCATACAGAAGCCCTTTAACACCTTTATCTTTACATCAAAATGTTATGATTACCACGCCTGTGCCATTTAGGTTTAAAATGTATTTTTGAATCTCATTTCGTTTCAGTATAAACCACTCTACAACTGAAAGGTGTAGAACTTCCAGTTAAAGTTAAATGGTTTCCTGTTCATTCACCACAAGCTTCCTGAGAACAGCCACTGCGTCATTCCGCTCGATTTTGCTTAGTAATCCGGCCAGGTGCCCCACGGTCCAGTCGGGGTAGTTTGCGATGATTTTTTCCAGCACAGCGATGAGGGGACTCCTGCTGTCCTTCATGGAATAGGCGTAGTTGATCCAGTTGAAGGAGATGGAGCAGTTGGCGGCGAGGTGCCGCGTGTTCTTCACCCCGGGTGTGTCCGGGTCCAGCAAAACCACAAGCTCCTCCACCACGTCCAGATGATTCAGCACTACAGGAAGAGGAGCAGCCTGGATCCTGGGGGCTGGTGGAGAAAAATCACAAGAGAGAAAAAGATTAAATACAGATCCAGTACCTGTTTAAAGCTTAAAAATGCTCAATGTAAGTCAATCCCAGCCCCGATTCCCTTCTAGGTCCAAAAATAGGTACATAAGAAAATAGGTGGGTAGAGAAAATTAGATCATGGGTACATTAGTACTTCAGGCAAGTTCTGGATACTCACGTAAAAGTTCGTTTTTATTCTTGGAGTCGTCTGTGCTGATGTGTTCACAACTGGCTTCCCGCACAGAAGAATAATATCTCTGGACATTCGCTGGAGCCAACAATGAGATCAGAGAGAAAGACAAAGGAGACTCACATACAGTCCATCTCAGTAAAGTCTCACATTGTGCTCGGATCCGATAACAAAGCTCATATTTATCTCTAACTGCGCTTTCATCCCACTTTTATCTCTGTCTCTTATCTCTGTCTTCTTTCCTGTATCTCATCTTGTTCTCATTTCTTCTCAGGAATTTTAGGAGAATCAGCTTTATTACACAGTCATTAAACAGGAACAGCTGAGTAAGAAAAGCTGATGTTGCTAAATAACCCTTTTAGAAAGCACATCGCATGGAAAACTATTTTAAATAAGTATGGTTTTTATATTCACAGGTTTTGTGCTGACACGTTAACATGCATCCGCCTCTCTGTTATAGGTATTTCATTCTGGACTGCTTTCAGAACATCAGTACAGAACCTCAATTCAGAACACAGGTCATTTACAAACCTCAGTTTTAAAGGCGCAGTGGCAGTCATTTAAATTCCAAGGAATAAAAAGAGGTCAGAAAACATATGAATGAATTAGGACTTATTTTGGTTCATGAAACCACACAAATGTCATCATGAAATCTCGTCTGGAAAAGAAAACGAACGTTTTGTGGAGAGATGTTTCAAAGGGGACATAAAACGCAAGAACATTTATATTCCCTCCAGGAACACACACTTCCTTTCTGAGCAAATACAAATATTCCTTTCACACACACAAACACACACTGACCTTTAAAGCACCGTTTCCTTTTCTTTGCGATGTAAATCAGACTGAGGCAAACACACAGCAGTAATGAAACAGCAGCCAATCCAAACACTGCATAAGAACATCAAGAAGAAACAAAACTGTATCAGTCACACACATCAGGCGAAGACAAACAGCCAGATAAATGCACAACTGTTACATAAACTCACAGGCATAATGATGGATGATAGGTGACTTGGGTGAATTGGTCGAATTCACTGTCTTGAATGGTTCACTATACCCAGTCGTTGTTCTGATGTCATGTAAAGTCTGATGGAAAGAAAATATATGGATAAAAAAAACTTTGTGTACAAGTTTTGGCTGTGAATTTGTTTAAGCAAAATTTAAAGGAAAAACTTTGCATTTGCAGCGATCTTTCTCAAAAGATTTTCACACAGATAGCAAAACATTGTTTCAGTGGTGACCAAACTTGCTCCTGGATATCTACCTTCACCTATACCCTCCTGATCATCTAATTACTGGTCAGCTGAATGATTTGCACACAAATATTATGTTGGACAATAATCACATTTGCCTGTAAACTCCATGACCGCAAGGTTGCAGGTTCGAATCCCCCCACATTCTACCATTATTTTCTTGAGCAAGTCCAGGGGGACTGTCCCTGTGACTAATGATTGTAAGTCACTTGGAAGAAGAGCATCAGCCAAATGACCCTTTTACCTTTACAATAGTCCAGTTGTGGTCATTAAAGGTCCAAGACAATGCATTAGAAGATATTAGCATGTTTTCATTGTGAAGTATTTGCTTCTTTTACTCTGTTTTTTTTGTACAGTTGTTCTGTTGTTCCTGTACAGTTGAAACATTTCAGATTCTTCCTTTTTAAGGTTTCTCTGGTGTAAAAGGTACAGATTGTTCTCAGCAGTGCTCAAACACCATGTCCCTTTACTGTCAATTTCATTAGATAGATGTAGAGTTTATACATGTTATTCAAAGGCTGCACTGTTTGTGCTGGCCACCCTCTAGTCTTCAATCAGTTCTGGGACATAGAACACTGTTGGCTGGATGTGTTTGGGTGGAGTACTGTTCTCAGTCTACTAGTAAGCCAGCAGCACTATGCAGCACACATACATAGAAACGGTCACACGCACTAACCTGGGAGTACAGAGAGAGAGAGACTAACCCTTTATAATAACTATACTAACCCCATGTAACAACTATACAAACCAGGGTTGGACTGACAATCTGGCGTATCAGACATTTTCCCGGTGGGCCGGCGTGCTATTTGTTTGCTATTGTTTCTTCATTCATTTATTCATTGGTCTGACCGGCCCGTAAGACTCATAGATCTGCGGCCAAACTGACACTGGGCTGATTCATACAACTCTTTAAACACCACCTCCTTTCGCTTTGGCCGCTTTGTGTATTGCATTCTTCAACCATGAAACACTCCTTTGTGGCCCACTGTATGGGGTGGACTGTTCTACCCCAAAATGTTTTTTGGCCCAGTACTAACCCATTATAATAACTATATGTAACAACTATACTAACCCCATTTAATCACAATATTAACCCCATGTAACAACTATACTAACCCCACGTAACAATTATACAACCCTATGTAATAACTATATTAATTTCATGTAATAACTATACTAACACCATGAACAACTATACTAACCCACGCAATAACTATACCAATTACATGTAATAAGTATATTAACCCATGTAATAACTATACTAACATTGTGTAATAACGATAACTATACTAACAATGTAACCACTCTACTAATATCATGTAATAACTATACTAACCCCATGTCATAACTTAAACCAACTCCATGTAAAAGCTATACTAACCCTGTGTAATAACTATACTCACCACATGCAACAACTATACTAACCCTATATAATAATTATACTAACTATAGTAACCCCATGTAATAACTCCATGAACACCATGTAATTTAGTAACCTTATACAGTAACTATACTAACACTAATAAAAATACTTAGTTGAGGGCGGCTCTATTTAAAACAGGCTGTTCACTTCGGGGTATAGACTTTAAAGGGCTGATCTAAGTGATCAATTTTGGTCGCAAATTTGACTCACCGTGTTCCATGCACTGGTAGGCTGTTTTTCATCTTTGCATTCTCCCTGATCTACATACTGCCTGCAGACAGAGATTTAAGAGGTTAGTAATCAGGCAAACTAACAGATTTAGCACAAAGTTTACTAAACCTTGTGTTCTGGAGACATGCTGCTCCAAACATACTTGATCCAAAAATGAATACACATTTTATACACATATATTTGCATTACCATACAAATGTCTATATTTATATGTTTGTATTAGTTGTAAAGTGTACTTTTTAATTTTTATCTTGTGTTGTTTAGCATGTAATCTATTGTTTTACTGCTCTTACCTTTGTTCTATCCACTTTCTGCCGTAGCATTTCAAATTTCCCGCTTGTTGAACTAATAAAGGTTTATCTTATCTTAACCACAAGCTGTAGAATGGGATGTATTTTCAAACAGTAAATAAAAGAAGTGAAGGCAGAGCTGACTTAGGGTCAGGACACTTCATATTCTTCCTATCACAATACATAATCATTGAAAAAGTGTGAGAAAGTCCTTTCTGAATGGGGGATATCATTTGGGGGGACCACAGGAATGAGGTATGTGTGCAGGTTTCTATTCTTTATTTATACTCAAACAAAAAGGCACGAGGGCCTACACACAAACAAAAGGAACTTTAACCAGACAGCCAGTGGACCGACATCCAAAATAAAGGCACTTAAATACAAGCATAACCAAAAACCTGAATAAACCCACAAACATTTAACCTAAACCACTGGGCGGCTGTGTCCACTTGCCCGGTCGGAGTACACCTGTTAAACTAAAAGTCCCACATCCAAAACTTAACAACGGGAACGTTACAGGGGGAAAAGTTTTAACAGCAACTTTTTAAAATGTATATTTTTTCTCTATATTTTGGGCAGGTAGCAGGTGCAATTCTGGTTGTTACTTATTAGATTTAACAGAGTGGAGCTAAAGTGAACGAGCTAAATCAATAGTAGTAAGTGTTATAGCAGGTACAGCAGTAGCACCACTGATATATTCTTGAGCAAGGTACAGTTCCCACACACTGCTCCCTGGGCGCTGCATACCTGGCTGCCCACTGCTTAAAAGCAGGGGACAATTTTGTGCTGTTCACACTGGGTGCTGTGCTGTGCTGAATTCACATATGATAAATGGACACTTGACTCTTTACACAGCAGTAATTAAGTGAAGGGTTGAAGCAAGCAGAAGGTGTGATAAACACTGGAACAGGGTCTTCAGAGACTCACCCTTCCTTGCAACAGAAGGCATCAGCCGAGCTGTTGCAGGGCTTCAGTAACAGAGACGACCGGCAGGAGGAGCACGGCTGGCACCACAGTAAAGTCCCATTGTTAAAGCTCCCAGCACTGCACTCTTTGTGGGGGACCACATGTCTTCCACCATCATCTGACCAGCCGCAGTTCAAAGAGAATTCAAAACCTGTAACCAGAGAGTTTCCGTCACTGTAACATTCTCACATGAATCTCCAGAGAGTCTGCATTAACATCATTAAAACAATGAACACTTTTACTTTAATCTTCAGAGCCTGAATTGACATCATCAAATCATTCTCCCTTTAAACTACAGAGTCTAAATTAACATCATTTAAATAATTCTCACTTTAAACTACTGAGAGTCTGCATTAAAATCATTAATATTCACACTTTAAACTACAGAGTCTGCATTAACATCATTAAAATGATTAATATTTACACTTTAAACTACAGAGAGTCTGCATTAACATCATTAAAATCATTAACATTCTCTCTTTAGTCTAGAGAGTGTCTGAATTAACATTAAAATTATTAATATTATGTCACGTCAGCTTGGGTGAACCAGAGACAGGAGGAGCAGTTGCAGAAATTCATCTTACTTTTTCTTTTTAAACTCAACAAATCAAGAGGCACGAGGATAAACCAATAAACAAATCCAAACACTTAACTCTAACAAAACCCAGATGTGACTAATGCAAACTAGAAAACCCATCACCCACTTCACAATTAAGGCATCACCCGAAACAAAATTCTAGCGCACACCACAGCACACAGTGTTTACAGCATGAAATTCTTCCTTTGCAGATAAATCATTCAGTTAAACAGTGGGCCGCCAGGAACACAGCGCCCGGGGAGCAGTGTTTGGGGACGGTACCTTGCTTAAGGGTACATCAGAGATGCCACTAGCAGTCTTGGGCTTCGAAGCCATGGCTTTCTGATCGCAGCCCTAACCACTAAGCCACAAGCTGCCTCGAATGTGTCCTAATATCACTTTGGATGAAAGTGTCTGCCAAATGAATGTAATATAATGAGTCTGCCTTATCATCGTCAAAATCATTCTCATTCGAATCTCCAGAAAGTCTGAATTAACATTAAAATCATTCTCTTTAATCTCCAGAGAGTCTGAATTAACATCACTATACTAATGTACATTCCTACTTTAATCTCCAGAGAGTCTGCATTAACCTAATCAAACCCCTAAAAGATGCTAAACAGAAGTTTAACAAGACGTCCCTCTTTTTCTATTTCCTAAAGTCTCTGTTGTTTTCTTTTATGTTTAAAATGGTAAATCTCGAAATTGGTAGATAAATACAACAAAGCAGCACATGCTCTGGACCGTCAGAAAAGAATGACAGAGAAGAAAGAGAATGAAGTAACTCTGGAGGCGCCATGAGGCACAATGTTAGTTTTTTTTTTACCTGGTTTGAGTCCATATTGCTCCTGACACGTTACACACTCTCCTTGGGCTTCTATCCAGAACGCCTCGGGGGGGCACTTTTTCGATTTCCAGTCTTCCCGGGACTGTCTCATGTTCACGGCTGATCTGGGAGAGCAGAGCTGCGCAAAACTCACTAATCTTCCGCAAATGGTACAGAAAAGAACAGAGGGCGTGGTTGGGGGGAGGGGGCTGGAGTCGGTCGTTTAGTCCAGCTGAAGGTTATTTGGCAGTGGAAGGTATTTGAACTGGAATACTCCAGAATTGTTTTTAGGTCATGCATGTGTGAGGGAGTGTGTGTGTGTGTACACTTCACATTCTCTAACACTGTATTACAACAGCTTTACACTCTCAAAACACCATATGCTCCCTTAGATATAACGCAACAATTCAAATATTTTCAGCTTGTGCAACAGTTATGAACGCACTGCATGGTGCCTGAGACACTGTTTCTGTGACAGCTTTGAGACAAATATTGGTTCTAAAGCAGTGTGGGCTCAATAGTGGTTTTGACAAGTATTTTTTTTAATGATACTGGTTTAAATATTGTTAACTGTTAATTTGGTTTCATTAGGTTTAAGATTTTTTTTCCAGCAATTTTGGAGCATTTTTATCCTGATGTGCAATTTCATTGCAAAACCATGGAATGTCTCCACCCCCTTTTAACAGTTACCACCTTATGCAGACCAAACCACAAACATTATTTTATTGCTAGAATACAGAAAGAACTAATTTTCCAAAATTCTTTTCTACTCTTACACTGTCCCAGCAAAGCATTTTAATTCAAGGACTGCAACTGCTTTCATTAATTTAAACATGCACTGTTAGACTAAACATGCACTGTAAAACCTAACATACTCTACTGTTGTGTAGAGATGCAGACGAGGAAGTGGATGTAGTCGTAAACAGAGTTAATGAGGAGAAAGAAACAGGAAACAGGATGCAGGACCCAACAGACATACAAGGCCAGACAAGGGAAAACAAGGCCAAAATGTAGAAAACAAAATCACAGAGCAAAAACGAATTAAAAATGCAAAAACACAGAATCCAAAAAATGAACACCTTGCAAAAACAAGTGAAATATCAGTTCTGCCATTTAAATCATCTACACAGTCCACAGTGAAACCAAACATTCCTCCAGGACCACAACGCGGGGGCAAGTGGTGTGTGGGGGAGAAGAGGATGTGTGAGGGGTGTGAGGGAGAAGAGGGTGGGTGTAAGAGGTGTGAGGGGGAGAAGAGTGTGGGTGAGGGTGTGTGAAAGTGGTGTGCGGGAAAAAAGGGTGGGTGAGGGGAGTATGAAGGAGAAGAGGGTGTATGAGTTGTGTAAGAAGGAGAAGGGTATGTGTGGGAGTGTGTGGGGGAGCCGGGTGTGTGAGGGGTATAAGGGAGAGAAGAAGCTGTGTGAGGGGTGTGGGACGATGTTGAATGCTGAAGTCTCTGAACAGCATTTTTATGTAAGTGTCCTTTCTCTCCAGGTGTGTGAAGGACAGGTGAAGGTGTTGGAGCATCATCCATTGGGCGGTTGGACGATATTCAAACTGCAAGGGGTTCAGCTCAGGTGGGAAAGCTGGGATATTTGGAATGATGGTGATGCTCAGCGATGTTAAAGATGGGGGGATGGGGGTTGTGGTTGGTGCTTGGAACATATAAAGAGCAGTCTGTACTCTGGGATCAGCATTACTGAGACTTGGCCTGAGAAGTGGAGGTGGGTGTACATGCCAGCAATGTTTCTGTAAACACATTCCAGCATATTAGCCCACCTCCCAGAATTGATGTTGATTGCAATAAATAATACATCTGTGTTTTGGATTGCAATAAACAATACAGTACATTTGATTTTTGGGACCGCCATAAAAAATACATTTTACGTCTGAGTTTTGAGGCTTGCCAATGCTCCGTAAAGGTCGACCAGTGTGTTGTTGCTGTTTGCATAGTTACGGTTAGAATTTACACCAAAACTATGAGCATGGTAGTGAATTTGCCGGTTCTGACAGTGAGAGGGTCCGGTCTTGGCTCAAAATGCCCGGGCCGACTTTTTGTCCCAGTCCTCAAGCATAATCACTGATCCACTCAGGCCACCCCAAATGACTGACATTTGTTTTGATGTCAGTCAGCCTATTTGTCTGCTTAAAATGGTATTGCTGTTTTAT
>JBBPCY010000001.1:14578537-14591831 GCA_037974405.1 Brachyalestes nurse
GGGACTGGACTGGAAATGAGAGTCTTTGAAAGTCCTTCAGGAAGCCTGGAGAACTGTTCCTCAAGACTACATTAAAATGCAAGAAAGTCTGGATCTTTGGAAGAAAAATAAGAAAAATGAGCTGCTTGTAGGTGAAAATGAGCATTATGGGATGTAATTTAAAACAGCAGCAGGTGGCAGTAGATGCTGCAAACACATTCATGCTCCCATCAAGTGTTTCCTTGTCTTCCCATTAAAGGGGGGTTTGGGGAAAATGGTAGCCATTATGCAAATCATCCTTCCAAGCACTTGCAGTTATTATTGGAATCAAACTGTTTGCAAGCAGTGAAGCATGAGAGTGCAACACGGCGCCGCTAATCAAGGCCTCTTTTAAACAAGTCTCTCAAAAACAGTTAGTTTTACAAGAAAAGAGCCACAGATTTTCAGATTTTGATCCAGATGCTAAAATGGCCAATATCATTATTATCATATAATTATTATCATATATTATTTTACATACATAACTGTTCCGGAAAAACCAAGCTTATCTCTAAAATGTCCATT
Source organism: Brachyalestes nurse (assembly GCA_037974405.1). Classification (NCBI taxonomy): domain Eukaryota; kingdom Metazoa; phylum Chordata; class Actinopteri; order Characiformes; family Alestidae; genus Brachyalestes; species Brachyalestes nurse. Next base: position 14,579,081 of record JBBPCY010000001.1, read on the forward strand.
ACCTTTTTTGTGTTATTGCAAATGGACTATTCTAACTGGTCAGTTCTTCTTGAATTGTTCACACAAGATTTTGTTACTGAAGCAAAAATATTTTTTTTTCCGAATAAAAATTGACAAAAACAAAAATAGTTTTGGTACAGTAACGACATACAAATGTATCAACATGGGGGTGAGATTGCAGCTTAAATCCTGTGTCTTGCTCAGAGCATTTTTAAACTCCTGGACTGATGGCAGAGTGAGAATGTGCGCGGAAGGAAACAGGCCACCACACACACACTATAGTTAGAGGCAGCAGACAGGAAATCATTAGCAGCGCTGCAAACAGCAGCAGCTCCACTTACAGCCACGTTGTAGATGGCCATCCCTACAGCTCGATGGTCATTAATCTTCTCGGTAGAGATGGACTTGGTCTCGTAGGCCAGGAAGATCCCTAGTAGCAGCAGCAGGCCCTTGTACCCATACACCACACCTAAAGAGAATAAAAGGAAAAGTAAAGAAACTCTCTTGTTTTAAAGAAGATCAGTTTGAAATGCTCTGTGAGACTGAACGGAATCCCCATCGCTACCCGGCGCAGCAATCCATTGCAAAATTGGGAACTAGTGGGTCCAGCTCATCCTTGCAGCTCAGTGAGAGAATCTTGGGGGGGGGGGCACAAGACAACATTCTCTAAACCTTCTGCTTTTCTTTGGACTGGATATAATTGTGGCACAATTTTGAAAAACACTTGGGATCATCATCCTGTTAAATGATATTTAATCCAGTGATATATAAACCAGAAGGAACTGCAATGTGAAATGACAGACCTGATTTGTCTCTTCAAAAACAATAATTTGAGCCTTTGTGGCTAAATAATATGTTACAACAGATTATAAAATATAGAAGACCAGTCAGTTATATTTGTTTTAAGAACTGTCCATGATTTCATAAAATAGAATTTGAAAAAGCAGTGTATATAGTGTACATCAGCCATAACATTAAAGCCAGTAACAGGTGAGGTTGATAACACTGATAACAGTAAACCCACAGTAAACCCCTGATACTCCTGGGGGTTACGTTTCAAGAGCAACCGCAAATTGTGAAAAAACTGTGAATATGTGATGTGGTAAAAAAAGCCCATTTTTAATATAAACTAGTGATGGGCCAATCCATGTTTTTCAGCTCCGATCCGATTCTGATACGTGACTGGCGATACCGATACAGATTCTGATATAATACTGTTTTACTTTTATATTAGCATTATTTTTGTTTAAATTGTGCTGTTTGTTAGTAAGGTTACATCACAGAATACATAAACTACTAAGCACTTATTAGAAGAGCAAAACATATACAGTACACAACTACACTGAATTTAAAGGCCTTCCAAAAGAAATGTATTTATGTCATATTTCACAAAAAGGTAGTAGCTACAGCTGTAAAATTTTGTAAATATCAAAAACACAACAATCTTGGCTGAATTAAATAAATAGTTCAATTATTATGTCAATTTTAGTAGTAACAACTGTGTAGAAAAAGTACAAAACGAATACATTTAAAACGTGAATTTGGAGACAGGACACGGGCAGAGTGTAATCTAACCACTTCTGTATTTAATGTGGACCAGCCAAGTTACGAGATGCCCAACTTTAGCCTCCTCGTGTTTTGAGAGAATCATCTGAATAGTTCAAGCATTATGTCCATTTTAGCAGCAACAACTGTGTAAAAAATAAAGTACAAAGCTAATGCCTTTAAAATAGCATGAATTTGGAGACAGGACACAGGCAGAGTGTAATCTAACCACTTCTTAATTTAAGGTGGACCAGCCAAGTTACGAGATGCTGTTTTGAGAGATAGAGGGAGGAGGAGAGGGCAAAACCAGCCAACAAAACAAATAACCCCTGAAAGAATCCCAAAGAGGTCTCGAGGGAGAGCTAAGAGTCTTCTCTGATATTCCTTTCACTTTTAGGTGTTTGCGCAAGGTCCAGCGCAAGCTGCGAACTGGAATATAGAGATCGTGGCTGTCCGACCGTTCTCCGATATTGGATTTACGGCTATAACGGACCCGATACCGATATCATATCAGATCGGGGCCATCTCTAATATAAACCCTAATATGCTCTCAAAACATTCTAATTTCATTTTAAACTGAACTTAATACTTTATCCTTAAAGAAAATGTAAAGGTAAACCTGTATCTGTACTGTACAGTGTACACTAAACTGCTGTCTCCCACAGTTCTAGAATGTAAAATAGCCTACTGATGTTACCCCTGTATAGACTGCACTGTAATTGATGCAAGTGCGTTTTCTTTGGTATAAGCAGGGTAAATGCAGTAATAAAATTTAATTTACAGTAATAAAAATAGAGGACTTTAAGAACCACCGCGCCCAAACATAAACAGCGGTTTCCGCTGATTTGCGGGAGTTAAGCGAGGTTTACTGTATTAGACAGAAAGTACAGATATATCAACATATTGAGACATACACTACATGGACAAAAGTATTGGGATATGCCTGTTTTTCATGGTTTGGGCTAGGCCCCCTACTGCCAGTGAAGGGCAATCTTAATGCTTCAGCACACCAAGACATTTTGGACAATGGCATGCTTCCTACTTTGTGGACCTAGTGTTTGGGGGACAACCTTTTCTATTCCAGCATGACTGTGTCCCAGAGCACAAAGAAGGATACAGACAAGGGTGGATGAAATCAGTGTGGAAGAACTTGACTTGCCCACAAATCAAGTTGCCCACAGAGTCCTGACCTCAACCCCATCCAACACCTTTGGGATGAACTGGAACGGAGATTGTGAGCCAGGTCTTCTCGTGGCTCATAAATGCTCTACAGAATGAATGGGCACAAATTTCCATAGAAACACAGTCCCTGTTGGTGTAATGGTCAACAGACTTTTGTCCATATTGTGTATATGACACTGTCATCCTTTTATGACCATACAGACACGGGGCCTTAATCTAAAAATATGAAATGTATTTTTGATTTGCTTCCTCCATGATTCTGAATGTGAAGGACATGTGCACCAACTCACATGATCAAATTTTACTCCCTGAAGAGGAACTGAGACCAAGAGTCAATAAGGGAAAGAACGAGAGAGAAAGAAAAAAAAAACAGAATGAGAGAAAGTAAAAATAAGAAAGAAAGAGGAAAGAAGACCACGAAAGAAGAAGAGAAAAGAGAGAGAAAAGAGAATTCGTACCGAGCCACGTGTTCATTTTTTCAGAACTGCAGTGCTCCAGCAGTGGCTGAATTAACACGTCCATGTCTACTTTAGGAGCTTCTTTAGTGAACTTCTGCTCAGAAAGAGAGAGAGAGAGAGAGAGAGACAGTGAGAGAGATAGAGAATGAGAGACCGTGAGTAAGAGAGAGAGAGTGAGATAGAAAGAGAGTGAGTGAGAGAGATAGAGAATGAGAGACCGTGAGTAAGAGAGAGAGAGTGAGATAGAAAGAGAGTGAGAGAGAGAGAGAGCGAGAACGAGAGAGAGAAAGTTGTGGGTCAGAATTTAGTTTTGGCAAAAAACCCAGACTTCCATCTTCATATCTTATAAAAAGTACAAAACAAAACAAAAAGCAGAAGTAACCCTGCTGCTAGACAACAGAAGTGTCAAAATACATAAAGAATCAATTCCTGCAAATAAAAGTAATCCTCCTATTCTGTTCAAATTTAATAATGATCCCATTCTTTAGGTTTGGGGTCAGTTTGACCAGCAATTTAAACCTCCACAAAATAGTTTCCACCCAATTTTATGCGTTGGCACTTTAGGTTTGTTGATGATGTAAATAGAGCTTTAAATAAAACATACGTGTAATAAAGCCCCCGCAGCGGGTGGGCTTTTCAAAGTTCCGGATGGAAAATAAGTTTCTCTCCACCATGTCAGGTGACCTATCAGTGGTTCTCACACTCCTACAGGTATCATTACGTGTAGTTATGGTCCTATAGCTGTGGGTAGGTTTTTGAAGATGATAAAATTGCATTTTACAGTATATTATCCTCAATATTATCCGAAACAACCAAAACAAGTGTGTGTAAATGATATTTCCTACATGTTTTATCAAATAGCTAAAATAACCTGGAGTCAATCTGACCCCAAAGAAGAGATGTACAGTATACAGACACATCATCATGTTCATTTTGTGTTTACACTGTTTGTCCCCATTCAATTAACTGACCCCAAACATAAAAGGAGGGTTAAACAATCCGTATTCTATTATTTCATCACAGAATGTTACTTTATATACATTTCTGTATACTTTCAGAGCTTGACAGTAGAACTGACACACCTCGACTGTAATGTGGAGGGGGTCGACGATCTGCCAGATCATCAGAGACAGAACATCCACTGCCAGCAGAACACCGACAGTTGCATAAAGTTTCCAAGGCTCCAAATGCTGCCAAAAGATGAATGTCATACGTCATCCGTCACAAGGGTTTTAGTTCTACCAATTAACAAAACAAAAACTGAAAACCGACAACTCCTTTCCAGCTGCACAAAATGAAAAAAACTGTCTGTGAGAGTTCTTCATACTCTCATTTCTTCATATAGTAAATACAACATTACAGAAAAAAAGTGTTTTTCTGGCGTGATGCTTTATTTTCTATTCTTTGGCACAGTGAAATATGCTAAATATGACCTGAGCAAAAATCAAATGTCACAAAATGAGGGCTATTTCGGTTTCATTTTCACTCCATTAAGGCGGCCCTGCCTGCTCCCCCCAGGCCATTGGGGCGGTTAAACAGGATCGCACTGAGCTCTGCTCCACATTCTGCTTCCTCTCCGTCTACTTGAAGTGCATGAAATGACTTGCGAGCCTCATATTTTCCACATTCACTCTGCCTGTCTGACTTTCTTCAAGCACTTCTGCACAGCACTTTGGCAAATTGCCCCAGTCTGGACATCAAGAGAGTTGAAAGTCAGACCAATTCGTCGTGCAAAGGCTCAAATAATAAAGCCCCCGAAGGTCGGATTTTTAATACTCATCCATATTCATAAATGTTCTGCAGTCGGTGTAATCTGGTCTTCGTGATGAAGACTTTGGGTCTCCCTGCACACAGAGCATCGTTTCTTCAGGACATGAGATCAGAGAAGACACACATGTTCATCCATCCAGATGCCTGTATCATGAGCTGAGCGTGTCTGTGTGTATGTGTGTGTGCCGGGAGGGAGGTGTTGAAGAAACGTGTGAAACAGAGAGCAAGTCAGTAACTTCAGCTCAGAAAAAAGCCTGCAGTGATCGAGAGAGATTACACTCATTCACGAAAGGGAGAAGGGGGGGGGGGGGGCAGAGCAAGGAAGGATGGAGGTAGACAGAGAAAGAGAGAAAGCCTCTGTAGAAAATCTCTCTCTCATACTTCATGCGGAAGCAGTCAGAACTGAAATATTCTTTAGTGTTCTGAATGTGGTGGATGCAGAACCACAGACTCAGAACTGTGGACTCAGAACCACAGACTCAGAACTGTGGACTCAGAACCACAGACTCAGAACCACAGACTCAGAGCTGAGGACTCAATGTTGCAGTTTTAAAAAATCCTGAAGGCGTTTTGTCACAGCCAAGTTTTCAGAGTCATTATATTTTATTTTGATCTACTGTAAATTGTGTAATTTCTCTGACAGATGTTCTGAAATAGTAAAGACATGATGAAGCAAAGCCAGAATCATCAAAACTCCCTCATTACAAATGATTCATTATTGCTGTAAAATTGTATTAAGATTCCTTTCCTAATTACTTTAATAACTAACAGTTTAACAGACTAACAGACTGTTCATTGCTTCCAGATCTGTGCCAACTGGAAAGCACAAGAAAAAGCCCCGCAGTCCTTTCAGTACTTGATTTAGAAAGACATAACCGCAGTAAACATCTTTTAACAGGCATGAGATCATCCCTGCTTTAGTCAGTTGCGCTGATTTAAATGATAAAGGGCTAAAGGACATCTGCATCGAATTGTAACAGCTGGTTTCGCTCTTTTGACCGAATGTATTGTTATTACAGTTGGTTACAGTTGAGATTTAATACACATTATTCTGAGCCGGGGTTTCCTTGCCACGGCCCCCTGTTCACGTGTCGGTATGCTTGGTTTGTGTGGTATTTGTATTGCTTGGCACCTGTTTTGGGTCAGCCCTCGTGTTCTCCCCAGTGATTACCTGCTTTAGTTTCCCCATGTGTTTCCTGGAGTCTCGTTCTGTCTGTTAACTCAGCGTTTGGTCTTCGTGACTGGTCCTCGTGTTCATGGCTCTGCTTTAAAACCACAGCCAGTCCAGCGGTCTGGCGTGCGGTCATGGACATGCAACCCCCATCTGTCATGCAAGCTTTCCCCCTGGCCTTTGGGTTTTGTCTATGTTGCAATCACACACTGGCTGAGCAGACTGAGGAAGAACTGCAGTCTCTTCTGTTGGAAGAGGTTCTACTCAGTTAGCTAATGCCAGTGGACACTGGATAGGAGCAAATCAAGTGGTGATTCAAAGAGAGAGTCTTCTTGCAATTCTGTTTTACCAAGCCCCCTCGCCCTTAAGTGACTGTTTACATGCCTTTTGTTATTAAAGCCCTTTTGTGTTCTTTTTAACTCCTTCCTTGAGCCACCATGACACATTTAGCAATCTGAATTGTGTGTGTGCTCACACCCAGAAAACATCACTGCACCTCCAACACCACAGGCAGAAAGTCCAAACACCTTTCTAGAAAAATGTGCACTGAAGTGACTGATTGATAAACTCAAGGGGACAAAATCTTTGAAAACTTGCTGTTGAGACATTAAGATGTTCCATATAGTGCCCGATCAGGCATTGCATTCTTTAAAAGGAACTTGAATTTGATCACCTTTTACTCGTTGCATTTTGGCATAGGGTTCGTCTTACCTTTCTTTTCTCTTTTTTTTCATCCTTCTTAGTGAAGACCGTGTGAACCCACCAAATTTTAGTGAACATACTCCCATAGGCCAAACTGAACCCCAGTCCCAGCAGCCACAGGCGAAACTAGAGAGAGAGAGAGAGAGAGAGAGAGAGAGAGGGAGAGAAAGAGAGAGAGAGAGAGAGAGAGAGAGAGAGAGAGAGAGAGAGAGAGAGAGAGAGAGAGAGAGAGAGAGAGAGAGAGAAAGAAAGAGAGAGAGAGAGAGAGAGAGAGAGAGAAAGAAAGAGAGAGAGAGAGCGGGAGAGGTCGAGAAACAGAGAGATAGGGAGAGGGAGAGAGAGAAAGAGAGAGAGAGAGCGGGAGAGGTAGAAAAACAGAGAGATAGGGAGAGGGAGAGAGAGTGAGAGAGAGAGAGAGCGGGAGAGGTAGAGAAACAGAGAGATAGGGAGAGGGAGAGAGAGCGAGAGAGAGAGAGAGAAACAAAGAGACAGAGAAAGAGAGGGCAAACAGCATATAAAGAGCATTTCTCCGACAACCATAATCGTCCCCAAGAGTCCATTAACTACACTGAAAAAAGTGAGTGACGGAGAGAGAACGAGAGTTTTAAACTCATATAAATACCTGACACACCACAGGAAACTGTGATCTGTGCACGTGTTGTCCATCGATGCCCAGAGGAAAGACGGCAGCCAGAGCAAGAACACAGCCCACAGCCGTGATGTTATTCAGGTATGGCTGAGAGTTCTGGATGTATCTGTAAGCACAGAGACTCTACTGTAACCCTAAAAAAAAGGTAGTACACCAGTACACAACACCACACCACTACACCAGTACACTACACTATGACATACCAGTACACCCGCATGCTACACTATACCAGTATACTACGCTAACATGTAACACTAATACACTAAAGAACTACATCATTACACTACACCAGTATACTACACTACTATACTACGTCTCTACAACACTACACCACTGCACTACACTAATATACAATGCTACACTACTACACCACTACACTACTACACTCCATTAACATACAACACCAAACCACACTACTACACCACTACACTACATTAATAAAACACTGTACTACTACACTACGCTAATATACAACAATACACCCCAACACTGAACCTTTACACTGTTCAGTGCGGCACTTTACTAGTTCTGGGTACCAATATCTTTTTTAAAGACTGAAAATATTATAAATCTAGTATTATATGATATTTGCTGGTCTTGAAATTATTTTAAATTGTTCCAGTCCAGGTTTAGACATTTTTAACACCAATAACAACAGAATACTTAGGTACTGAAATTTCCCAACTTAGAGAAGTACTTCGGCCGACACCAAAGAAACACTGAATTGTGATACCTAACACCGACCATAATAAACCACATCAAATCATTGTTTCTTAAGGTCTTAGTTCATGGTTTTGCATCACTATATGGGGCATCGTCTACAAAACGATGCAGGCCTGAAGGCATTAGGCTGGAGGGGTTTGGACACGGTTCGTTCAGACATTGTATTTGTGGGCACCACGCTGCGAGTTTAACAAGAGGTTAGAGACTGGAAACGCAGGTAACAGACATGCTAAATCCTGTGAAATCACATCCTCTGGCAACTCCATTTCTTAAAAATGCCGCAGATTAGCTCAGTCATAGTGCACACACTGCAAAAAGGGAAGAGTTTGAGCAGGAGAAGCTGAATCAGTTTCTGGCCCACAGAGCCCCTATATTATAAACTAGGCTGTAGGGCTTGAGATCTACTGTTCTGACACTTATCATTTGCATCAGCTGACATATTATTCACCAATAAATGAGAAATATGGGAAATATTAACCAGTTACGAAAGTGGATAACTGAGAAAAGTACACTTTGCTTGCATGTGCATGGATATGTAGTCAGTTGTAATTAACATTTCTATTGTTTTCAGTTGGCTCAAATGGAGTATAGAGTATACCAGGTTACTAGAGGGGAGCTTTAGGGGAGCTTTGCCACTTCCTATTCCTCAAACACAACTGCAGCAACGTTGAGCAGGTTCTCAATGACCTTTGTGAGCGGGGAGATAGAGCAAGTAAAGTACTCTGCATTTAACACATTCACCAAGTGAGTGGGGGGCCAGGAACTCAGCACCTGGGGAGCAGTGTCTGGGGATAATACCTTGCTCAAGGGCACCTCAGTGGTGCCACTAGCAGTCTTAGGATTCAAACCCACGACTATCTGATCACAGGAGGAACTCCATAACAACCTGGCCACCAGCTGATCCACAAACGCCTATTTCTTTAGAAAAACAGCTATAGGCCAAGATATACACTACATGGACAAAAGTGAAGGGCAATTTTAATCCCTCAGCATGCCAACATATTTTGTGGACACAGTTCAGGGAAGGCCCTTTTCTATTCCAGCATGACTGTGCCCCAGTGCACAAAAGCGAGCTCCATAAAGACTACCCCATCCAACACCTTTGTGATGAACTGGAATGAAGATTGTGTGCCAGTCCATTAATGCTCTACAGAAGGAATGGGCACAATTTCCCACAGAAACACTCTAAAATAGTCATGCAAGGACATGAAAAGCAGAACTGTGTACTGATTACAAAAATAGATGTAATGCACCAACATATTTTTGTTTTTGACAGTACTGGGAAGCACCATTACTGCTACTGAGTGCTGATTGGTTGCTGGACTGATCAGCACATGGGCTGAGTGAAGTGGTTTGCACCCAGTGATGCAGTAATGATGGTTAGGTTGGAAGCATGTATGTAAAAAAAGCACCTAAAATGTGACAGCTGAAGTGAAACACTGCTGTTCTGTGTTGAGAACACGAGGGCTTTTGCCTTTATAAAAATGTTTACAGTTTTTAAAATGATAAACTACATTCTCAAAAAGAAACACTCATGAAAAGGGTGCTTTGGTAACCAAAAAATGGTTCAAAGTGCAAAGTATCCTTTAATTTTTAAGAGTACAAAAACGCAATATGAACCTTTTCATTTTGTATTATCACCCTGATAACACCACCAACACGTAGTAGATTCCTGGTGCAATTCATGATTAAAAACATGTTAGAAACGAGGCTTAAAAGTCTGAGAAGTGTCTGGTTGTGGCCCTAATATTCTGAAGAGCCGTGACTGACAACCCTCTTGCTCATCTCCTCTACTGATGCCGACCGTGTTTAAAGGGATTTTCACTGCTCATTGAAAGATTTCCTTTATATTTGCAGTGAATGGTCCAGTACAAATGGCCCAAATTCACTTGTAAAGTAACATCTTTAATTGACTTGAGTTATTTCCTTCTGCTGTAAAATGTTACCATTTAGTAGATGCCAGGGTTTGTTCAGAACAGTATACACTACCAGTCAAAGGTTTTAGCACACAGTGACATTTTCCATATTTACATATTACTCACTTAATATTTACTAAAAAGGCACTCAGTTTCTTTGCTACCAAATATAGTTACAGTATGTTCAGCATTTCAGTTCCTTTATTGGCCAGAAAATGTCATTTTTATTCGTCACTACTGACCTACAAAAAGCCACCTAATATAAATATATAATTATAATGTGGGTCACCAGACAACTGTTAGATATGTAACAAGCTATTAAGTGATGAAACAGTTAATGAGTACATTTAAATTAAAGAACAGTCTAGAATTTGACTCTGCATCACCACACAGCCAGTTAATAGAATGCCAGACATGTTACATATTCTCTGCTATTATAAAGAAAACTTGTTTTATTTTATTTTCTTTTATAGTTGTTCACTCAACAACGTTCTAATGTTTAACAAGAATAAAAATCAGAGGTTTATGAAATAAATAGATAAGTGGAAAAAACCTGTAGTGTGTAAAAACCTTTGACTGGAAGTGTATAATGTGTGCCCGCAAGACTAAGACTAAACCAGATACAAAGAAAAAATGGATTTAGGTTCTGTGAGGCTTAAAAAAAGTTGATTAGTTATTACTATTGGTCACAATAAAGTGTTAATTATTGGATCATTAAGTGGTTATTGTTATTGGCACAGTGCAGTACCTGCGTTCAGGACTCACCGAACGTTACTGTTGTAGATGTTGAAGGTGAGACACACGATGCCGAGGAGAATCCCCAGCCCAGCAAAGACCGACACAGAAACAAAGAGTTTCTGAGAAAGAAAGCGAAACTCTTCAATGACCATTGTCTGATCTGCTGGAGGTCCAGCGCCTGCAGAGAGGGGAGAGAAATAGGTCAGCAGAAAAAAAAAATCAGAGAACCTGGAGGCAGACCAGAGCAGAACGAACAGAGAAAGGCTGAGCGAGACGAGAGCAGGCAGACCATGGAAACACATTTAAGACCAAACAGCAGCAGGGCTTGAGAACTTTGTGAGGAACCGAGAGATCAGAGCCGTCCAGGCAGTAACTGGAGGTTCGGCAGTGAGGGAGTAAAACCATGCGGCACCAGTACAGTCTGTATCTGCAGATCTGAGGAGCAACACGGCGTAAACGCTCTTAAATAAAGGGTTTCATTCACACTTTCAGTCCACAGAATTTGAAGTAATAAATGAATTATCTCAAATCCCACGATACGTCAGTACACAAAGAAACTAAGAGATGAGAAATATATACTGAACACAGAACGTCCTTCAGCCTCCCAGCAAACATAGAGAACCCTCAGGGTTTATCATACACACGTTTTAAATATAAAATAGGAGTCTGCTCTTTGAACTTCATAGGGTAGATTAAAATGGCTTCATATTATGGATAAAAATACTTGTGTTCTGTATTACAAATACTGTAAAATGTAAGATGACGAGATGACATCCTAAAACTGCAATATAAGTCAACAGGCCTCTGCACGGTTTGTTCAGGCTTGTTGAGATTGGCATGAAAAGTGACCCAGCACGAAGTGAGAGATGTGCGGGTTGCCAGACATTCATTGATTTTTTGCATACGTTTCTATAATTATTAACAGTTCCTGTTGAGTTCTGATGTTCGCTTGAGTAGCCTCAGCTAAATCTTTTACTAATTTACGGAATGTTCAGGTTGACCAACCCTCACAGCTGCTTCCAGCCTGTGTAGGTTTTGCATAAAAATACATTCATAATAATGTGTGTTTCAGGGTTGTTGTAAAACACTACTTTATAAAAAAACAACAGATTGTGTAACTTGTTCTGTGCCCTATAGCTTGTGACTTAACAAGGCTCTTCTTCTTCTCCTTCTTTCGGCTGCTCCTGATTAGGGGTCTCCACAGCGGATCCGTCTCCGTTTCTTCCGTCCTCCGCATCGTCCTCTCTCACACCAACTGCCTGCATGTCCTCCCTCAGCACATCCATAAACCTCTTACTAGGCCTTGCTCTTCTCCTCTTCCCTGCAGCTCCATCCTCAGTCTCTCCTCAGCACATGTCCAAACCAACATCTCACCTCTCTGACTTTTCCTTCTAATGAGAATTTTTTTCCAAATATATGTGTGCTGTTGAAGAAGACTGTGTTTTAAAATACAAACCTCAAAGGCTTATCCTACTTGTGAGTCAGAGAAAAAGAGAAAAAGTAAGGGGAGTTAAGACAGTAAGTCTATACTCCTGAAAGTGCTGAAATTATTGTTCTTCCAAATAAGTGTTGATAACTAAATTACTGATAAAGTACTTGATAGCCCGATGAATAGAAGTGATTTTAGGCTCCACTGGTATTTTAGCACTTGTTTATTACGCCGACAATTATTTTATCGCGCGTTAACGCAGGCTTTTGAAAGTCCGGTGCTTTCACCAAAGAAATGCGAGCGCAACTGTAACTGTGTTAAAGGGAACACTGCTGCTAAAAAGCTCCTTATTTATTTAACCTGTTAACCTTCAAAAGCTCACAGCTCCCTTATGCTTTGGTCCTTTTGCATGTGGTTGGTCTCATTTGAAAGCTAAGACCCTGAGGTTTCATGTGCAAGAGAAAACCT
>JBBPCY010000001.1:14606055-14619462 GCA_037974405.1 Brachyalestes nurse
TTAAATTTGCCAGAAAATTCAAGGTATCAGCCTTTGTTTTGTTTATTTGTCGTGTTGACTGTTAATGTTACAGAGAAGTTTTAATAAAAGTTGCTCAATGTTGCACACCGCTGTTCCTCCGCTGCGTGTGTGATGACGTCATCAAACGACTAGTCAACTCGACTTCTACTATTCTGACCCACTAGTTGACTTGAAAAAATCTGGAGTCGTTAATGCCCTAATATATATATATATAATTGTTGCTTTAACATAAGCAGTAAAATGCCAATTATTCAGTACAATTATTCTTCATTTAAGTTCATTCAGATCTGCATGATTCTGCATTGTGCATATACACACTAACATATGGGTGGTAGTAGTCTAGTGGGTAAAACACGTGAACCTGATGACAACAAAGTCACAGGTTCAAACCCCCACTTTCCATCATTGTGTCCTTGAGCAAGACACTTAACCCTCAGGGTCTCCAGGGGAACTGTCCAAGTCGCTCTGGATAAGGGTGTCTGCCAAATGCCCCTTTACCTTTACACACAAAATGTAAATAATCTATCCAACAATATGTACTTTTTTATGTAAATTAAAAAGGAAAGTAATTTAAGGAAAACAGATTTTCTAATTTAGGGACGAAATGTTAGAGTCGTCACTCATGGATGAGGACGCGACTCACTAAAGATAGTGAAAAAGCAGTTTTATCTACTAATTGTGTTCAGGGTTTACCTTTTGACTGTTTCTCAATGATAAATACATCATTTAAAACGTCATACTAAATATTTAAACAGTTGTAAAGTGCAACAGAATAGAACTAATGAAGACAGAAACTTCTAGTGCCTTTCCTTTTTTACACGACATCAATACCGCACCATTTTCACACTGTAATGGAAAGTTATAATTTGTTCATCCACATGGAATGTTTCGATAAAGTGAGAGGCCTACTTTCTCATTCAAATGCATAAAATAATGGGCTGGATAAAAGAGCTCTTAATTTCGCAAACACGGCATGGCAAGGCTTGATAATACTCATCTAAGAAATAAATATTAATCAAATGTCATACAGGATTGGTAAATGAGAGAGACTTTCATGTTTTAAGGAAATACTGCTGGGTGTGATAATTGCTTGTTTGAAAAGGATTAAGCGAAGCAGCCCACGTGGCCCCGGCCCTTTGAACGATAATTAAAAGCAAACCCAAATCAAATTTGATTTCCTCTCTTTGTAATTACTTTTCAGGCACCCAAAGCTATTTAGATTATGATCTCATTCAGGTATCCAGTGCTCCCCATCAAATGAAAATGCTTATAATACTCATTGGTGCTGAAATGCCGCTGGTTTAAAGCTCTGACCTTAAAAATCTCCTCCGACATCAAATATTGCCAGACTTTTTTTCTCACACTACGTTCTGAGCTTAGTACCAGGAACACGGGAGTATATAGTAGGATGGAAGAGTTAAAAACTTACAAGAGCTTTTAAGATTTCCTAACACAAATAAGACCTAGAACTCCTGATGCAGAAATAAATGAGAATATACCACAAGATAAGCATTATAGAAAATGATTTACAGCATATGAGCAGACGGATTGACCTCGGAGATTAGTGACGTACGCCTTTAGTTTCTCACATGCAACTGGGTCAGTCAGCTCCCTTTTCAGAACTGTCAGTGTGTTTCATCCGTTTCATGTGTTTAATTTCTGCCGCTCTGTTTTAGGAGTTCACCTTCATGCTACTGAATCTCTATTTGGCGCCAGCAAGCAAGGCAAATTCTAAAAAGCGTGTACTGAGTCACGCAGATTCCTTTTCAAGTTCTTCATTTAAATGTACACTATAAGGGCAAAAATATTGGGATGCCTGACCTTTACATCAACAGGGACTTTAATGACACCGCATTGAAATACATAAACTTCAAAATGGAATTGCCTCCTCTTTGCAGCTATAACAGCTTCCACTCTTCTTGGAAGGCTTTCCACAAGATTTTGAAGTGGTCATTCTTTCTGTAGAGCATTTATGAGGTCAGGCACTGATGTTGGACGAGAAGGTTCCAGTTCATTCCAAGGGTGTTGGATGGGGTCAGGGCTCTGTGTGGGCCAGTCAAGTTCTTCCACACTGAACTCATCCAGCCATGCCTTTATGGCCCTTGCTTTGTGCTCTGGGTCACAGTCATGCTGGAATAGAAAAGGTTCTTCCCCAAACTGTGTCCACAAAGTTGGTGTTGAAGATGCATGGTGTTGTCCAAAATCTCTTGATATACTAAAGCATTAAGACTGCACTTCCTAGCCCAAACCCTGAAAAACAGGTGTGTGCCAGTCCTTTTGTCCACACAGTGTATCAGAGGATTCTGAGGTCAAAGCTCAGGCCATGAAGTTCTGGAGCTAAACAACAGTGTTTAGACTTCAGTGCGGAGGACTGATCTTTCATGAAATCCCTGACTCTGTTCTAATCAGTTTGAAAAATGGATGTGCTGAAGTATCGCCTCTCCTTATCGCTGCAAGATTTACAGAAATGCACTTCTGTTTGAACAGTGGTTTCATTTGTGGCTGTTGCCATGCCAACTTTCCTTCCCTTCTCCCTCTCCGTTGCCGAGTGCGATTCCGATGCAGAGCTCTGCACACCAATCACAGCCTCTCACAGCTACGGCACAACTCCGAAAACCCCTTTCACCACCTCCTCACCAGAATAAGACTTTCAAATCTACGGAACAAAGTGTGCCACTACTATTGAAAACTCACCTTTATCCTGTATTTCAATGTTCCGCTTCAGGTGTCCTGTGAAAGTGTGTGTCTAAGCTGTTTTACGCACTTTTGAGCACATTTCTAATTAAGAGCAATTTCGAAAAGCCTCATGGTTGACGCGTCAATAAAGTATTGAACTTGACATAATTGAACATAATTATTTGAGTGCATGCTCTTAAGCTATATGAATCATGTGGCGCTATTTCTAACAATTGAACTGAAAAATATTCAGCATATAGGAAGGTCCAGACCAACTTTACTGAACGTTTTCAGATGTTTCCTTGACTTTATTGTAAAGCCCTAAAGAGTAAAGTTTCAGGGGAGTTCACTGGTAAAGATGGTTTATCTGTGTCTTTGGGTGTCGGGTTGATATGAGCAGAATATGCTGGATCGGATGCCGGAGGGAAAAAAACGAATCTAATCCAATCCTGTAACAAATGCAGGCATCCCCTCACATTGTGTGTTTTTATGATGCTTGAACTGTAATACACTGAGTGGAGAAGAGCAGGCGGTTTGAGTTTAAGCATGATAGCCTACATTTAGATGCTCATCTTAAAGGAGCCTCTTAAGGTTTTCTACTCTTGATTTAGCAAAGCTTCAGAAATACAATAAGTCTTGTTTAAGATGTAATCACAGATTTTCGGTAAGATTCGAGTGTGAGGATGGTGAAGGTCATTCCAAAGCCCTAATGAAGTAGCTCAGATTTTGATGGATGTTTTAGATCACTGTCTTCTTGTTCTTCAGCTTCTACACTGACTGTGGGACATTAGTTCTCATGATTTTATGAAAGTTAGTGGAGTCCTTTCTTCCCTGAACCCCCAAAACCTTAGTTTGGCATCACAGGCTGCCGCATTACACAAAGCTTAACTGATCCTTCCCTTGTTTACTGTTAATCTCTCACCACAGAAGGGCCACACCGCCTCTTTTTCAGTCAATGAGAGCAGTGGTCATTCATATATAAAATAATCAGCCAGAAAATGAACTGTTCTTCAGAGAAAAATGAAGAGTATCACTTCTTCTGAAGAACATATCACACACAGCGAAGAAAGGAGCTATTTGTTTCATGCTTATAGACTTTCAAGGAGCACAGAGAAATATATAAAAGAGGAAAAAACGTTAAGTGACTCAAATAAAAAATAGCTCTTTTTAAAAAAGAAATATCATACAGCATCTGCAACT
This sequence comes from Brachyalestes nurse, assembly GCA_037974405.1. NCBI lineage: Eukaryota > Metazoa > Chordata > Actinopteri > Characiformes > Alestidae > Brachyalestes > Brachyalestes nurse. The sequence goes on from JBBPCY010000001.1 coordinate 14,609,953, forward strand.
GGAAAAAAGTACTGTGCCATCTCCACGCGATCTCTAGTATTAGGTAGAGATTTAGAATTATTAAATAATATTTATTAATCATTATTATTAAATAACAAATGTCATATATTTATACACACTACCAGTCATTTTGGTGGACACAGATTTTTTACATTCAATATTTACTAACAACTAAAGTTGCCAGAAAATAGATATTTAACAAGGTATTAAGTGGCAACAAATAGTGCATTTAAGGTTACAGTCTTAAATTTGAGAAGCAGAATCAGATAAAAAAGGTTCTGAAATTGTAGACTTTATTTTACATAAAGTAACACTTGACAAGTGCATTTAAAGTTAAAATACAATCTAGAATTAAGACTCTGCATTACAATCACTATTTCTATATACATATATATTATTTACAATTATTACTGTAGCTCATTGTCATTACATAATTAATTAAGTTAATTAGTAATACATTTAAATTTGGCCACTTGTTCGCATTTTTCTTTTGCGCACATGATGTCGGAAACGGCATCTTAACCCGCATTCCTGGTTTTCATGAATGTGCGCATCACTGTCAAATGGCAATCACAACATGTCATTATCATCTCCATCACCCGCCTCATCACTGGGGCTATTAACGTACAAGTGGCTCCATCTGGAGCTCCACAAGTCACACAAGCTTTATCACAGCCTCTCCAGGAGAAACAGCGCTCAGCTTTATCACAGAGACTTCAAGAGAAACTGGTAGATGGAACAAGAAACAGATTATCTCTATGAGGACCAAGTCAACCGTATCTGATTGGCCAACATTTATGAAACATTAGATGAAACTGCAGTGTTGCACATCAACCCTCAGCACTGTTTTCCATGTCTCACAGTGTGGTGATTCTACAGTCGACATATTATTCAGTAATAAATCGAAATATTATTCAGTAATTACTATATGTAAACTAATAAATATGTAAACTATGCAGTTATCACAAACATGCTGGTTTCACATACTTTTTTTAAATCAACAGAAATGTTTAGCTGTTCACTCACCATACTGTCGTAATATATGAGCTCCAGTTCGTAGTCCGGCAGGATGTCAGTGCGGTTGTTGACGAGGTCCAGAGCCATTTGGGCAGCAGGTAAACATGCCTGCCCCCCCGGCCAGCCGCCGCTCATCGGGAATAACGCGCCGATGTACAGCTTCTTTTTCCCTGTAACCGCACACGGCCAGGAAAGAAGATTCAAAAAAGTATAGAGGAAAGCAGCTTTTCTCCAGAGTCTCTTTAAGGGACTTTGTGTCTCCATAGATGCTGCTGACAGATCAGTTCTGCTTCTCTGATCCAGTGAAGTGTGGTCAGTTCTGATCCTGCACTGTAAACTACAATATGCTATAATACAGTTCAGTTCAGAGAGAGAGAGAGAGAGAGAGAGAGATAGAGAGAGAGTGAGAGAGAGAGAGAGAGAGAGAGATAGCGAGAGAGAGAGTGAGAGAGGGGGGTGTGGACTGAGCAGCTTAAATGCGTGTTAATCAACGGATCTCACTTTAATGCATTAGAGAAGTAGTGAAGAAAGTTTTTGCAATACTTTCGTAATTTTTTCGTGGAACTGTTAAAATATCAGATAATGGGTCTTAAAGGCCCTAATCCATGCATTTCTTTGTCATTCCAAAAGAAAAAAGAGATATGCAGAGCATGAAATGCAATTCCTCCAAAATCAACACTATGAGACAAAAAATGATTTTATGAAAAAAATGTATGAAAAAAAACTTGAGTTTCCCCAAAAACAGAAAAACCAGAGCAGAGAGGGAACAACTCCAACTCCAACAAACACTACTGTTCCTAAACAAATTCTACTGTTCCCAAACAAACACTACAGTCGTCAAACAAACTCTACTGTTCCCCAACAAACACTACTGTTCCCCAACAAACTCTACTGTTCCCCAACAAACACTACTGTTCCCCAACAAACACTACTGTTCCCCAACAAACTCTACTGTTCCCCAACAAACTCTACTGTTCCCCAACAAACACTACTGTTCCCCAACAAACTCTACTGTTCCCCAACAAACTCTACTGTTCCTAAACACATTCTACTGTTCCCCAACAAACACTGTCCTTCAGACTCCACTGTATCTCCTCATCACTCCACCAACTCACAGCCCAACACACTGACAACTCACAGCCCAACACACTGACAACTCACAGCCCAACACACTCCGACAACTCACAGCCCAACACACTCCACCAACTCACTGCCCAACACACTGACAACTCACAGCCCAACACACTCCGACAACTCACGGCCCAACACACTGACAACTCACAGCCCAACACACTCTAACAACTCACAGCCCAACACACTTCGACAACCCACAGCCCAACACACTGACAACTCACAGCCCAACACACTCCGACAACTCACAGCCCAACACACTCCGACAACTCACAGCCCAACACACTGACAATTCACAGCCCAACACACTCCGACAACTCACAGCCCAACACACTCCGACAACTCACAGCCCAACACACTGACAACTCACAGCCCAACACACTGACAACTCACAGCCCAACACACTGACAACTCACAGCCCAACACACCCCAAAAACTCACAGCCCAACACACCCCAAAAACTCACAGCCCAACACGCTCCGACAACCCACAGCTGCAAAACAAGTTTTACACTCTGGCGCGAGAGTCCAGAGAAACAGAGAAAAAGAGCAATTATTCTGCAGAATAATCCTTTAATCCAACGGGAAGAGAGACGCGAAAGTGTAGGCAAGAGCAAGTGCAGAGCTGTGTGTGTATGTGTGTGTGTGTGTGCGCACTGCAGCTGAGCGGAGCAGCAGGAGGCACGAGCAGAGCAGAGAGACAACATCTCTATATACATAGAGAGAGAGAGAGAGAGAGAGTGAGAGAGAGAGAGAGAGAGGGAGGGAGATAGAGAGAGGGAGAATGAGATAGAGAAAGGTAGAGGGAGAGGGAGAGAGAGGGAGGGAGAAAGAGAGAGGAAGAAAAATGTAGTTCTTATTTTTCCTTTACTTTGTACAGAATGTGGTCATTGAGTTTGCAGGCATCTCAGTGAAGCAAATGAATGAGTTTCAGCACTGAATAAGCATTCAGTACCACCACAATCAATTTCTCTTACACACACATCCTCACACTCCACAATCATGGTCACAAGTCATTATTGTAGCTTTTCACACCAAACTTAAACTTACATTAAATCCAGTATCAGCCTTTGTGACCCCTTTCAAACAGCTGAAGACAGCAGAAGAAAGAGCTCTGTGCTGCAGCTCACAGTGCCCAAACCATCCAGCAGCTCAGTTTCTGCTGCTTTACACACCTCACACACACACCTCACACACACACACACATCACACACACACACACACATCTCACACACACTCTGTAGCCCACTTAAAGCACCTGTCAACACTGGAGCTGACGGCCAAAAAGCAAATCTCTCAGCTTCTACAATCCATTTACATACATACACACACAGAGTCATATACACAACCATATACACACACACACACACAGTCATATACACAACCATACACACAGACACACACACACACATTCATACACACACCATATACACACACACAAACACACATACACACACGCAATCACACATACATACTTACATACACACATACATAAACACATAAACACTCGCAAACACACACATACATATACACACATACATTCATACGCATAAACACACACACACACACATATACATACATACATACATACATACATACACATATGCACATGCTCTCTTTCTCTCTCTCTCACTCTCTGTCACACACACACACACACACACATTCAGCAGACACACTACATGTCCTAAAGTTTGTAGTCTCCTACACCCCCAACATTTCTTTAAAATTCAAAGATAATAAAGGAGCTGGTCTCATGTTTGCTGCAGTCACAGCCCCTACTTTACTGGGAAGGGTTTATAATAGATGATGGAACATTGCTGTGAGCGTTTGATTGCATCCCAAAGATACTGGGTGTTCATTAACTCATGAGCTGAATTATTTGTGTTGGAATCAACAAAAAAATCCCTTTAAATAGCTCCTCACCTCTAAACGTGAAAAGTCTTATGACTTAACATTGAAATATGATGTCACTGCTTAAGACAAACAGGTTATTATGCAAAAAGCCCGAAGGCAAGAATGTATGTGCTGCACCTGCTTCCTTCCCAGGAGGACAGATTTAAACTCTTATCTGCGTTCATTACTGGCCTGTATCCAAGTCTAAAGAGACAATGGGAGAGGTTTGTGCTACACAAATGGTCAGAGTGAATGAGTGTACCTCAGTCGGCTCTTTCACTAAGATGCCTCACATTGATCCCGTATTGATCAGCAGTACGTGGGCGTTTGCAAAATTACTTCAGATGAATTTTTTTTCACCCTCGTCTCTCATAGCAACACCATGCTCATGTGTGGTGTGTGTGTGTGTGTGTGTGTGTGTGTCTTGAACCGTGCCTCATTTCATACATTTTGCCTTGAATCACCTTGGTGCAAAAATACTATTTCATCTTCTCAGATTAAACTAATGAAATGGGAACAAATGTTTTACTGACAGGCTGCAAAGTTCCTAAAGATACAAGGAGCCTAGATAAAGGAGTTCCAACCACTCAGCATTCAGCCCCACCAGTATACTGATCACCACCTGATCATCTGGAATCATCTGCACCTGTTTCCTCACTGGTTCAGGCCTTCAGTTAGATGTGTTTTGTTTTGCTTGAATGATTCATATGTAGGTCACTGTGTGGCTTAACAAACAAAAAATATTCCTTAACAAACAAAAACTGGTCAGATTCAGGGACCGGAGTGAAAATGAGAATCTTTGAAATCCCTGGGGAACTGTTCCTTAAGACTACACTAAAATACAAGAAAGTCTGGATCTTTGAAAGCAAAATGTGAAGAAATGAGTTGTGTACAGCTCAGTAAGCTGGAGGTCCTTTCCAGCCAGGAACCACTGAAGAACCTTCACTTTGAAGACTATAATCTAAACCTGCATTCCAGCAAGGTCAGACTGAGAGATAAACGTTCTCCTCCAGACTGCTGGAGTTCGGTGAAGATGATTCTGTTTGTTCTGAAGGAGCTTCTGCAGAGCCTCATTATCCTCCCTCTCCCGCTCCTGCACAGCTGTGACCCAGACCGGCTTCAGCTTCATTATCGGAAATCAATTCCATTTTCTCTTCAACGACACTTGAGTGACATGTGATGAATAATTGATTGTGACGGACATTCAGAAATGGTGACATCATCAACACTGATAAGCTGGGGGGGGGGGGGCTGTAAAATGTCCTCAAATATAACATTAAAAATTCCGGTGCATAGAAATGTCCTGAATTGTCCATCCATCCATCCTCTGAGAAGGGTGTCCCAGTGCTCAAAAGGCGAAAAGTGGAGAAGCACACTGAACAGATGTATTAAAATGATGTTTATTCTAATATAAAGCTAAAGCTTCACAATCCCCATGATATTCCTGATCTTCATGATCTTCATGGTCTTCATGACCTCCACAGTCTCTCAAATCTTTATGATCTCCATACTCTCCACGATCTTCATGATTTTCACAGTTTCCATAATGTTCCTGATCTCCACAATCTTCATGATATCTGTGATTATCATCATCTTCATAAGCTTCATAATATTCACAATCTTCAACAGTAATTGCAGGTAGGAAGTGTCAGATGAGTCCAGAATGATGAACCAAAAAATTCTGAAACAACTGAGAAAACCTGTAGAATAAGACTAATATCCAGAATGAAATTCTAATAAAACTAAGAACAGAATTGAATTCAAATAAAGTGAATGACATGTCAAGAAAATTAACACCCAAAAAGTTCAGATAAAATTCATTTTCAGATAAAATGTAAATATAATATTCAGAATTAAGTTCAGTGTAGAGACTTGAATTTTGATGAATGGAACCAGACGTCTCCAACACAAATGCAGCCGTTTTATTCACTATCGACCCCCAGTGACACTCCACGTGTGATTATATGGACGCTGATGATGGTAAAATCTGAACAAAATCACACCATTTTGCCTCACGATGCCCTGCATGTATCCCTAGTTTTAGGACCAAAAGCTTCTCCAAACTCTTTTAGAACAACGTCTCAGGCGCCAGGTGGCGCAACCATATCCATTTCATAGAATAACTTTCTGTGAGGGAGCTTTCAAAGGCAGACGTCTATGGCAAGCTGTTTTAACATTTAATAGTCAGAGTGGATATGTACGTCAGATATCCGTAATTCAGTTCTTCCCAGTGAAAAGAAACATTACAGATATCCAAAACGACCTTCTTCCTATCTACTATGAACATTACAGACATCTCAAGCGTCATTCTTCCTAGTACACATGACGCCACTTTCCCCTATTCGTGTCTATTGGGTCTTCACTTTTAGTTATCCAAAATGACATTCTTCCTATCTATAATGAACATTACAGATATCTGAAATACAATTCTTACTAGGAGAAACTTTCGTTTCAGATATCGTCAGTACAGTTGTTACTAGTCATAATTACATTATAGATATCTGAAGAGTCTAAATTTTTGATTTCCGAAATGAGAATTATGACTAGTAACAACTGTATTGAAGATATCGGAAACGAAGGTTTCTCCTAGTAAGAACTATATTTCAGATATCTGTAATGTTCATTGTAGTTCATGTTCATGTTGTTTTGGATATCTAAATAGACACAAATGGGGGAAAGTGGCGTCATGTGTACTAGGAAGAATATCGCTTGAGATGTCTGTAATGTTCATAGTAGATAGGAAGAACATTGTTTTGGATATCTGTAATGTTTCTTTTCACTGGGAAGAACTGAATTACGGATATCTGAAGTGCATATCCATTCAGGCTATTAAATGTTAAAACTGCTTGCCATAGACGTCTGGTTCCATTTACCTCCACTGTGAGCTGTTCTAACTAGGTGAGTTTCTTCAGAACCACAAACCCACTCTGAACCACTTTTACACGTAATTATGGGGAGATTTTGATTGATGAAATTCTCTTTTAAGGCAAATCTCCTTCCAGCTATTCTAAAAGTTGGTAAAGAAGTTATGTGATGGATCGATGTTTTCGGCAGAGCACAGGTTTCTTGGAAACATTCTTTAATGGAAATTTGGGGTGGAAAATCTGGAAGCGATGTGTTTGGAGCTTTGAAAGCGGCACAGGTTACGCAATTTGAGATCAAAGCAAATCAGCCGCTGGCTGAAGGTTCTTGCATTTGTGTTAAACTTAATCGATGCCGCTGCATGTTGTTGGGCTCAGTACGACTCCTGATTTGTTGCGTAAGAGCCAAGGGACCCCATCAGAGCGCGATGATTCATCCGTCTCAGCCCAGGAGGATTCAAACGGGGCTCTGACCAAGAAGCCTTAATGTGGGCCGCCCTTCAGTGCCAGAATGAAAACGAAGCATATTTTTCTTCTTCTTCTTCATTCCATGCTCTTCTGTCCATTCGTACTTATGTTATTATTTCCCTGGACACCTCGTTTGAATAAAGTGCCCAAAAACTGACATGAATTATTGATTAAAGCCTAAAATATAAGAGACAGTCAAATGAATCATTGCCTGCAGTGATCAGTGCTGTAATCAGTTAATTAAGGGGGAGTTTACAGATCCCCCAGACGTCATTATGAGACCCCCAATGCGTGAGGGGAAAAGATATTTCTCCACACACTGCAGAATCTCCACTTTTACATTAAGGGTTGCTAATAACTGTATAATTGCACACATTACACATTAATAAGGCATGCAACAAATAAATGATACACTGCCTTTTCAACATTTCATTACAAGAACACAAAACATTACAAATACTTAACACAAATGTAAGTGACTGGCTCTCAGTATTTTATTGCCTGTAGAAACAAATTATTTAGCCAAAGAGGCTGAAATTTTCAGTTTTGAAGTGATATATCAGGTCTGGCTTAAGTGACTGACATTTCTTTTGTGTTGATTATGAAAAAACTAAATTATTCTTCAACATCACACAGTTCCTTCTCGTTTATGTTTAATTGGACAAAAAGTTGATTCTTCAACAGGATAGTGATTTTTCAAAAAGTTACTAAAATGAAATTCAGTTTAAGCAGAAAGTTTAGAGAATGATGTGTTGGCCTCCTCAGGCTCAAGATCTTTCTTTCTTTCTTTCAGCTGCAGGGTCGAGCTGGACCCACAAGTTCTAAATAAGCGTTCACCAAATGAGCGTGTTTGCAGGCTTGAAAAGGTGCTGGGAGGGTCTGGGCAGAAGTCATTTCCAAAACTTGCTGGAGAGGATGTGGTCAATCTGTGCATAAACTTTCACATCCATTAATCTGCACTAACAGTGTATATTTTTACACTTCAAAACCAATCTGTCACATTTGTCTTAAGCATTTCTAATGTTTTCTTGTAATGAATTTTTGAAAGAGCAGTGTTTTTTTTATTCAAGGGTGGGTCTAACATATATCAGCAAAAATCAAACATTTTACATTCCAATTTTTTCATGAATTTCAAAGCTGAGTGGAGGGGCCTCCTAAACAGTGTGAAGCTTTTATCAGAATGAGTTTCTCTACTTTTCATTAAAAAAGTGAAGTGCATTAACAGCCTCAAAGCTAATTTGTGGATTTAGTAATTAGTTAATTTTTTTCCCTTCCCAGCCAGCAGAACTCGAGAAAGTGTCGCAATGAATATGCATGTGTGTATGGATGTGTGTGTGTGTGTGTGTGTGTGTGTGTGTTTGAGGGTACTTATCACAAGCGATGGGATAATTTCTGTAATTAATTAATTGCTTCCATTTTCTGCAGTAATTATCTAAAAGAGAACTCTATCCATTACACCGGAGAGAGATCATTACTACTACTATCACACACACACACACACACACACACACACACACACACACACACACCAAACCAGACAGCTCTTCATCTGTCTAAAAGCCGAACCAGTGACCCGCTGTGTGTAGTGGCCTGTTAGCATGAGAGCTTTTAGTAGAAACTTTCTTCACCACCATCAGAGTCCATCAGTGGCCGCCACATTCCTGTTCATGCTGCTAAAAGTCTGATTTTTAAAGAAAAAATGCTCTAATTCACTCAGTCCTCCCCCGAAGAACGCCATCGTTCAGCTGAGACCCATTTGGTGTCTAGCGCTACAAGTCTAATGCAGCTAACAGGTAATGGAAGCTTGTGTACAACAATTAGCGTAGTGCTAAATCATCACAAACTGTGTGGAGGTGTTCTCTGATAGACTCACTGTGGTTTCTTATTCTGTATGATTCACTGTTGTCTATAAATATGGACTGACCCAAAAGAAAAAATACATGGTGCAAAGCCCAAGCATGTGCTTGTGTGTGTGAGGGTGGGTGGAAGGGGTATGTGTGAGTGTGGGGTGGGTGGAAGAGGTGTGTGTGTGTGAGTGTGAGGTGGGTGGAAGGGGTGTGTGTGAGTGTGGGGAGTGTGATGGGGTGTGTGCGAGTGTGGTGGTGTGATGGGGTGTGTATGAGTGTGGTGTGTGTGAAGGA
>JBBPCY010000001.1:14620712-14654132 GCA_037974405.1 Brachyalestes nurse
ACACACACACACACACACACACACACACACACACACACACACACACACTTATATATACTACCTGCCAGGTCTTCCCTGTATAATTACTGTCGTCTGAAGGCAGAAAGAGAGAACAAACAGAATTCAAGGTAAAAAACAGTTCATGGAGTCTGGGGTTTAATAGTGGTTCTGTTTAGGACAGAGAAACAGTAAAACACACTGCCTCTCTCTCTCACACTCAAAGCCAATAAGAAGAGCATTGCAACAGTTAACCCTGAAAAATATAAAGTTGTGTATGATCACTGAAACTAAGATCCTCATCAATGATTTTTTTTTAAGTGATCACTGCAACTTTCCGGCAGTATTTTATGATCGACAGTGTCAAAAGCAGCACTAAAAACTAGCAGTACCAAGACAGGAATCTTACCTGAGTGTGTATTCAAATGTCTTGTCATTTATGAGATCTGTTTTAGTACTAAGATATGGATGATGGAAGTGTGAAGTCATCAAAGTATCCATTTGAATTTAAGTAATTACTAATTACTAAACCCGTCATCCATCTTTACTAATTTAATTTACTAACAATTTACTAATCCAGGTTTTCTTTTTCAGGAGTTTTATAATAGTCGTCTGGAAACACCCCTGAGAGAAGAGAGCCCTTGCGATACAGCTGAAAACACTTTTTAAAAAGACTGCGGGTAGAGTTAGAGTATTGAGACAGTAAGTAGGTGGCTTAAGGTGCAGAGTTGTGTCATCAATAGCAGTACACTCCGTCATGAAGGCCAAGCTTTCTGTATGTTACTTATAGACTGTTGCTTGACTGGATGGAGCTGATGCTTTGTCTGATATTTTCACCTTCCCAATGGAAAAAAGCTGATAGGAACTCTGGAGTTAACTTGTTAGCCGTGTCTATGGTGCCAAAAAGAGCATAAGCATTATTAACATTCTTTTGAATAGCATTTGAGAAATTAAATTGTCTGGTTCTGTTTAAATCAGCTGTAAAATGTGGAAACTTGTGGAAAAATGTCAGTCAATGAAGCTTAGTATTTCTCCATTCATGTCTGTCCTGATTCACTATAAGTGTGTTTTTTCTTCATGGTGCTTTCTGTTTACCAGAAGCTATTTTAGCTTTCGCAGGTGCTATAATACCAACCCTGAGAACTTTAGAGTTAAACTGATTAAGACAGTCATAGACTCTGGTGTTATACTAGGTCACACAGACATGGCTTCCATAAATACAACACTGATATTAATGTACCCCTTTTTGACTTTGGGTTTTTCTGAGTCTCTGGCTTGTCTGAGCTCTGTAGATCTTCACCCAGCACCCGCTCCATTTTCTTTTGTTTGTCTCACCCGGACTTTCTGCCCCTCCTTTAGGATCTGCGTATCCCGTCACCCATGTTTAGGCTCCCTTTGGGCGCTCCCTTCAGCATATTTCCAGAAACACACACAGCACATATTCAACATATCTTTTCTCCCTTTCTTACTTTCTTTGAGGTCCCTGTCCTGTCCATCCTCCAGGATGCTCCAGTATCGGAGCCGGAGGAGCTCACTTTTAATGCATTTATTTTTTATAACAATAGCGTAAAAACGATGAATATCACATTTGATAATTGGCCAGGCCGATAATCAGTCAACCCCTAGTCACTGATATGCTGAGGATGTTCCACCCCAGAGAAGAGAGAAGCTCATAAATTATACAGTAAACCTACAACATGCCCCTGTATGCTGGTACACTGTTGCAACCTCCTGGATGAACTGCCGTATGGTTAATAATATAGCAAATATTCTTTTGGGATCAAATATTCAGTTACTTGTTCAGAAAGACTTATTTGACGCTTGGAAAATACTGTTCAAGCCCTAGTATATGTGCATGTTTCTGTGTGTACATGTGTAGCATACTAAAAAAAAAAAACTTACAAACACATAGTGGTTTGGGTGAATCCCATTTGCCCAGTTTGGTGCAGTGGGAGATGTTTCTGCCTTCCAGTAGAAATCCAGCATGACAGCTGTAATGCAGCACAGCGCCCTCTACGGGAGGTCCAGGAGGCAGCACCATTACTCTTCCATTCTCTAGAGAAGTCCAGACCCGTGGACACAGCAGCACTGAAGAGCAGAGAGATGCTTTTTCATTAATTAAGAAGAAAGCAGTTTTAAAACGAAGAATCCATTTTTTGGTATATGCAATTCATACAGGATCTCTAATATGTAATGGACTATTACTATACAGACGCTTGTATTAGAAGGTTACCAGTCATTAGAACAGAAATACTTGTGAGAAATGACTGCATCAAATGAATTGTATTCAACGTACCAAAGATCAGACATCGAGAGCAATGTGCTTAAATCAGAACCTGAGGACTTCTCACCGAAATCAGCCGTGAAATACAAACTAGAACTTCAAAGTATCCCAGCTACAGTGCACAAATGTTATATAACAACACATGAAAGATTTAAATAGAGCTTTATTTAGTGGCGACGGTTTTATTTTTTTATGCATTCATTTTCACTCATACTGGGGCAGTTTCAGTAGAAGGCTATGATTAAATTTGAAGCACTTGCAGCCAGGGTGTTTGAAACTAGGCCCAGATACTCTTGACTGTGGCCTTTGGGAAACTGTGAAATGATGCAAGGAAATGAAGTAACATCTCACTTTGGAATTGAATGGAGGGAAAGTTAATGCCTGCATCACCTTCCTATTTTGACTGGTATCCGCATTGAATCCAAGGCTTATGAAAGTACTGGGGTGTGGCAATATTAACCATGGTTACGTCCTTCAACTTTCTACCCAAGATTTCAATAATTTCCCTTTTGTATACTGAAATATTTCCGAAAACAAGGTAAGAATTCCGACATAAGATAATGTCACTCCTTATGAAGGTTTATTTAAGGGACAGATTCTCATATAGTTGGAAGTAAAATGCCGAGTCAGACAGCAGTCCACATTTCCCCAAAAAAATGACTGAAAAATAAATGCAGATTTTGCTAATATTTCCTGTAATTGCATATTGATGTAAAGATGTAAGTTGAAGTTGTAAACAAGTAGTTTGATCTGAAACTGTGCACTGTATAGAAAAACACTGACTGATCTCTTTACAGACGTGTATATAAGAACCTTTGATTTAAAATCCAAAACCACTAGTGAACCTTCACCTGTTTTAAGAGTTTTTATTTATAATGGTAAAATAGTGGTAAATCTAAGAAAAAACTTTTCTTTGGTGATTAATAAGCACTGCAGCACCTCTGCAATACAATGATTTTTTTTACAAATCCATTTTAAGCCAAAGCAGTCAGGTAGCTATAGTCAGGTAGTTGTAACCTTTTGATGGCATATCTTTCTCTGAGGTAGCTCTCAGAGGCTTTTATCTCTTCACATATCTGGTTGCCAAAACCACAGCGAAAGTTGTGTTCTGACTCAGAAATGTGTGTCTTGAAAAAAGTTTGTCTTCACGTCAAACCACTCTTAACCACTTAATTATTCTGAATCTGCAGAATTCTGATTTCCTCAGAGGACTCAGCAAAAAGCACAAGATTCAGGCAGAGGTTCTTACAGCATCGGCTCTGCTGGTCCATGTCAGTCCAGGTGCCGTCGGAGAGACACTTGCGAACCTTCGGGCCCACGATCACCCTGTTGCCTCGGCATATGTACTCTATCTCATAATCTACAGGCAGAATCTGCACACTGCGGATCTGCAGAGGAGGAGAAAGATCAAGATCACACACACCACCAGTCAAACGTTTCTTAAGAAAGCATATAAATGAAACCACCTCAAGTGAAAAAATGTAAATGAAACTACATCAAATAAAACAAGTTTCCTTTATAAGATGAAATAATTCTGTAACAGGGCATGTCTGACATCCTATAAACTAATTAAAAGCTCATTAAATATCTAACACTAGGTCAGTAGTGATGAATAAAAACATTTCTGGCTAATAAGGGAACTCAGATAGATAGATGGATAGATAAATGGATAGATGGATAGATGGATAGATGGATGGATAGATGATAGATGGATAGATAAATGGATAGATGGATAGATGGATGGATAGATGATAGATGGATGGATGGATGGATGGATGGATGGATGGATGGATGGATAGAATCTTTATCCCCAAGGCGAAATTCATAAAGATGGTGAACATACTGTAAATGTATTTGTTAGCGAACAATACTTAGTGTAGTTTAGTAAATATTAAGTGAGTAACACGCAAATGTAGAACATTTCAGTGTGTGCCAAAACTTTTGACTGGCAGTGTGTAAGATTTCTCTGTTATGTGTATATAATGTTCTCTAGGCCAGGTCGCGTTGACCTGTCAGTAACTCTAACCTGTTCCTGCGTCAGTCCTCGGTACCGAATCCCTCCGTCTCTCGGGGGGCGAATGATGGCGCAACCTGAGAAATGAAGGACGAGAGACAGAGTAAGAACGTGGACAACGTACAAAGAAACAGCATTTAACAAGACATGTTCTGTCCTAAACCACACTTATGAGTCTGGTCCACCCTACTAAAGTGCAGGACGCAGCTTAAAAAGGCTGAGAAAAGTTTTACTAATTTAAGGACATTATTTGGTATTTGTTAACATCTAATGTATGAGAGCAATGTCGGTCTCTCAGCTAAAAACCAAACCAAGTTTTGGACATCAACCACGTCTTTGCTGATTGTACACTTTATGTACACTCTGTATTTCTGTATATTCTGTATTTCTTTGTATTTTCTCTATAAAAAATACGTTTTTCTAAACACTTTTTTATCAATTACCTTTACTTACAGGACTACATGAGATCAGGTCATCCAGTTTTACTTAAAATGCATGTAATAAAGTGAGCGAATATGAATGATGGGTCCCTGCCAGCACTTCTAAATGTATCAGACACTCATTTCTGCCCTTCACGTTCATTTTACTCTCATAGAACAACTGTGGCTGAACACTCAGTATATCAGGAAGAGGATAATGCTGAACATCTCTCTGTGGTATTGCATCACATCTCTCTCTTTCTCTCTCTCTCTCTCACACACACACACACACACACACACACACACAAACATTACCTCCGGTTGTTGAATTATGTATAGATGCAATAAGAGGGGGAAGCACGTTGAAAATTACAAGAAACAACAGCTGCGCCATTTCTGCATCTAATAAAAAATGAGAGAGAAAAGACCGGGTTAAAAATAACAATTACAGTCTATTTAAGTGTTTTAAGTCAATTTAAGTCACAAATATACGTAATGTAATTATCTGTATATGGACACTGTGAAAATAATCTGTAAAGTCGTTAATCTGGGTAGCAAGTGTTTAACAGTTCAGGTTATTGGAAATCACATTTCTGGAAATATTAAAGTCTAAATATGGTTAATGTACTTATACTAAAGCCAGAAGTTTATAAATTGAAACGAGTGAACAAGTGAAACCCTGCTTTTTTTTAAAAAATGTATTACAAGAAAACATTAGAAATGCTTGTAATGTAACAGACTGGTTTTCAATATTTTATAGTCTGTAGTCACATATTATTTAGCCACAAAGGCTCAAACTATTGGTCTTGAAGAGACAAATCAGGTCTGTCTTTAGTGACTGAAATCCACTTCGTCCAAAGGAAACAAAAAGTTTAGAGAATGATAATCTTGTCCCCCCCAGTCTCTAGATCTTTCTCCCATTGAGCTGCATGGAACGAGTTGGACCATCAAGTTCCAAATGAGCTCCAGCAAATGAGGCAGAAAGTTCTTTCCAAAAATTGCCGGAAAGGGTGTGGTGAAACTGCACTTACAGAGTATATTGTTACTTCAAAATCAGTCAGTTATATTTGTTATAAGTGTTTATAACGTTTTCTTGCGATAAAAGTTTGAAAGAGCAAGTATTTATTTTAGGGTGGGCCCAAACTTCTGGTCTGTAGTAAGCCTCCATTATTTACACTAAAACAACAAAGTGCTTACAGATGTACTGATACTGTCACAAACTGCCTCTAACTGTTCAACTGCAGACTCTGCTCTCAGTCCATTACACTTCCATACATCCATAGATTTCATTAGAACTCTCTCTTTACTGAATTACTGAATAGAGAGAGAGATCCTCAGAGTAGGTGAAACAAAAATGTACCATACACGTACAACAAAGTACACACACACACACACAAATACATTTAGATGGTTCATGCAGCTGCTCCTCCACGCAGTGCAAGCTTTAATGTACATTAGTGATCAGACACTGTGGGTAAAACAGAGTTAATGTCAGTACAGTCTCTCTCTCTCTCTCTCTCTCTCTCTCTCTCTTGCTCACTCGCTCTCTCTGTGCTGAGCAAGAGAGAGAGAGAGAGAGAGCACAGATCAGATAAATGATGAGAGATAGAAAGGGAATGTAACTGCCAGAAAAAATAGAGAAACACAGAGAGAGACAGTGAGAGACCTGGAATGAGAGATAATAGACTATGAGAGAATGTGTGTGTGTGTGTGTGTGTGTGTGTGTGTGTGTGTGTGTGAGAGAGAGAGAGAGAGAGAGAGAGAGAGGAAGAGAGGAAAGAGAGAGAGAGAGAAAGAGAGGAAAGAGAGAGGAGAGAGAGAGGGAGAGAGAGAGAGAGGAAAGAGAGGAGAGAGAGAGATTGATTATAGACATGAAAGCACTCCAGGCTCGCAGTAGGACACACACACACACACACACACACACACACACACACTGAGGTGAAGATCAGAGGAGGTGTTTAAAGTTTAAAGCCTAATCCAGAAGCTCGATGTGAATCTGTGTAACAGCAGAGCTACTCTTGTTTAACAGTTAATACAGTAAAAGTTTATTTATATAGTATAGTATTTACAAAAACAGATAAAATCACACAAGAACGTAAAGGCAACATGACATCAAAAACAAAAAACAACAGATAAAAGAAAAAAGAAAAGGAACAATGGTTCTACTAATACTGCTATTAATAATAATAATCATAACACCACTAACAACAACAATAATAATAATAATAGTAGAAGTAGTAGTAGTAGTAGTAATAACAACAACAAGTACTGGTGCTGCGGTTTTGGTTTTTTTCAGTCTTCTACTACTAATAATAATAATATTATTATTATTATTATTAATAATAATACACTAAATACACTAAAATACACTAAAATACTGCTGCTGCTACTACTACTACTACTACTACTACTAATAATAATAATAATAATAACAGTAACAGCAACAATTTGTGCTTTTTCCAGTCTATTACCACTATTACTATTAAGTTACTACTTCTAGCGATAATAAAAACATATACAAAAAGACACTACTTCTAATAATAAAAATAACAACAGCAGCTTGTGATGTGGATGTTTTGATGTCATTATTACTACTACTACTATTATCATTAATGCTACTGCTAATAACAACAACAACAACAGCTTGTGCTGAGGTTGTTGTTTTTTTCCCCAGTCTTTCAGAAGCGACTTTGGTTCGAATCTCAGTTGCACTGTTATATCGCAGGACTGCTAATCAGAACATCAGGAAACTATAAAACTGTGTTTTTATGCCTCTTCAAAGGAACCGACCGGAGTTCAGGACTGGAGCCTAAAGGTCAGTGCGGGTCACGACCATCTTCAAAGAGCGGCCGGATTTACTCCGCGCGCTCCGAGATCAAAAGATCGGAAGATTCGAACTGTAACGCGAGACCGGGTTCTACTCACAGACGAGAACAGAACCAGGAGCTCGAGGGGCGACGACCTTCACCGGCGCGCGGAGGATCTTCACACCATCATCACCATTACCATGATCATCATCACCTTCATCATTTCCTGACTCTCCTGTGCGTTCAGATGAGGCCTCACACACACCGCGGTTTGGTTAAAAACACACACATCACTTCAGTCTGAAAACACACACACTCACACTCACACTCACGCACACACACACACACATATACACACGCACTCACACACTCCTCTCCGCCCTCCTTCCTCTTCCTCCTCTTCCTCCCTTCTCTCTGACGTCACACGTAGCATACGTAGCTAGGCTTTAAAAAAACAAAAGAAAATATATACTATAAGAAGCCAAAAAATATTTTATGTGGAGGGTATCAATCCGTCTGGTTGCTGAATGGTGATCAGTATCGAATATCGTGATCAATATCGTGTTTTTGCTCTTTTTTTTCCTTCTGCCTCCACTTCTCTCCGCCTCTTCCTCCTCCTTCTTCTTCTCACTCCGTCTATTTATACCGGACTGATCAATAATTGAGGGGAGCAGAAGATTCTGCTGTTTGGGATGAGAATTTCACTCTCACTCATATCCTGATCCCAATGTACACAATCTGAATAAAAAATATATTTTTGCCATTATATTTTCTATTAAAGCTATAAGAGACTATAGCATGGGCCTGCTCCTTCATTTGTACATATTTTGCTTTGAATCACCTTGATGGTGCAAAATTCCTATTTTCTGCCGGTCAGCCTGTCTTAGATTAAATGAAATAAATAGAAACAAATGTTTTACTGCAAAGTGCCTAAAGATACAAGGTGTCTAGATAAAGGTGTTCCAACCACTCAGCATTCAGCACCACCAGTATACTGATCACCGCCTGATCATCTGGAATCATCTGCACCTGTTTCTTCACTGGTTCAGGCCTTAAGTTAGATTCACTTTGTTTTGCTAGATAATTCATATGTAGGTCAATGTGTTTTTCAGCAAACAAAAAACATTCCTGGTCAGCTTCAGGGACTGGAGTGAAAATGAAGCCTGGAGAACTGTTTCTCAAGACTACATTAAAAATCTTTGGATCTTTGGAAGCAAAATATGAAGAAACGAGGGGTGCACCAAAACCTTTGCACAGTACTGTATGCAATATGTAATTATCTCACTCAACAAATTCCATACTGTTTAGTGTCCTGCAGGGTCAGTTGATAACATTCCTTTATCTGATACCAAGCACTTCCAAAACTAACCTTACTGTTTTAAATCATCATCTAATGTTACATTTACTTTATGTAAATCACTATAAAACTTTATATACTTAATATGAACATTATGATGTTCCAGATACTTTATGATCTAGTTTCCTGGCCTTAGTTAAGCCTAAGGAACAGTAGCATCAGTATATTTCTATTTAGGGTAAAGTAATGTGGCCCCTTATATTCACGCGTGAATACACCACAGCACACAGTGTGAACAATGTGAAACGCTTTCACTGAATTTAACCCATTCACCAAGTGAAACAGAGGGCGACCAGGAATACAGCGCCCAGATAGCTGCCCAGAGAATATCTCAGTGGTGCCACTAAGAGTTCTAGGAAGCCCACAACTTACCAATTGCATGGGGCAATGCCCTAAGCACCAGATTTTTTTTTTTATAAAATCCTATCTGTGTCTTCTTTTACTTAGTCTTCTTCTGAGATGCTGCTCTTTTCAGGACTCAGAACTGATTATGAACTAACCTTCAGAACTCCTAATGATATACAGCTCTGAAAAAAATTGCTGTTCCTAAGCTGGGCTTTGTTTTGTGTATCTGAAATCCTAGTTTGTTTGTGTACTTTATTAAAATAGGTTGTCTTGGCCAGGTCCTCCTTAAAAGAGAGACTTTGACCTCAAGGAACTTCCTGGTTAAATAAAGAAATAAAGCAATTTTATAGAAAACATAGAATACAGAATAACTGCTAAAATGCCTTCAGATGAGGATTGATTTTCAAACAGAAACACCAGGATCAGCTGTTATAAAGATCATTCCTGTTTATTGCAGTGATGTTATTTCTGGACTTCCAGAGGGAAACACAGGCTGCGGAAGGTGATGGACGAGTCGTTGTTCTCGCAGGTACACAGATGATTCCAGAACAGAACCACTCGGTCTTCAGGGAGGACGGGAATGAAGGATGTGTGATTGACGTTATACTGGAACACATCCTGCTGATGTGGATCTCAATAGATGTCTTTTTATGAAGTCTGAAAGGAAGTGGGGATGGACAGAATGGCCAGCAGAGCAGAAGTTAAGAGGGTTTATTGTCATTACAACCATATACACACTGTACACAGTGAAACGAAACGACATGCATCCAGGACCAGGACACAAGAACAGAAAGACCAAAAAGACCACAAAGAGAGTGCAAGAAAAACAGAACACCCAAACAGACAAGACATTTGGTGCAGTTGACATTAGCACACTAGTCTGAATGAATACAGTATTATGACAGACACTGTATTCTAACAGCAGTGTTCCGTGTGCAAAAATGCAGAACAGAGAGTTACATGTGCAAAAATGCAGAACAGAGATAGATAGCAAGAAGTATAACTGTGCAAACATAGCAGCAGCAGGGCACAGAATGTGCAGTATAATAAATAGAGAGGTATTTACAGATGCAATTAAGGTCCGTGTTGTTGCAAAAAAGATCAGTGTGCATGCATTGTGTTAAGAGGAGGTGAGGGAAGTTCCGGGGAGAGGAGGGTGGGGTGTATGCTGGGGTTACGGTTTAGGTTTCAGTTGTGACTGAGGAGTCTGATGGCCTGAGGAAAGAAACTGTTTGCCATTCTGGCAGTGAATGCCCGTATGCTACAGAACCTTTTGCCAGATGGAAGGAGAGTGAAGAAAGTGTGGGGGGGGGCAAGTGGGGTCCCCCACAATGCTGGTGGCTTTTTGGATGCAGCATTTGACATAAATGTCCATGACAGAGGGGAGCATGACGATATTCTCAGCTGTCTCGCGATCCGAAACTGAACAATTCCCCTGCCAGGCTTGGATGCAGCTACAGAGAATGCTCTCTATAGTCCCTCTGTAAAACAAGGTGAGGATGCTCTCCTCAGTCTCCGCAGGATGTAGAGACACTGCTGGGCCTTCTTGAGAACGGAGCTGGTGCCGAGGGTCCTGGTGAGGTTTTCCGTGATGTGATCATCAAAGAACTTGTTGCTCTGGACGATCTCAACTGAGAAGATAGAAATACGTAAGAAAATCAATTGCTAAGCCTCCTCTGGCTCTGAATCGGCACACAGGTTTATGGACCGGATTAAACTGTCATTCACTCGTTTTGCAAAACTATACAGTGATGGATTCGGCTGTGTGTCCTGAGAAACTGGGAAAACTGAATTCCATAACTGTTCAGCGTTATCAGCAATACCTCAAATCATGGTTTCTCCAGCTGGAATACACTTCTGGTGTGGCATGAAGTGAAATATGCAAATAAAAAATGTAAATTAAAAAACACACAGAGGGGGGAAAAAGCTACCATTCACACATGCTTTGTAGAAAAAAAAAGTTCACACAGTTTAAACAAGTAATTTATTGTTCCGTCAGAATCTGCATAAGCAATTTTCATGCACATCTTCATGAAGAACATTTTCATCACAGCAGAGGCTATCAAAATGAAGCACGTAGAAATTTAAGAAAACAAGGGAAAAAACAGGAACATATATAAACAAAATGCATTCCAAAATATATAACTATACCATGCTTAATTAATCAAAGCATGAAAATCATATCGTCAGTTGATTCATATTAGTAAATTATGATATTAAATTATAATATACAAATCCAAATGAAGCAAAGCTACTGTTTCTACAAACCCAATTCTCAGGCAAACAGAAAAAACATCATGGTCAGTCCAAACACAAAAGAAACAATCCATTAAATACATCTACTAAATCTTATACTAAAAGATCAGATAAATGTAAAGATGTAAAGTGCAAGCAAAACAAGGCTTACAGCCCACTTTGAAGCATTTGATGGACACACACAAACTGATGTTTTAATACTTATTCCAGTTTAAATTCAATTTGCACTGTAAGACTATGACATCATTCCATTGTTTTTAAACTAAAACTACATAGGTTAATAATCAACTAGTAAACAGTTAGAACATGGTCTAAAATCAAATAGAGAGAGAGAGAGAGCAAAACATAATTTAAGGCCAATATGATTTGTAAGAAATGGCAAGGTTGGAAAACAAACTGATTCCTAACCACAAGCAATAACTGCTCATCAGAATGTGATCCCTGGAACATGAGGCAGCAGGTCAGTTTTTGTATTGCAAGTTTATTTTTTGACTATGTGATTCCAGGGATGTATTTCACACAGCAGGATTTCTGAGCTAGACAGGCTCCCGCTTGAGGATTGTCCAATAAGAATGTCACTCAGCGCTTTGCCTTTTTGCCTTTTGAACACACGACATCAGTCTCAAGTTATCCTGCTCTGTGAAATAACTCCCAAGCCTGTGTATGCAGAAGGTTCATGCTTCTGAATGGCATGCCCTCATTCCTATGCAGAAAAAAACATGTATGCATGTATTTTTCCCCCCTATAGTTTACAGCAAACCTGCAAACCTTTTTCTATTTTGTCAGTTAAACACACATTTGCTTTTTTAGCCATCTTATAAGACTGAGAGTATAAACAGGGGGAACAAAATAACACAGGTCAACAATTTTTTGTTTGTA
The DNA here is from genome assembly GCA_037974405.1 of Brachyalestes nurse. Classification (NCBI taxonomy): domain Eukaryota; kingdom Metazoa; phylum Chordata; class Actinopteri; order Characiformes; family Alestidae; genus Brachyalestes; species Brachyalestes nurse. The sequence continues at coordinate 14,633,071 of JBBPCY010000001.1, forward strand.
ATCATCAGAACCTACACCAGTTTTCTAAACCAGTTTTTCATGCTGATTTCAGATCTCAGTTTTTTTCAGTCACATCAACTTTTTGAATTATGAGTAATATTAGATTTGCAATAGACTTGCATGCGGTTTTTAATTAAACCGCAGGCACCAATCAAGTAACTGTTTCAATATTTTCAGTGTGCAGTGTGTCAGATAAACCAACTATCATGCAGTATATAACTCATCACAAAAACTGTACGTGCGGGAAAAACTGAACACAGATTTGAAATCAGCATGAAAAACACTACAAAACCCACATTAACTTAGCTCTGAGTTATTAGAACTTGATTTTACCACCTAATGGGAACTGACTTTGGTTAAGATCACTAGTTTCCTGTAGAACACCGTTAGAAAAACATCAAAATGAACATCAGAAACCTAGAGAATAAGTACAAGGCCATCATTTAAACTATTAGGATCACCTTGTGTTATCAGCAGTTCCGGAAAACACAGAACACCAGCAGACACCTTATATTTTTTCAGTAGGACCATTCTGATACGCTTCTATGATTCATTGCTGATTATAATAAAGAACTACATACAGTAAACGACAAAGAAAAAACAACACAAAGTATATTAATATGGTGTTTGACCACGAGTCACCAGAAAAGCTTTAGCACCGCTCAGTACAGATTCAAAATATTTGAAACTGTACTGAAGAAACTAAACATAATTCTTCCAAAATGTCATTTTTCTTCACTCACTGATGCAGACACCAGCCTGTAGCCGGAGTCTGTTAGATTCAGTAGAACTGTCGACCCCAGTTTTCTCATCATGTCTGTAGCAAACTGGTTTTACAATTTGTAATTTGATTTGTTGAGCTTAACCACAAGTCAGGAAATGAATGGAAAAGCTATGGAATGTGTCAAGCCTCATGTCTCCTCTCTTATAACCCATAAGTCACAAGGTGACACCATAGCGAGTGTCAATTTTCGATGTAGCACTGTGGAGGCAGCAAGGGTGGGTGGTGTGACAAAATGAGCTCATGTGAGAATTGCCCCGTTCCCCCTTTCGACAATTATTTTTTCCATCCTCCCAGTGGATGCTCAGTCAAAATCCATAACTCCCCCGTGTGTTCCTCAGCGCTCAGTCTGGCAGAGTAGAACATTTTCCAGAGGAGAGGAGTGCCTGGCATCCCACCGCGAGCTCTCAGGACGGATTCGTGTTTTGATTATTCAATCAGCCTTCGTGCAGCTTTGGTCTGGAGAAAAAACCCTGTAATTTGCAAAGACACTTTCCGCTTGACCACTCCAACATCCCTGTATCCGTTACATCAAACGTCCCCGGTGAGACTGCTTGCATAACAAGCCGAATTTTAAGCATTTGGCCTTGACTCTGATGGTTTCTTTTGAGCCATGGATCGCCGTGGTGAGGGAAAGGTGATGGGAACAGTCAGCTGCGATGTGTTCTTCCTAGTGGATGAAGAGCAGGTAGAGCTTGAAGGTAGAAGAACTTCTCATGCATGTCCACTCCAAAGCAAGTTCACCGTGTATCACAAAATACGACAGCTCTTTCACTTGGCACGTCGCTGCTTGGCCACTCTCCGGACCCCCTCCCTCTGCAGGTTTTCCCCACCCACCTGTATGCTGAGACTATCCTGAAAGTTCTCCCAATTACAAAGATCTTGTTCTTTTTTTTGTTTCTAAGACCTAAAATAAAAGGAATTTGGCCGTTTTTGTTGTTTAACGTTATAATTTTTATACTGTTTACATTCATACTACAGTCTCTCAATTAGTGCCTGCACTTTACTGTAACTCTGTTTACTGCCAGTGCAGGAACCCTAATGACCTGTCACTGTTATAATTCTACACTTACTCATTATGGTTTTTCTATGCTGCCAACTGTCATGTGCAATAAGAATATGATTCCAATGAAAACATCATATGCTCATGTGCAATAATATAGGTATATATAGTGCAATATTTAAATAGAAAAAATTCTGGTAAACTAAGATTCACATCCCACTCACATTGCTGTTACACCACTACATTGTCTATTTATTGTAGTTTTTGTGTCGTCTCTGCTCAATGCTGTAACTGCCTCCTGTGCAGTAATCATAGCTATAGTGAAATAAGCATCACTCCAGAAAGTTTACGTAAACAATTTTTGTAAATGTAATGTTTGTCTACTGTCTGTTGTAACCTGCACTCTGTTGAATGCTGTATGTGGTCCATGGAGACGCGTTGTCTCATCTCACTATGTATGTGTACACAGCTGCTGATGACAATGACTTTGAACTGTTGAACCCCCTGAACCCTTAAATTACAATATATCTAGTCCTACATGGGATAGGAACACCAAGCAAAGCTTAGCATGACATCTGACACCTTGAACGTCAGTTTACTATTTGTTGCACCTCTGGCACGGATTCATGCCACTTGTGTTCTAATGGTTAAGCCTAAACACCTTCATTTTTCAACACCCCTCTTACTCAGCACATGAAGCGAAGGCTTTCCACTCCCATAAGTATTTCGCATGAGCCGCATCTATATTCCACTTGCATTTCCCCAGAGATAAAACTCTTCCTTTTTACTTCACTCCGAGATACCCTCGAAATGCGTCTAGCGGCTTCATAATTAGTTTTATTATATAAGGTTCATAATAAGATTGCCCATGCATGAGCTTTACTTTTTACGTAATATGGAGAAATAAGAGGAGAAAAGTAGTGCAGAAATAGAGACCGCAAGAAGAAGTGATGCTCAGAGCGAGATCTGGGAAAGGAAGACCAATTTCTGATAAGTGCTAACTAGAAAATGTGTTGATCTACGCAGCTGATTACAAAGAATAGGAGTCTTCTGGACTTTTTTGTGCCAGAAGAGAATGAGATGACAGCAGGCCCATTCCCTACAAAAGCCCAGCAGAACCGATGCTCTCGGGGAAAGAAGAAACCTTCTTTCAGAAGGCTTTAATCAATGAAAACCAAGGTGGCCATTATCTGCTTGGGGAGCCTTTGAACCATGCATCTTTGAAATGGAAGCACGGCGTCGGCAGAATCCTCTCCCAGACGATGCTATAATTAATTTACTGCAGTGACACAATGGTAGCGAAAGGAGGCATTGAATGTTTGGTGAGAAGATGACGCAGCCTAATTAGGCTTTGTTTTCTTGTAAGAAGTTCGTTTTTGAGTCACAGCAGATCTGTGAAGTTATCCTCTTTAGGCAAACCAGTCCGATGAGCTTCAGTACAGAGGTTGTGAAAATCTGGCTTTTTTTCTTCATAATTTCTAGGCTTTTTGATGTATTGATCGGTGTTTAGACACTTCTAATGATGCCCTCTGGATATCCCGATGCTCCAAGTTTGCCGACAACTTCAGAGAGTGAGGGAGAGCACAGAGATGTGAATAGTGTTCAGTTCAGCTTGCAGCTTATTGTGGTCAAAATGGAAAACCATTATTAATATATATGGGTACACATATAAGTGGGGACACAATGGTCTTATTGTTTCCCAAAGTGGGAGGAACATTTGGGAAACAATAAAGGACCACTGTTTGAAATCCCCCAACCCCCTGTTTTAGCCTCTACATGACATCAGTTGGACCTGTCATGCCAATGCGTATGCATCTGCACAATATATGCTGGTTATTGTCCCGACAGAACATAGACGAAAAATGCAAAATTCTTTTGAACCAAAGAGGCTGAGGGGTGCAATGCTATGCCATCAAATGCTGCATAACACGACAAATAACATATAAAGGGCTAGTATTAGGCCTGGAACGCCCCAATAAAAAGGGTCTTGTGTGCTCAAGGACTGCCTGACACAGATTTCAACATTCCAGTGAGAAGATTTCTAAAATTCATTAGTCACCGTGTCAATCACAGCCATTGCTTTGCCACCCCGTTGGCAAACTGGCGGAGTGCCCGGCTGTCAGCCGCTCACGACTGATCTTTTGAAATCCGACCACACTTACTCTTTCCCGCATTGTGAATGGATCCGCCACTAACATGAACTCTCCCGGGCTTTATTCCATAATCCGAACCTCTGATTCTGACAGGCAGTGCCTGTACTGTCACCACAGTGTTATGGATAACTCCTGTTGGAGCGTGTATCATGACGGCAAAGGCGGCTCACGAAGGCTGCGGAATACAGGAGGTATGCAGAAATGCAGACAACAACATAAAGAGGCAATGATATGAATCACAAAGAAACTTCTCTCTGCGTCTTCCACTCCCTCCCAGAAGTGTTAGTCTGAAAATGATGAAAGCAAGACGTGAGAAACTGAAGTCAACTCTAGTGCCTCTTTCTTCCTTCATCTCTCTTTAAAAGGATTGTTTTTACGGCAGGTACCCGGGTCTACAGATATAGCTCCCAATCCCGTAAACAGGCTGTTCTGTGTGTCTCCGGGCTATTCTGGTAGCAGGGCTCCGATTTCAGGCATTCATCTAATTTGTCTGCCTTTAAATATTTCCCCCCCACTGTGTTTAATTCCCGCACCTCTCCACCATCTCTCCTTTCTCACTCATCAGGCTCCGTGCTCCCGGAAACCTGCTATACGCTCGTTGAAGCACCATCCTTCGTTGGGTTTAATTGCAGTTTGCCCGAACATAAAAAGCCATCTTGAAAAAAAGCTGCTCTTTAAAGTACATATTTGCAGACAAATTAAATTTCACGGGTTCCAGGAAAGCGGTCATGAACACTCTGGGTTTCCTCCGAGTCATTCATTAGAGTGCCATCTCGCTGTCTATTTACTTTTGTCCCTCTCAGAGGAAATGAGAAGAAGAGAGAAAGAGAAATATGCATCGTTTCTCATGCCCACTCTCTGACCTTTAAGAGACCATGACTTGCATTTACCTGTAAAGTGGACTTTGAACATCTTTCTGTATAGTTAGTCTAATAATTAGGCTACTCTTCCTGATTTCAGTGACCTAACAGACTCATTAGCAATTTTCATTAGGAGTTTTATTCAGTCTCTTTTTGGAAGCAGAACTTTAATTGGGCCCAAAAATTTGACCTGAAATCAAACACAGCCTGTGAATTTTCTGTCTGACTCAACACAAAGTGCACAGCATCACATTTTGTTCTGAATTTGACCTAAGCTAGACAAAGTTATGTCCAAATCCCACTTAACTCGAAACCTGAAATGGCCTATCATCACCTAAAGTGTCATATAAAACCTGGACAGTGACAGTGTTGGGATGAAACTCAAACCTTAAATACAACTCAATTTACTTTAGCAAGTTGGGTATAAATATCTAAGTTGGGGCGGAGCAAATTTGTGGACAGCCTGAGGCGCCTAGAGGACTGATATGAAAATCACTGCCCTACAGAACCTTTCAGTGGATGACAAATTTGAGAATCATGTCTAAAGAGGAGATGTGTAAAGAACCTTCCCAGAAAATCATGTGAAGGTTCTTCCAACTCACAATTCTATTTTTCCAACATAGTTCTTCAGAGAAAGGGGGTTTTCCATGACGGAGTCACAGTCAATCCCTAAAAAGGGCTGGCATGGCTTCAGGTCTTACTAATGTTTGAAAAAAGGGACCAGATGATTAAATGACTGGAATCAGGTTCTACTTCACTAGAATGAAAGTCTGCCACTATAGAACCTCATAGGCCCCTCGGGCATGACCCGTGTTGTTCAAAGAACTTTTCAGGGACAATTTTCTTTAGGAGTGTAGAGCAAAATCCTCCCAGGCAGAATCTAGGTTTGGTTCAAAGTTTCAGACCCGATCAAAGCTCTAGAAGAAGCAGGAGTGAGAGAGTGAGAGAAAAAAAGTCACAGAAGAAACAAGAAAGTTGAACTTGGAGAGAAGAGATGTAGCTAATTGGTGGATGAGAGAGAAGGAAAGCAGAAGGACATGCAGAGAGTAGAAAAGATGATGAGTTCCAGAGAGTGGGGCAGTTCTGACGATAGGCCAGCAAACCCACGCCTGGAGTGACTGTGTCCTGGCCTGCCCCACTGTAGCCTGCAGCGTGTGGCTCTGGGCCTCGATGGCCTCTGGTGTCTACTGGAGCCTCTTGGATCCTTCACACAGCATGCCCAGCTCAAAGGCCTCAGATCCAGCTCTCTCACACGTGAAGATGAGGTCCTCTCTCTGCCAAGCGCTAAGAAGATTAGAACCCTCTGCTGGCAGCCGGCGCAGTCCTACTGAGACCCAGTAAGCTCAAAAGGAGCGACGTCCACCGCAGCTGAACCAGACGAATCCTCAGCCGATGCATTCTCTGCTTTTCAAAAGCCCACAGTATTTAAAGCATCTTGATTATGTGAAATACATCTTCATTCTTATAACTAATCACCAAGCAAAGCCTGATCCGTCTAACGTCTGCTATTTCCTTACCGAAGAATGTCTAGCTGATCAAGAGAATCTGATGGGCAGATCTTATTCAGCCGCTTTAATTTTAAGTCTCTGTTGCATAATAAGTGAGATGATTTATGTAGTGAAGGCGCATGGATTTGGCGTCACATCCATTCAAAATAAAATAAGGCCGGCAGGGGATAAATCCGGATGAAATATGAGTGACAGACGTTGTCGTTTGGCCTATAAAGGAAAATCCCAGCGATAACGAACAGCTGTCCCATGTTATGGGGTGGAAATGTGGCTTTGACCTGCTGAAAAGATGGATTTTGATTGGGTTCTGGCCTCCCCAGATTACACGTCCCTCTCCTGCCCTCCCTTCACACCATCTGCTGGACTTACCTCATTTCATTTCTCTTATTAAGCATGTCAATCACAGGCGAGCATTACTGGTAAGAAGACGAATGTTTGGCCTTGACGGGGACAGCTAGTCAAAAATGACATAGAATCACTGGATGCTACTGCATGCGGGTCTTACAAGCCACTGACCCAGCTTTGTATCTCCACAGATACCAGTGAGTCAGACACTCTCCAGGTGAAGGCCAGTGTCTGTCGATGCCTATGAGTCACATAAAATTGATTGAGAAATATTTACCATGAGTGGTGGCGAGCAGTGGTGGTAATAATAATAATAATAATAATAATAATAATAATAATAATAATAATATTAATAGTAATAATAATAATAGTAATAATAATAATAATAATAATAATAATAAATAATCATACACTATTTTTAATTATTCAAAAGCTTTTTTTAATGTAAGTTGAACACAATGCAAGAAATAATACTTTAATCTGTGTTGTAATTCGGATTATCACATGGTTTTTTTGGTCTACTACTGTCCGTTTAATGATGTTTTTTGTTTTATGTCTCAAAAAACAAAACAAAAAAACTTTATAGATCAAACTTTATAGATCAAAATTATTATTATTAGTAGTAGTAGTTGTAGTAGTAGTAGTAGTATTGTAGTGTAGTATACATTAGTATCTAGAAGTATATAGTATTTGTATTACTGGGATGAGTATTGTTAATGTACTTGATTAATATGATAATATCATTGATTTAACAAAGTTCTAAATAGAGATGGCTCTTTAAACTTTTGACTTTTAAACTGACATCTTGCATTAACATGGGATTCTTTGTCAAGACTGACACTTTTCATTAAAATGTGTCCCCAGTTCGATTAGATCAGATTTTTCTGTTACTATTTCTTTATAAACAACCAAAATATATGTAATTCTAGGTTTTAGTTATGATTCATAACCCATAGGGCACCTGTACAAAGATTGAGACCTTGAGTGCTGGCTGATACTATTTAAATTACGATTGGTTTTAATTCACTTAAGATGCAGGCTAGCAGGCTATCAACCTCAAACAACCCAAACTGCCCACACATTGACTCTTCAGAGTGTTCTCTGAGTGTCCACCACCTCAATCGCATGAAGAACCAGTGTGTAGGGTGTAGTTTTCCTGTTTTAGAAATAAATTAGGCATGAACACACATGAGCATTTTCATCATTTCTATTTTCAAATCATCATGAGCTCTTGGGCCAAAGATAATAAAAGCCCATACCAACAGGTGTGTTACATAATGGAGAATATGGAAGCAGTGTTCAGCAGTTTTTGGAGAACCTCTAAATTCAGTTGAATTTGCAATTCAGTCCAAAGTGTTACTTGTAATTCAGTCCACAGTGTTCCACGGTTAAAAACATTATTATGTGTTGTAAATAACCCAGATGTCCCAGAGTTGTGTGTTCCTGGGCCTCCAGAGTTTCAGACTGGTGGTAGGTGTGATGGATGGGGCGGCTGAAATGATGCACAGTGTTATGAAGAATTGGGCCGGGTTGGAGAATAGGACAGATGCTGAACGGTTTTGGCCGTTTGTAAATCACGAAGCCGTTAGCCATTCGTACACTTCATTACAATGGCTGCTGAGCGATGGTGCGTTTGGGAGTGGCGGGGGGGGTGGAATGGGGCTTTTGTAATCTTCCAGGCCATCGGAACACATCCACCCAGGCCTCTGCTCTGCTGCGGTGCTCTGGGAATTGGCCGATGTGGAATCAGCCGTCCTGGGTCACCTTTAGAGGCTTCACCTACGCTGTGACAGCAAGATTGCCTTTTTTTTGGCGATCCACCGCCCCCGAGCACGAGGGGACATTAATCAGGAAGGGTGACCAAGTGTTCGCTTGTGTGTATGTATATACGGCTGTGTATGTGTGTGTGTGTGTGGGGGGTAGAGGGTGGTGGGGGGGATTATTTACACCACGCCGGTTCTCATTCCTCCTGTGGACGTGTTTATTTTGTCCTCCGCCCCAGTTCTTTTCCGTTTCTGCTTCCAGCAGCAGCTTCTTCCACAGGTACATTAATACAGAGCGAAACAAAGCTCCCCCACTTCGCTGTGGCTGATCAGCCCACTGGCCTTGGGATCAGTATTGGCGGCAGATTGGCACGTTCCGCTGATACCACCAGTAATACCAATGCCAAGGGAGGTCTGAGGGCCCTGGAGTAGGAAAATGAAAGACTTTTCAAGGAGAAGTTCTACTGCCGTGTGGTTAACAGCAACCTACACAAACTAATGGGCTCCTTCTGTTTCCCCTCCAACCTGAAATTCGATTGCTGTTTAGTTCATTTAAACGGATGGTTCGGCCAAAAATCCCATTTACACAATTTTACGCAAATGAAGACACTGTACTAGAGCTGTGAGGCTAAAAGTAAAGGAAGCTTCCCTTGAACTGGATCAAGGTCAGTCGCATTTGTCTTTTTATGCTGAATCTCAGAAACCGTATAAGCAAGTCAATTTGGCAACTTGATTGTTGATGGTTTGGCCATTTACACAATTTTACCCAAACAAAAACAGTGAGTGAAGACTTCAGTTTTAGTTTTGTACAAGTGCTGTGATGATAAAAGTAATAGAAGCTTCCCTTGAACCGGTCGGTCATATCTGTCGTGTTTTAGCTAAATATCAGAAACTGCATAAACATGTCTATTTGGTTTAGGCTTGGTGGCCATAAGCTTCTATTACTGGTTAACTATATTACTCTGCAGCTTCATTACAAGGAAAGAAACAGGTCATGGCTGACTCCAGTCTGGATTTTTTAGACGGAAAGACCACTGGCTAAAGCCGAAACTAATCCTATTAGTGAAGACTGTGTTTCTTCAAATGTCCGAATGATATACTGGAAATCCAGAGTGATTTTAAAAGGTACTACAGTCTCCTGGAATATATATATATATATATATACAAGACTTGTGTGTCTTTTTGGGGTGGAGTTTGTAATTTTATTGATACATTTTCCATTTTCTAAAGTCATTAGTGTATGATATGACATCTGGCATGACACACACAGCACCCACAACTCAAAACACTTTCCCACATCCATGAGGGTTCAAATGAATGAAAAAATAAACAAATAAAGAAAGAAAGAAAGAAAGAGAAAGAAAGAAAGAGAGACAGAAAAAATGGAAAGGCAACATCTGGGCTTCCTGTTGCCAAATGTTCCACGGGTTCCACTCACATATTCCGGACAGAAGGTGAAGAGTCCGTATCTCATTTATTTGCGTTACTAATTCTCTCATGCTTGTTACATTTAGAACATATCTTTCATGTCTCCCAGAACAGAGAGCCGCAGGCCTCCACGGAGACTCTCAGCATGTTTTTTGCAAACGTCTCTCAGTTTAGTTAACTGTGTTTAGAGTCTCGCTGATTCTGTATCATAACTGAGTTAATTTGCACAAGTTGAGAGGAGTGCAGGCATCTGTGTTCTTTGCTGGAGTTAATCGCTGACTGCCTGTTGGAACACAATCGCTATCATTCATTACCGCTGACAAGCCAGGGGTTTGATGTCATAATTATTCCTAGTTCGCTTTTGAAAGCATTTAGGCTTCCTACCGTGATTCTCTTTATGGAGGCTTAGCTAATAGGGCTGGAGTGTTCATGTTTCTGTGAACAGCAGAGGGTTTTCAGAAAGACACACTACTTCATTGCAGCTTTTATTCTCACCTCATAAATGACAAAATGTACTACATGCTGTACTGTAGCATGATAACATTATCGCATATTAGAATACATAGCCACATTTTATGCTTATAGCTCAGTATACTTCATGGATGGAGTGTGATTATTTTATTTCATTTTTATTTTCCAGAGGAAATTATTTCATTTTTGATCCTGGAGGAAATTACTTGAGTTCACTGCATTTAACCCATACACCTGAGTGAAGGAGTGGGCTGCTGGCAATCGCGTCTGGGGAGCAGTGTGTGTGGGGATGGTACCTTGTTAAATAGTATATAAGGAGGTCATCTCAACCTGACTAGTTGTGCCACCTTCATCTTCAACAACTTCAACCAAACAAATTCTAAATTCTAAATTTCTAGCCCACTCTTTTTACCAAAATTGATGTAATTAAGGCATGACCCATTTCATACATCTCAGAATCTTAATGTAAGGACTTTCGCTGGGCTACACCTGCGCTTGGCCTTCAGATCAATTCTGCTAGAATGCAGAATTCATGATTCCACCGATTAGAGCAGGTCGTCTACACCTTGAAGCTGCAAAGCATCCCCAGACCACGGCACTACCACCACCATGCTTCACTGTTAGTATGATGTTCTTGTTGTGGAATGCTGTGTTGACTTCATGCTAGATGTAACTGGACCCCTATCTTCAATGTTGTTATTGCTTTATTCCATAGACTTCGAGGTGTTTCCCTGTCAACATTAAATGAGCCTTTATGTTACTCTTGTTAACAGTGGCCTTCACCTTGGACCTCTGCCATGGATCTCTTTCGGGCCTTGATGTAAAAAGTGACTAAAGAACCTATACAAGTAGTGGTGGTGGATATGGTAATAATATGTTTTGTGAAATAATACATTTTGTGAAATGTATTGTGAAAAGTACTGTGATTCAACATCTGCAGTAAATCAAATTAAACAGCGCTAATTACACTCTTTTAGAATGAAAATGCAGATGTTCAGTGCTCTTTCTAACCTTTCACTAAACACTCAGAAAAACATGTAATGTAATTTATCACTGTGAAGTCATATTGCCAAGATGTATTTTTAAGTTCTCTACTGAACAGGATGTGCAAGGCAAAAACCCATTAGGCACCCTTATGTTTAAGAGCATACAAAGGATTTAAGAGTGTAGAAGATACACTTCGAGGTTTCACACATATACTTATCACCTTTTCTGATCCGTCCCACACCAGTGAACTAAATGCACGTAATTACTAGGAAGCCAACCTGACAGACTTAGACGTCACCATGCAAAAACAATAGTCTATTTTGAAACATCCTGCTGGGTTTTTTTAGAGCTTTCAAGTCTAAGGTGTCTGCTGGTGAAAAAAACTGCTTGAAGTCAAAAAACCTTTAAAGGCCGGTTTCCTTGATCACCAGCTGAGTCTTCCTTTCACAATGCCCAGGCCAAATAATGAGGGAAAATCCAATCAGTGGTTTAATAGCCATCAGAAAATGTGGAAATCACAATGTGAAAGTCTGCCAGTTAGGACGTGTCTGACCTTTTCAGGGCTACTGCCTCATGCTGTGAACTTTTCAATCTGGGTTTGAGTGATTTCTCTCCGGGACAGGCTAAAGGCCCCTGAAAATTAATTACAGCAAAATCAATTATTGCTTTCTGTCCCATCCCTCCAAGTTAGCTTGAAGATCAAATGTACAGCAGCAAACAAAAGTGCTGCAATTTGGGTCTGATCTTAGAATTTGACATAATTAGGGGTTCCTTCGTACCTCAGCACTGAGCTTATTTCTTGTGCAGAGCTTGATTTTTAGTCAAACACCATATCTTTCAAACATAGATCATGGAGATAAACAATAGTAAATATGATTCATTCAGATAGTATTTTCTAAATATGGCTACATTCCTAGACCCACCTACCTTAATCAGGCCCACCGACCTTCATTATGTCTGTCTGCCTTGAATTTACACTCAGTGTCCAGTTTTCCTTGGACTTTCTTTACTCTGTCTAACAGAGGTAAGTGCCCTCACGTGACTAGTATTCAGTCCAATGAGAAAGTATTCGTTCCACTCTTCTTTGGAGAATTGCTTTAATTCAGTGATATTGGTGGGCTTTTGACTATTAACTACCCATTTAAGGTCCAGTCACAGCATCCCTGTGGGGTTCAAGTCAGGACATTGAATAGACTCCAAAACGTTTTAATTTTGATTCTTTTGAGCTTTCCTGACATGGGCTCTGCTGAATAACCCACTTACACTTGAGCTTCAGATCATGGATTAGTGACAGACTGTCACCCTACAACTATGTTTTAAAGGTCCACTTTTGACTCATCAGTTCACAAATCTCTTCAAAAAGGTTTGAGGGTCATCGTGGAGGAATATTTTTTGGATGCCAACCTGAAGTGAATGAGGCCTGCAAAGTTTGTCTCATTCTTCTCAGATGAGTTGTTGCTGCACTTTTGGAAGAATTTTAGTAGGTCATCTACTTCTGGGAAGATTCACCACTTTTCCAGTTGAATATAGAGGCTTTGTAGCACTCCAGACTTTTTCATTTCCTTCAGAATGTCATCACAGCACAGTGTGCCGTGAGCTTTTTGCCTACCTCCCACTGCTGTTTCTGCCCAGTTTGTATCATCCTATAACCCTTCATCAGTGGTTAGTTTCTATGTGAAATAAGTGATTTTGCCCTGATAATCATCCTGTCTGATGATTCCCACTTCTCAGAGCATTTGATCAAACGTACCATCTCCTGATTAAAAGAAATGAGGATGACTTTCAAAGCATGGGGGTCCTAGACAGGGCTGTAAATCTCTGAACTGTTCAGAGCTGACCGTTTTTCTTTTGATTCTGTGATGAAGTGCCACACTTTTATTTTTTTTTTTACATAAGCTGACTTAAAATGATTTGTCAAGAATATTTCTCCCACTGACTGCAGAAGAGGAAGAATCGTGAGAAGTAAATGACCTACTGTTGTGAGCAAGTTTTAAAGAACATGTCCAAATGTTATATCTGATTCACAGTGTTCATAGGAAGGCCTTTACTCAAAAATGTCTCATGAATAAGAGCATACTCACTTTAGGCACAGTGGCCGAGCACTGTGCCCTGCTGGTAAGTGCACACACTGTGGACCTGAGCATTTTTATGTTCTCCCATTCCTCTGGCGAGCTGTCAGAATGCATATTATACCTTCATATACTGAACTTGCAGTGGTCAGTGGTTCTTTAGTCCACGAGTGTAAAGATAGTCTACAATCTTACCAAGTATGAGAGATTTAACCAGTTCTCTCGTCTGACCAAACATCCAGCAGACACTGCACCTCTTTTGACCAAAGGCACCCCTTCGCTGCCATCTTTGTTAAATGGTACAGTCCATTTTCTTACTTAGGCATAGTCACCGTGTCCGAATGAATCATGCCAAAGTCCACCTTCTCATGGTTGTGGCACAGAATAGTGCAATCACACCAGTCAAAAGACTTTGAGGCCATTCTCCAGCAAGGTACGGATCACCTCATGTGAGTACACCCTAAGACTCTGTTAAAGGTCAGCAGAATCCTTCAGTGGGTGTTTTTTTTAAAACCCATTGCTGAATTTTCTTGCTCATGCACCAGTGCTCCACACTAAAGTCTGGCAATCCGTTACTCTGCATTGTCCTTGTATTCACTCCGGTTGATCCGTCTGACTTTAGAACAACTAAACATCTCATCAGTATGATGATGTTCACCTCAGTGATTGTGTCACTCCCTTGATTTTGACATTCAACGGGATGATTATGTTTGCTGTGCAACAGCACAAGCTATGGTCGCTGTGGTTTCAGTGCCATAGTAGTTATGAATGAAAATGGACAAGAAATACTCAATAAAGATGGTGCAGCTTGGCAGCATCATTTACCAGTATTGCTTTGACGCATGTCAGGTGTCTCAATAGTTGCTCAACAAAAGATTTTTTTGCTCGTCAAAGATGTGTCTTTGTTGAGTGTGTTGTTGCTCGCTCCATTCATCAGCAAACTATTTAGATGAAGTTTAGTGTGACTAAGTTATTGACTGTCAGATGTAAAAAAGTATACATATAAAGCTGTAATCTAGTCATGTGACCATGCGCTGAAGGGTTACCATCACTTCAGCCATGCTACACTCTAAAAAGACAGGGTTCCTCAGGGGTTCTTTTCCAAGAACAACAGCTTATTGTACAGCTTTTGAAATGTGAAATGCTACGATGATCTCTGGGCTTTCTTCTATGGTATATCGTCAAAACTGGCAACTATTTTTGTTTAAAACTTGCTGCAAATGTGACTACTCTTCTAAAAAGTGCTCTCAACAAACTCTCCCTCAGGTGGCCACCTGGTAGCGCATGTAGTTTGTCAACATACTCATCATCTCACCTTCTTCTTCGCACTCTCTCTCCAAATGGCCTACTGAGAGGTTGCTGTTGTGTTCGTTCTGCACAATGGCCAGAAGACTCGCGGCGAGATGAGCAAGAGATGTCCTTCTGCTTATTCCTGCCTGGCAGCTTGTCTTTTAATTAAAGCTCCATCTCACTGACTGAACCGGACATCGCACTGGAGCCGGAACACCTACACAAACTCATACACACACATACACATAAATCCGCATTGGCTCGGTTCGCTATCAGCCTAATTGGCTCAACCACTTTCAGAGAAAGTCACTGTGCTTCACTTGCTCAGGGAGGAGCTGGGCTGTGTTTGTTTCTGTTATCCTCAGCCCCTCCCTCCACTTCCTCCTCCATCTCCCTCTCTTTCCAACTTTCAATTTGTCTCTTAAACTCTTTCTCTCTCTCTCTTTTTTTTTCTCTCTCTCTCTCTCTCTGTAACAAACCCATCTCGTAGCTGGGGGCTGCATATCTCTGCTGCTGTCTGTGATTCACATTATTCTTTCTTGTGCCTGACAAGGGAGCGTATGTGGCTTTTGTAGATATTTATATGCAACCGCAGAGACGGGAAATCATCCACAGCCCTATAACTCCGCTTCTGTTTAAAGATTGCAACGATTTCTTCCGCGATGTCGTTACTTCTGCATCTTGCTGTTTCTCTTTTGGTACCTGTCACACCATGTAGAAGACTATTCAACTCAAATGCATAATTGAAGGATTTTTAATATGAGTTTGTTTGTGCTTTAAAGAGACTGGAAGAATTTAAGCAGGAGCTCTGGAGCTGGAACCCAAAGCAACAGCAAAGTAACTTTGTAGATATTAAAAATACCAAAATGGCAAAAATAAGACTAAAACTTTGGTATAACCTATAGGCAGGGGTGTCGGGGGGGCAGGGGTGGGGGTATGTGGTGGTGTTGGTGCTGGTGTGTGCATGCAAAGTCTCAGCCATTGTCCGGGGCTGGGGAGGTCAGGTGTGCGTACAGCTCTACGTCTCAGCAGTTGTTCATTGGGGGGTGGGGTCGGGTGGTTTCGGGCACATGTCTCGGCTTTTGTCTGGAAAACAAAAAGTGGGGGAACAAATGATTTTGAAAAGTGTGGGGGGGTACCCTATTATGGTTCTGGCACCCAGGCAATAGTAAACCTGATTTATTCACAAGTGCCCAGCAAGATACGTGTAAAGCTGTTTCCACCTGCTTCTTGAATAGACTGGACTGATTGCAAATGCCCCTTATGAACAGAATACACTGCAAAAACTCTAGATCTAACCAAGACTTGTTTCTAGCATAAGAGTCTTCTCTCCCTTGTTTTGAGAATAATATACTATATAAGAGCAGATTTGTAAGATTATTAAGATTATTTTAAGATATTTTTTTCTATTGCCAGAAATCTTACCAAGTGTAAATATCTTACTGCACTGGTAGATAATTTCACTTGTTTCTAATCTGAGATTTCTTGAAATAGGAAAAAAAATATCTTAATCTTAATAATCTTACAAATCTGCTCTTATATAGTATATTATTCTCAAAATGAGATCAATAAGACTTTTAGGCTATAATATAAGATTGCAAGTCTTAGTTAGATCAGGAGTTTTTGCAGTGTAATTAATCTGCGCAAAGCAGCAGATTGAGGCACTTCAGCATTCACACAACATAATGACGTGGTCGTTTGGGTCCTTGGGTCCTTGACCACCTCCACCTCCATCTCCTTCACAAAGACAGTCCTGCAGCAGAGCTTCAGCTGTGAGTGTTTAGAGAGTCTCTTTGATTTGGGGAAATTAGAACTTCATTGCCAATGCATTTGGAAATGTTCAAACACATTTACAAAAAGGGAAAAAAAATATCAGTAAATCGATATGTATCTGACTGATCTGGGGCCAGCATCACATATCGATTTCCTGATATTTATCAATAACAGTGGAATTTTTTTTCCCCTTTTTGTAAATGTGTTTTTTCTTCAGTCTTTTCCGTGACTCCAGTCCTTAGCGCTGTATTTTTTTAGTCCTATAGTGTCTTTTCTCACTAAGGCCATTTTGTCTGTTAGGAAAACAAAAGCCGAAGCTTTGAAGGACTTTTATTAAACACTTGTGTGTTAAAAGAAACAAACATTTTAAAATGCATTGGCAATGAAGTTCTAATTTCTCCAAATCAAAGAGACGCTCTAAACACTCACAGCTGAAGCTCTGCTGCAGGACTGTCTGTGTGAAGGAGATGGACGCTCTACTTCACCTTGGAGCTCCAAGCATTAATAGGCAAAAAAAGATCATATGGATCACAAAGTTGCAACTGGCCTGCCAGATAAAGTCCAAACACGCAGTGGGAAGCACGCGACCTATTTTTAGAAACACCTTGTTCGCCCTGTGTCTGGGCTGGGTGCTGCATCAGCCTGTGTCAGTTTAGCGTCGTTGGCCTACTTTGGTTTTCAAAGAAAAATTTGGGCAAAATGTTTAAATTTGCCCTCTCCTCCTGCCATTAAAAGCCCAAATAGCAAATTAGCATAGCATAGCAGTCAACACTGCATAACTAATAGCATTTGTAGTAGACAACATAGCATCATTAAAATAGCACAAGCAGACAACGTAGCATAGCTATTATTAGTGTTAGCAGACAATAAAGTCAATATCAGTATTAGCAGCCAGCATAGCTTAATAAAAGGAGATGGATGCTCTACTTCACCTTGGAGCTCCAAGCATTAATAGGCAAAAAAAAGATCATATGGATCACAAAGTTGCTTATGGCTACAGTTCTAATCAGATGCCAGTGCCATCTCCGAGATGTGCTGGACTCCTCACATCTGTACTGAGACAGGGACTGAAATATGTTTCTGGCTCTGAAGATGTACAGTACTGCGCAAAAGTCTTAGGCACCATTGAAAATAATATTTAAAAACTGTTTAACTGTGTTAAAATGAGCAATGTTTAATATACAGTATATCAATGTGTTCCTTTTTATATCATATTTGTTCCCAGTGTTACTTGTAGTTTCCATCAGAAACCTGGTTTGACTCAATCAGTCCTTCATTAAATTAAATCGGGAGCTGCTGATGGAATTTCACAAATCCAAACAACAGCTGGAGAACTGCTTTCTTGTTTGTTTGCATTCATTCTAATGTTAACTTTATTAAAGATAATATTATCTTCATCACACGCTGAGAAAAGAGGCTATAAACTATTTGCATAGTACTGTATGTTTGTACGTATCAGCCATTTACAGTCATTATAACTACTCTCATTGGGAAATGCAGTACACCTCCTACCTCTGCGGAAAGCAGGGGATTGTTTGCAAATGAGATCCTTTGTAAAAAAGCAATTCTCCAATGCTTTTCAACCTAATTTCTGCCACACGTGTAGCATCTGATTGACTGTCAGTGGTAATCAACAGGGTGCCACAGATGTGTTTTTTTAAGCCAGTAGTATTCCTTTCAAAGACTAAAGGCAAGTCTCCAAAGCAACTCTAACAAACTCACACACTCAGCACTTGCTCCAGTAATTACAATTGTCGACAGCCTACCAATAAATGCTACAAGTCCTTACACTGCAATAACTTAGCTCCGGAGGAAAAAAGGAAAAACTCAAATCGTTATTGCGTTTCTCTCTTTTGGGAGTTCCTCCGAGCGTCTGTTCACTCCCGGCGCCTGTGGAGAGCCGCGAGTTTTGCAGTTCAAAGCGTTGTTGTCCGTCTGTATCATCCGAACATGCAGCTGGCCTGCCAGATAAAGTCCAAACACGCAGTGGGAAGCACGCGACCTATTTTTAGAAACACCTGGTCGGCCCGTGTCTGGGCTGGGTGCTGCATCAGCCTGTGTCAGTTTAGCGTCGTTGGCCTACTTTGGTTTTCAAAGAAAAATTTGGGCAAAATGTTTAAATTTGCCCTCTCCTCCTGCCATTAAAAGCCCAAATAGCAAATTAGCATAGCATAGCAGTCAACACTGCATAACTAATAGCATTTGTAGTAGACAACATAGCATCATTAAAATAGCACAAGCAGACAACGTAGCATAGCTATTATTAGTGTTAGCAGACAATAAAGTCAATATCAGTATTAGCAGCCAGCATAGCTTAATAAAATACAGCATTGGCAGACAACTAAAAACAATACTAGCAGACAACACAGCTTAGTTAAATCACTATTAGCAGCCAACATAGCATAGTTAAAAATAGAATTAGCAAAGAACATTTAAAATATGCAAATATTAGGATGACCAGATTTGAGCCTGAGTACGTCCTCTTTTCCCCCGGACATGTCCTTTTTGTGGAGACCTCTAAAACCTAGCCGGGGTTTTAGAATTGTCTGGGATTTTGAGCTGCCTAAACATTGGACATCTCTCAGTAACTGAGGGAGGGCGGGGCAGGGAGGATGGGGGGGCTGGGCTAGATATCTACAGTCCAAAATGCCTAAACGATCTACAAAAAATACACGTGCTGTCGTTGATACATTTGTATAACCCCACCCCCCTCACTCACGTATCTCTCGGATCCACAGCGCGAGTGGAAGTGAATAGGCGTGTAGATAGTAACTAGTTAATGAGAGATGTCCATGACGTGAAGAATGTTTAGGCAGCTCGGCCGGGTTTTAGAGGTCTCCAGGTCTCAAAAAGAGGACGTGTCTGGGGAAAAGAGGACGTCCGGTCACCCTAGCAAGTATGCTTTGCTCCATTTACCTCAGTGCTAACAAACAATCATGACTGCAGTCCAGGCTACCAAAAGGAACTGGGCAATTCTGACTTCCATGTTCAAATGAAAAGCACCAACAGTTTTAGCACACAACACAGCATAACTAAATCAGTTCTAGTGTATAACATCCATTCGTTCCTCTTCTGTAACTGCTTAACCCTTACTAGGGTCGCCGGTACCCAGAGCCTATCCCGGAGCTAATGGGCACGAGGCAGGGTGACCTGGGCAAGCTGCCAGCCCACCACAGGGCATGCACACACACACACACCCACACACACACACACTCACACCTATAATCAATTTAGAATCCCCAGTTCACCTGCTGCTCCTGTCTTTGGACTATGGGAGAAACCAGAGTCCCCGGAGGCCAGGATACGGATTCAAACTCCCAACCCTTCACACATAGAGCATTGGTGTAAAGACTAATGTGTGCAGATGTTTATCACAGCGTCCTTGAATGAACTCTGTGGTCAGTGCAGTGATACAAACGTGTCTGTGCAGTGACATCACAAAAGACTTTAACACTCGCAATCTCCGTTCCAGTTCATCCCAAAGGTGTTGGATGGGGTTGAGGTCAGAGCTCTGTGCGGGGCTCTTTTCACACTGAACTCATCCAGCCATGTCTTTATGGAGCTGCTTTGTGCACTGGAGCACAGTCATGCTGGAACAGAAAAGATTCCTCCACAAACTGTGTCCACGAAGTTGAAAGCATGGCGTCGTCCATGTCTTGGTCTGCTGAGGCATTAAGACTGACCTTCACTAAGTAAGGGGTTACCTGAATTCAATCATTAAGAGGTGTGTCCCCAGACTTTTGTCCATATAGTGTATTTTGCTTTAGGAAAGCAAGGAAAATCCAGTATTTCATGAAATGGACCATTTAAGCCTCACTGTTGCGGGTCATATTTTATAAGGATGCTTTGCATTCATTGTTGGTCTGATAGTCTCTGTATTTCATTGATTACATCTCTGCAGTGGTAATAACTCGTCTATTCTTTACTGCGGCCTGGCGCAGGCTCTGAGTGACTGTAAATTACAAAACGCCGCTTGATTTTTTTTTCTCTGAATAAAACGTGAATTGGATATACTTGTGTTTATTTGTAAAACATTTTCCCTCCCGTAATGGCTCATTTATGCTGTTTATTTTTATATTATCTGTCTGTAATGGTACAATATGACTATAATGGTGTGCAGCAAGCCTGTTTACAATAAATAGCTTTTTGCCATATAGGGGATTATAGGAATGTAATGGAAAACAAATCTGTGTATCAGGAATACTATCACACATTTCTGTTCCATATGTAATACAATATTGCATTTGCAGAACAACATATATAAAGGCTTAGGCTCCTGCGATAGCACAGGTCAACAGGTCAAAATCATGAGAGATAAGTTTATGAGGGTTGTGTAGTGTTTTTCATGCTGATTTCAAATCTGTGTTTTTGTGATGAAGCTGGTTATATATTGGATGATAGTTGGTTTAATTAGCATATAATAATGATATGCTGAGCGTTTTTGAAGAAACAGTGGTAGCTGACTGACACTCATCATTATATCTGTGCCACAGTGTGCGACTATCTGACTTCACACTGAAAATGTTGAAACAGTTACTTGATTGGTGCCTGCGCTTTAATAAAAACCACATGCAAGTCTATTGCAAATCTAATATTACTCATAATTCAAAAAGTTGATGTGACTGAAAAAA
>JBBPCY010000001.1:14654232-14667785 GCA_037974405.1 Brachyalestes nurse
TATATATACTGCTCAAAAAATGAAGGGAACACTTTGTAAGCATCAAGTCAATTAAACTACTCAAATACTGATCTGGTCAGTACAGAAGCAAAGGTGGTTGTTAATCAGTTTCAGCTGCTTTTGGTGCACTAGAGGGGAAACAATGAGATGGAACGGTTTAACAGGTGGAGCCCACTGACATTTGATTTGTTTACAAAGTGTTCCTTTAATTTTTCTGAGCAGCATATGTATGTGTGTGTATACGTGTGTGTGTGTGTGTGTGTGTGTGTATTAGTTAAAGGTTTTTGCACAACACAGGTTTTACCACTCAAGAGAGAAAGGAGAGATGCAAGAAAGAGGATTTTATATATGATCAATAAATAAAAGCAATACAGGCATACCAGGCAGCACAATGACGATAATTACCTGGGCTGTCAGAGACAGTAAACTGAGAGATTTCCAGTCCAGTGGAATTCTTGAGGAAAGCAGAGGTTAAAATGAAATGAAAAGCCACACTGGAAGTATGGGAAATACTGCAGTGGGTTACAGAAACCAAAACAGTTATAAATGTACTCTCAGGGCCCCTGTCTGACCTCCGGGTCACAAAAGCGATCACATGTGGATGTATCACTGTGTAATGTCTTCATTACCCCCCCCCAGTTCCTCAGACTCAGCAGGGTCAGTGATTCCTCAGACTCAGCAGTGGGTCTTCAAATTTGGCAAGGTCTGTGGTTTCTCACTAGGGCAGTGGGTGTTGGTTACCACTGTTAGTTTGGACAGAAGATATTTATTATAGTAGACAGACTTCTAACTGGTTAGGGTTAGAGTTGCTTCTTTCAGTTGTTCCTCAGACTCCCCTTAGTAAAAAAGTAGTTTATTCAAGTGTACTATAAGTATACTTATTTTATACTAAAACTGAGGCAGTATACTTGGTTTACTTTTTATATACTATATTTTATATACTTAATAGTATAGTGAAGTATACTTGACTTATACTGATAAGAAAGTATATAAAGTATAATTTACCTTATAAAGTATGCTTAAAGTATACTTTTATAAACTTAAAAATGTTCCAATTTAGTCTGAAGAAGTATTAAATTTGTTTACTTTCTAGTACACTACAAGTACATGGTCCGTATACTTGCTAGACTTATACTCAAGCGTACTTAATAAAATTAACTTAAAGTATAGTACTTTTTGCTAAAGGTCAGTAGGGTCACTGGTTCTTCGAACTCAGTAGAGTCAATGGTTCCTCAGACTGAGTAGATTCCTTAGATTCCTTAGACACAAAATGAGTGTAAAAACACTTGCACTTTTAACAGTCCAAAATGGTGTAGGTAAGAGTGCGGGGGGATGCCAACTTGTTCACTCACACGCCACATCACTACGTGTTCTGCATATATTGATTTTTTCTGCAACGCACAATCAAACTAGTTAGCCCACATATTCTGTAAGTATGACACTAATGGAGTAACCAGAAACATCTCAATTTTTAAAAGTTTTAATGGGAGTGAGACTGTCGTAACCTGAGGACCCCCTGTACTGCGTTTCACGTACTGGACAAATGTCCATATTCTAGAAGGAAAGAGTGTCCTGGGAAAACCTTGCACTTATGAGATTAGTGAAAAGCTACTTTAAACATTTCCCCAGGTTTAATGAGGCAGCAGTTTCAATATTCTGTTATTAATATCATTAGACTATTAGTCTAATCACAGGGCAAACTCCACCTTTCCTTCAGCTGAAAGAGGTCTGTGCAGCAACAATTCATGAAGGACATTTGAGACAAGCTGCTCCATTAAAGCTGCAATGGATGTGACTGTTATTGTTAATTATAACTAAGGTTCTCAGTCCAACCCCTGGGACTAGATGGTTCAGAGTGGTCCATTGTTCTGGCCAGATTAAGGACAGAGGACTGGATTCAGCCTCTACAGATGAACAGAACAGTAATTAGGTAGCAGTTTGGTTCTTTAATTTTAGTACTGGAGCTGTGCGGCTAATGTAGCTAACCAAGTAATTATTCTCCACCAAATTAGCACTTGCCTCAAAGGTGAGTGAAGTTGGGATCCAACTCAACAGCATCGAACTTCATCAAAATTTCTCTGTAACCTTAAAGGCTCCAAAGGCATGGTACTGCTGCACCATAAGGGTGACACAAATTTAAACAAGACGCTGGGCAAAAAGTCATCTTCAGCTTGTTGTTTCAAAGCATGTGGAGGTGTTCAGTAATCACAAAATACTTGCTTTTGTGTTTGCCTGACACCGTCCAACTAAAGAATTAGAATTGTGCACTTAAGTATGCAAAAGGGTGCAAGTACAGGTTGCAAAGGTGTCTGGTGCTGTTTTTAGCTATGCTAATATTCGGTTGCTAACAGTTAAAACTGCACATGGATTAGAGTGATAAAGGATTATGTAAAAAGTGTAGTTTTCTAAACTGAACTTTATAAAGCTTTGAGAATCTGAATGATGCTTATAGAGTTCTCAATATTTAGTGCATTTATCACGTGTTCCTCCCTGCAGGTCAGGAGCGTTTCGGGAACATGACTCGTGTTTATTACCGTGAGGCCATGGGCGCCTTTATCGTGTTCGATGTGACGCGTCCATCCACCTTCGAAGCAGTGACGAAGTGGAAAGAAGATTTGGATGCTAAGCTCAGTCTGTCCAGCGGTAAACAAGTGGCTGCGGTCCTACTTGCTAATAAGTGTGACCAGGGCAGGGACGTTCTCACCAACAATGGCATTAAGATGGAGCAGTTCTGCCAGGAAAATGGCTTCCTTGGCTGGTTTGAGACATCTGCAAAGGTAAAGTACATTCCCTGTAGGGGCATTGCCATTTCATAGTGCTCTAATAAAAATACTCAAAACTCCAGTCAAGCTCAGGGCTCAAGTCAGTCCAAGCAAGTCTCAAATCCAATCGTTAGGGTCAGTTGGAATGATAGTCAGTGAAATGACAGTTAGTGGAGTGATGGACAGTGGAATAAAGGTCACCGGAGTGACAGACAGAGAAATAACAGTCATTGAAATGATGGACAGTGAAATAACGGTCAATGGAATTACAGGATGTAGAAGGACGGTCATTGGAATGATGGCCAGAGAAATTACAGAGAAAGATGGTCACTGGAATAATGGACCCTCTAGCAGTGTAATTTAGCCTCACATTTCTTCCAGCGTGTGTGTGTGTCTGTTTGTTTGATTGTACAAGTGTGTGTTTCTCACGAGTGTGTGTCTGTCTGTGAGGAAGTGTTATTAGCTGCAGTGTGAAAAATGACTACCGGCAGGAAATCACACAGACACTTCCTGCTGAGTCACAATATAACAAATATGCAAATTGAACAGTCATGAATATTCAGGAATAAATAACAGCACCCCTACAGTCCATAGCTGCAAAAACTGGGAGTCGTTGTTTCTCACAATATCACCATTTAAGGTGGAACTGAAAATGTAATAAAAAAAGCTGGACATTAGAAAACTGTTTTGGACAAACAGACCGACAGGCAGGGAGGGAGAAAACTCTATCTGCAAACCACACGATTCATCATTACTGTACATTCAGAGATGTTTTTATTCCTCTACAACTAACACTGCACCTGGTGCCATGCAGAGAGATGACCCCACTGCTGAACTGAGACCCTACACTGAGGGTTCACACATCTGACTGTAAACAGGTCCATAATTGCAGGTGTGTGTGTAGGCATGTGAGGTTATGACAGAGGAAGCCTGGATGGAGCTAAGAAACCAGGCTGTGGTTGAATAGTTAAATTAAAGGATGGCATTGTCTCCTATCTTTTGATAAAGGGTGGTCCAGTGGAGCCCCCTGCTGAAAGAGAGTAGAGAGAGGCACTGAAGAACCTTTCCTCAGAATCTATTTACATTTAGCAGATGCTTTTATCCAAAGCGACTTCCATTCCCTAAATACAGGAGACAGTCTCCCTGGAGCAACTTGGGGTTAAGGGTCTTGCTCAGGAACCCAGGGGTGGTGTGCTGAAGGTAGGATTCAAACCCATGACCTCCTACCCAGTAGGCCAGCAATTATCCTACCCACTCCTCCCTGAGGAAAAAGACGATTTGACCGCTGGTGGTTCTTCTTAGAGAGGAGAACCCCAATGACACACTGCAATTTTGGACCACATATACCAAATACATGTGAATTAACACATTAGTGGATGGAGGGCAGGAAAGGTACTTTATTTTATAGTACCCTGCAGAAGTCTTAGATACCTGAGAAAATTGTATTTAAAACCTTTTTAGCTGAGTAGTATATGCTTTTAAAAGCTAATATTAGATGTATACAAATAATATTCATACATTAAATAGTGATTGTATGTGTGTCCGCCCAGTTTTGCATTGCAGTTCTCATCAAACACTTTAGATACCTGGCTCAGCTCAATCAAAACTAAATGGTGTGAGCGGCTGATGGAGTTTCACAGATCAGTGCAAAGGCTGGAGCCACCAATGAGAAACCTGGAACCAAATGTATAATCTTCTAACCAACAAAAAAAGTACTTTTTACAAACAAATCTTGATATTATTTAATGCTTTTGTGCATCTTTCTCCTTCTTTCTCCAGGAGAATATTAATATTGATGAAGCTGCAAACTGTCTGGTAAAACATATTTTAGCGAATGAGAGTGATCTGATCCAGGCAGAGGTCCAGGACACTGTTTCACCCAAACTGGATTCAGGACGAGGGTCATCATGCTCTGGCTGCTTCAGGTCCTAGTGACTCCCTGACCCAGGATCCTAAAGTGACCCACCAACTGATCCATGTTTACCTTATTAGCACCACTTGCTATGTGGAGGCTAGCATAGATGCGGATAGCTTCCTAACTAGCTTATCACCACGTCAGCAAACACCAAGTAATGAAAACACCTGTCAACACACAGCTCTCTGCTGCACACTGCTAACCCTAGTGGACAGTAATAGCACTGTGTGACTTCATCTTCAGTGAGGAAGTCACAAAACTCTAATTAGCTTCTGCTGCAAGTGTTAGTAGAGGAAAGGCAACAATTATAACAATTCCTTCACATCCTTCTTAAATACAGTCCTGGATAACCCTGATATCATAGCCAACCCTGCTAACCAAGATAACCCTGCTAACCCATCTAATTCATTTTACATAGCTAACCCAGGTAATCCAGCTCATCTAGCTACTCCTGTAGACCCAGAGTGTGTCTGAAATAGTGCACTTACGTGAGTGCACTGAAATGTAGTGCACAGTGCGCACTGAGCACTTCCTTCTCTAGTGCACACTGCCATGGGTAAGTGTTGTCCTAAATGGCACACTAACATTTTGCACTTAGCGGCAGTGACGGACTAACATTTAATCATGATTCAACAACAACGAGTAAGTAAACATATACAAACTACAGCATAGAACATTTATAACGTATAACTATCTACGACCACCTAACTGGCTGAAAAGAACTGCTAACATTTACGTGTGCTAAAAAGTCGATATAATCGCAAACTCAAACAAATTATCCATAACTGTCATCAGAGAGGGACAGGCTACACACGGCAGTATAATAATTTTATATTTAATTTTATATATAATCAGTAAAATAATTTTATTAACGTTACATTCATATGAAGTAGTTGCCTCCACTTGGGCTTGTGTTTCGTTGTTGGCCACCATTATTCAACTCTAAAAACTTGTCCAAAGTCCCGCCCCTTCTGCTACGTAGTCAGAATGGCATCCGTTTAGTGCGTGTAGTTTCCATCTTTCTCCACTGCATTTTCTGGCCGTTTTCAGCGCACCATCCGGGTACTTTCAGTGCACTCACTAAATTTGTGCACTAAAAGTGTGCAAGTGCGCAATTTCGGACACACCACCAGTTAATTGGTTGTATCTAATTAACCCTGCTAACCCAGCTAATCCTGCTAACCCCAGTAAACCTGCTATTCCAGTTGATCCAGTTAACCTAGCTAACCCAGCTAATCCTACTGGCCCTGGTATCGCTGCTAATCTAGATAACCTAGCTAACCCTGCTAACCCAGCTCACTCAGTGTACCTGCAGTGTTTATTCATTGTGGTGTAAGTTGCATGAATGTAACTTGTTGTGGGTGGCTTTCATCTCTATTTTTAGATACAAGAGGCAGTTCTTCTGACCCCCCTGAGTTTGTAACATCATTAAAAATGACCACTGTGTTCATATGGTAAACCCCACCCCCCCACTCCCACCTGACCTGTGTGTGTTTTCTTTCAGAAAGATTGACCTCAAGGTAATGAGTAACTTGTTTTGTCTTTGTATCCATGGCAACAGACTCACCAGACAGATTTATTGCCAGACTTTGGCTTTAAGATCTGCTGCCGGACACTTGACTGATTGCCGGCCTCACGAGGCAGGAAGTGTGATGCTGATTTTGATGTTTTAAAGTGTTTATTTTTCATGACAAATGTGTTATTTATCCAAAACCCTGCTGTTGTTAATGACATCATCAACGTGACTCTCATTTTATTTATTATGGTGTGTGTTGTTTTTGTAAACAGTGTGTATGAAGTAACAGGTGTATACACCTGTGATTAAAGTGGACCTATAAACGCCGTAATAATATATTACTACAGTAAAAATATATTAATAATACATTATTATTCTGAGAAAATATGACAATAAATGTGAAGTCTCCTATCTGTGTGTGTGTGTGTGTGTGTGGGTGTGATACACATACAATACATATTATACACAAACCATATTATTATGCTGTACACAAATTAAATTATATATTTATATAAATACAGTTTTATGTATCAGTCACTTAGCATCATATTGTGGCTAAAGCACCACACTGGTTCCATTTTTTTTTTTAATGGTGGGGGTGTTTGGTATGCGCATCTCAGCCACATCTCGGTTGACAAATACAAACCGACGCCCGTGGTTCCGAGGGCGAGGGGCGGTGGTATGCGCATCTCAGCCGCATCTTGGGCCAACGTACAGATTGCCAGTCCACCCCTGTCTGTTGTGCTGGTTCCAGATCCATTGTGTAACTGATGCCACCAACATTAACAGGACGCTTATATTAGAAGCTCTTATTGCGTGTTTTGTTTGGGTTTCGGCAATGCATGGAATTACCGAAATTAGAGTGGGGATAGCCTAACGTGGAACAGGAAAATACCGCAGTGTAATCCATTTATTTCAACAAAGTAACTGTATTCTAATTATCACCCATTTAAACGGTAACTGTAACGGAATACAGTTACTCATAATTTGTATTCTAAATATGTAACGCTGGTATTCCGTTACTCCCCAACACTGGTCACCGAGCCAACCCAGAAATTAGGAGAGCAGACAGGGAAACAGAATTATTAGCA
Source organism: Brachyalestes nurse (assembly GCA_037974405.1). Lineage (NCBI taxonomy): Eukaryota > Metazoa > Chordata > Actinopteri > Characiformes > Alestidae > Brachyalestes > Brachyalestes nurse. The sequence continues at coordinate 14,661,517 of JBBPCY010000001.1, forward strand.
ACACATAACTCGACAGGAATATTAAACTGATTCACAGATAAAAGCTCTTTAAGTACCCTCTCCCCTTCAGAGGCCTTATACTTCCGCAGAGGACACTGGCGAGTCCAGTGCCCCCTCCATAGTACAGACAGTAGAAAAATGCCCTTGCAAAACACACAATCTTTTCGTATGACTTTTCCCCAAGTTTGTCAGGAGCTATGAGGCTATGTAAAAGTCCATAAGTGGCAGTACCCATTACACTGAGAAAAACAGCTGCCTTTTTATTTGCATTAATCTCATTTGCAGCGGGGAAGTGCTCAAACCTCTCCTCATAGGTTGCCCACTGCTCCACTGACTCGTCGAATGTATTAATGTGTCCAGTGTATCCGTATCCTGCCATCTCATGCCGTTAGAAATAGCCCTCCTTCGGCTAAGCGCATGTGTATTATTCCTTCTTCCTGTTGTAATAAAACATAGATTTTCTTCCTCCACCCACATTCAATAACATGGTGGAAACAAGGCAGGTAATCTAATATTTACCTCATCGCCAATAATGTTATGTCTGGAGTTACTTCAGACAACCACATCAATAAACAAGCGCAGACACGTCTTCTTTATCAAAGTTTTTTTTTTTTTACATACAGGTGATCACTGCAAGAATGGCGGCACAGTGCCACCTAATGGTATGGATTACAAACATCACAGTACAGTACTGTACATACTGTCTGAAAAACATCAAGACCAGTACTACTGCAGTTCAGTGGGGTTGTTTTTTCTTCAGATAAAAGTGAGAAAGTATTGGTTGAGTAGTTAATCATTCATTTAACCTGTTCTTGATGTGTGAGTTTAGCATTTTCATATTGTACTAATTTTTTTTCTCACCCTTGATAACATCCATATAAGAAACATCTTAGGACAGCAGCAACTAAATTACTGTATTTAAAATCGTGCCATATGACCAAAAATATTTTATTTTCACAACATTAACATGTTTTGTGTATTTAAATGGTTTCATCTGCTCTCATGACCTGCTGGACACTTTTGGAACCATTTGCTTGTGTCATCCACCCTCCTATTGCACTGAAAAGCCTGACAACACTTTATATCAAACTATTTTATGTTTTATTAACTACACATTTATCTGACAATCCCTGTTTAAATTTATGGTCCACTTGACCATTATCTCAAATGTATTTTTCTGTATGTGTGAACACAATCAACACTAATAATCAGTTTTTCTGATTATTCAAAGTACAGTATAATGCATATGTGTTTATTCACACTTGCACATGTACTCTTTCTTTCAAAACTCCATATAAGAATGAGTTGTCATTTTGAGTATTTCTTCCTCAGGCTCTTAAAACAAAGTAGGAATCAGTGCACTTCTTTTATTCCTTTAAATGAGATTTTAAATCGGTTCCTGTGGGCTTAATTGTAACAGTAAGTCAGTGAGCTTTAGGGATGAGGGATGCCACTCATTCTGATCTCTTTAGCTGGAGGACATTTTTACATCATTCCGCCTTACAGCTTATAGTTACAGGGGTCTCAACCTTCAGAAGCTGCCTTTGTCCACTGTCTTCCTCCTCCTTTGTGGATCTGTCCTACCTGTATTATATAGCCTACTTGTTTTTAAGCCTATTGTTTTTATCATAGCCTATTTGTTTTTTGAGCCTACATTTTTAATATGGTCTCATTTTTTTGCATCCTTTTTTCCAAATAGTTTACATGGCTTTATTTTAATTTCTACCTTCAGCTTTATTTACAGTATTGAGTTGCAGTTTTTCCATTGCTCTGAAAGTGCTCCAAATTTCAGTAAATATTACATTTCACCACAAATGTGAAATGAGAAAATGAAAGATGTTGCGGCAGTAGATTGCATAACTTTCCTTTTGAAAATAAGCTGTCCCAGTTATGCTCTAATCAGCACAAGTTGATACCACACCCGAGTTTCAGTTCCTGTCAAAGTTTCTGCCAAACTTATGTCACTGCTGGATGTTCAGATTGCTTAAGAAGGCCTCAGAAAACCAGTATAATACATAATATAATATAACCGGGATAATATTTCCCTTTTAAGACCTGTTTATTTAAATAAAAACAGTTCCATACTTACTTTATACAGCTCTGCAGATAATGTGATGTTGTGTAAGAACTAAGCTTTTATTACACAGAGACGGTTACTTGAAGATTCTCGTTTATTTCCTCCACATATTAAATCCTCAAACTGCAATATAATAATGTTAATCTGTGTCATCAACTGATTTTTCCCAACAAATATAGGACAAGCAATATGACAAACAAGTTCTCTGAAACAACATTTAACAACCACCACCACCACTTAACGTGAACTTTAGAACTTCACATATAACCATTTGATAAAAATAAGAAAGTCAGAAGGCACTTAAAATAGTATTTAGATGCAAAAGTGACAGGTGAATTTTATACACATGATTTGCAAAGTTAATTGTCTGATCATATTATGGCATTATGCATATCTGATCAGTATAAACTGAATTTCTGATGGCAGCTTGGTATAATAATCCCAACAGATTCATATATTCAACACTGAATGTATGTATTTTTCTCTTCACTTTAAAATGTTAATATCGACCTGAGGCATGGAAGTCAACTACTCTACACTACTTTCTTTGGTCTTACATCATTGTCAACCCTGCAATAACAAATTTCTCATGCTTGCCACTATTATTTTTATCATGAATTGCACTACTAGACCTACTGCTGTTTTCTGGAGAACCTCTGGCAGGTCCTGCATGATTCAAAATACAGTAAAATACAGTATCATGTATCTGTGCTGATCACACTGAGAAGAACATCGAGAGGCAGCCTTCCTCAACTCCAGCTTGGATTGTACTGTTTCCATCCAGCAGGTGGCGCTATGTAGATCCGTTTTCCTCGTAAAAAGAAACTAACAACTCCTCTATATCCTGCTCGAGGCACTCCAGACTTCAAGTCATCCATGACCCCGAGGTTCCGTGCTAAGGTTTTAAAACTTTCAGGGCTGGAGTACTGCACCCGAAAAGGACCGGGCCCTGATAACTTCCCACTTTTCAGGTCTTCTACGGTCACAATGACGGAACTGTACACTTCCTTCTCGAAAGCCTCATCATATTTCTTTTGCTCTAAATAAGACAGATTTTGTTTTGTAAAAGGCACAAATTCAGAATTGAGCTTAATAAAGCGGAGGTACTTGTCATAGAACTGCCCCAAACTCACACCCTTGCGGCCAAAGGTTAAAGTTCTAGATATTTCTGGACGAATGCAGGACCTGTCTTTTCGTTGATCAGGATGCCGCATCCAGTCATCCCAAAATGAAGCTGGCCATTTTGGCTCAAGCTCGGTCCAGAGCTCCTTCAGGAGCATCCAACCAAGCCCCGGGAAAAAGTCGGTCCTATACAAGAGGCTTGGTTTACCAGGGTCAACGTATCCATCCCTGCCATTGTCATTCCACGCAGACACACACCATAGACTTGGGTCAGATTTCAGGATAGGGTAGAGGGCTGTAAAGTACTCAAAGAAGTCAGGAGCCACCTAAATGAACCAAAGAGAAAAATCATCTGAGACAAGGCAATCATGCTTTAATCACCAAATAATGTAATGTTCACATTAATTCGAACTCTTTGGACACAGAATAAACAGTTACACTACCACTCAAAAGTTTATGCACAACACAGGTTTTTACCACTTTTCTTTTTACCTGTTTTTATCATTATATTTCATAAACTGCACATTTGTATTGTTTAGCATTGGAAAGTGAACAACTATAAGTCAAAATATGTCAAATAAAAGTTTCCTTTACAACATGGAAAGAATATGTAACAGTGTATCTCTGACATCCTATTAACTGGTTGTGTGGTGATGCACAGTCAAACTCTAGACTGTCCTTTAACTTTAAATGCACTAATTAACTGTTCCATCAATTAATAGGTCGTTAAATATCATACAGTTGTCTGGAGATCCACATTGTAAGTACGGTATGTGGTTTATATAGGTCAGTAGTGAAGAATAAACATTTATTTTCTGGCTAATATGGGTACTCAAATGGTTAACATACTGTAAATTTGTTAGCAAAGAGTATTAAGTGTATGTTTAGTAAATATTAAGTGAGTAACATGTAAATGTAGAAAACCAGTTTGTGCAAATTTTTTTGACTGGTTGTATATGTCACATTGAAACAGGAACCCTCTTTTCAGAATTGAAAATAACCTATATGATGTACTTCATGAACAAATACCTGACATACAAAAGTAAGTTAGAGAGATATATGAGAAGAAGAAGTTAAAAAGTACCTCTAAATCATCCTCCACGATGATGACAGAGGAATATGAGAAGGTGTTGAACACCTGGTTCAGAGCCCAGCGGTAATGTCTTGAGATTTTGTAATATCCCTGGAACTTCTTATGTGCTACAGGCACTGAGATATCTGACAAATCTGGTTGTTTAATATGAGTCAGCTGACTGCCGTATGAGGCGATCACATTCGCCGTCTCCGCGTGTCCACAATCCTGGCTCACAATGACTGGGTAGAGCTCAGCTGAAGGCCGGTATTCAAGCAGTTTATCCAAGCAGCGCTTCACCGTCGCCCTGTTACAGGCTATGACCAAGATGGGAATGACGGCATGAGGTGGCTCTTTAGGATCTGGGTCACTCTTCACATCTGTTTCACTACCTTTCTTCTCCTCCCACAGCGACTTGTGCTTCTGGATCTGTTGAAGAATTTTGTTCTGTGACTCAAGTTCTGTTTCAAATGCATTAACTAAATGCATTAGTTCCTTGATGACATTGCCATCTTTGTGTTTTTTGCCCTCCTGATATCCAGGCTCCCCCAGCTGGCTGTTAGAAGACCGTCCCAGAAGGACAAATATGAGAACGGCATTCCAAGCAACAAACAATAAAGCACCGCAAATAATGAGGGAACTTCTCTTGCAGAGCATGGCCGAAGAGGGGCTGAGGAGCCACAAGATTGGGGCTTCAGGACAGCCTCAGTATATAATATAATAAAGAGGGCTGGGGGGATGAAGAGGGTTTGGGGCAAGCTTTCACTAACCAAAGCTTCAGCATAGGTCTGGAGGATGAATATTATATCATCACATGCTTGGCTAAAGGTTAAAATGTATCAGAAAAGTCTGACAAAACTGGAGCAGAGTAGTGATAAAGGTAGAAGGTAAAAAAGGGACATATTCCTTATTCCTGAATAAGGTCATAAGGGCTTCTGTGAGTCCTCAAGCTTCATGTCAAGGTCCAAGGTCACAGAGGATATTTCAGGAGTGACTGTAAAAAAGGAAAAAATAAATATATACATTACACAAAATATCTTACACAACTGCACATTCAGAATTTTGCAATTCTGTGAAAATTATATTTAAAAATGTTTTTCATTCTGATATTACTACATATACTAAATAACAAAAATAAATACAAATAACATTATACGGTTAACTAGTCATTTTATGTACAGTATATATGTGTCTTGCTTGTAGTTTCCATCAGAAACCTGGTTTGAATCAGTCCTTCATTTCATTAAATCAGAAGCTGCTGATGGAATTTCACAAATCCAAACAACAGCTGGAGGAACTGAGGAGAAACCTGGGGCCTCATTTATCAAGTGTGCGTAAGCACAGATCTGTGCGTAAAACATGCGTACGATTGTTTCTGTGTAAAGTGTGGAATTTATGAACTTGTACTTGTGCTTAGAAATGTGCGTAAATATACGCACACCTCTGACCATGTGACCATCTACTTTGAAAGTCTGATTCATAATTACTAAATGTATTAATTAGCGAAATTAGCATAAGTGATGTGCATATTAAAGTATACCTGGCACATGTGTTCCAAAAGTTAACATGGCTCATCTTGCACTGCTTTAAGATTTAGAAAACCGTGCGCGCTGCAGGGAGCGAGTATTCAGGGAGCGAGTATTCAGGGAGCGAGTATTCAGGGAGCTCGCTGATTTGTTATGTGTAGGTAACGCTTTCCCGTGCCACTTTAAACCCTCACTGCAGTTTTGCACTCCATATTCTCCTCACTGCATCATTTTGCACTAGACATAAACACTCTTTAAAAATGTTATTTTCTTATTATTGTACCTAATTTCTACTTTTTAATTAAAAAAATTTAATTTATATATATATTTTTTTAATTAAAAAGTACAAAATAGGTACAATAATTTACAAGTATTGAAAGAGTTTAATATTTACAAGTATTAATAGCATATATAGATGATGTTTGTAAAAATTGAAGAAAAAAAAAAACAAAAAAAACCCCCACCCAGCAAA
>JBBPCY010000001.1:14673854-14694301 GCA_037974405.1 Brachyalestes nurse
CCCACATTCAAACTACACTATTTGAATTAAAGTTTCACTTGCTGTTTTGGCATGTCACAAAGTTTAATTCAGATTCACAGTTCTGTGGTGGCAAGCTGGAATGTGAAGGAAATCGCTGGTCTTTCTGGTCTTTTGGGATTTAGCCTTCACTTTGCTTTTTTTTTTAAAACATAGCATTGCCAGTGTAGTGTTTTAAATAAGGCCTCAGTTCCCTCTTGTGACATTTGGGAAAAAACTCACAGAACAGGTTCATCGATGCAGTGCAATGAATAATTTTGTGAATGCTGTTCAGTGAAATACATTTGAACAGTAAAATGGATTGAACTGGATTTTTAAGGAAAACAAAAACTAGAGGATCATTTACAACGCTTTGAGAAATCGTACAAGTATGAAACGGTCAAACATAAATGTAATCATTTGATTGCTAACGCATTCATGTTTTGATAATGTAAGATCCATGACGATGAGAGTTTTTATGTTTTACGGCCCAGTTCCAGTGCACATTAACTTTACGAAATACAGATTTGTCTCACTGTCTTTGAAGTCTCATTTGTCCCTTCAGTTTCATCAGAAGTCTCTTGTCAGTGCTTACTGATTCTGTCACTGTTGCTGAAGCATTAACAAGGTCCACAGTCTGCAGTGCATCATGCCAAATGTATTTAACAGCCTTTCACAAAAGGCTTATGAACTCCTCAGTGTCGCAATAACTGGTCTGGTTGGTTCATCTTAGTTCACCCATGTATTTGTCTCGACACAGTAATTAGTTCGTCTCACTACCCTTCGGTGTGGTTGAGGTGTGAGTCGGTTCCTGGGTGATCTGGTGAAGGTCCAGGAAGTTTTGGCACCATCACGAAGGTCAAAATGCCCACTATCAAAAGAGCCACCGTGACCACGATGATGGAGGTCACCACAGCATAGTAGCAGTGGTTGGAGTGGAAGACCCTTCCCAAGCGTCCTCTCATCCTGTTTGGGGGTCTCCCCACGTTCACTATGGTAACTGCAGCAAGACCTTCCTCCATGATCCCAGCAGGCAAATCCTGACTTGGGTGCACTTCCCTCTGCTGCTTAATCCCTGGCAAGGTTATGCTCTTCTTGGAGGAGCTGGTTCCTAGAGGAGGCTTCTTGAGGACAAGTTTGCCTTTGCTGCGTTCGAAGCGCACAGACTGCGCCCTTTGCATCTGAGGGGGCAGCTTGCGGAAGATGTCCTCGTTGTTGACCAGGTGTGGCAGGTCCCGGCCGTGCCGTATTTCGGTCAGCTCTCGGCACACGGGGCAGGAGAGCGTCTTGATCTCCATAGAGGAGACGTTGATGCGCGCCAGGCACTCCAGGCAAAAGGTGTGACCACAGGCCAGTAACTTGGGGGTTTTGAAGACATTGTCATAAGAGCAGAAGCACACAGGACACTCTGTCTCATCAAAGTTGTCCTCAGGGTGTTTGGCCTGACCTTTGCCATCACTGTGTCGCTCCCGGTCACGCTTCCTGCCCTCTTCACTTCTGCCCCTCTTCCTCCGTTCCCCACGCTCCCTGTCTCGCTCCCTCCGTCTGCCACGGCGCTCAGAGTCATTACTGCGGCTCCTCCGGAGGGGCTTGTTATGCTTTTCGGTCTTCTCCTGGGCTCCATATGGGTTTTTGCCCGTCTGGTCGTACTGTGGTTTGACATTGGGTTTAAGGTTACCCGACCTCCCTTCCCCACTCCTCTCTCTGTTGTCACTCATGGCACGGAGCTTCAGAATTCAGGAGAACAGGAGAATGAAGTGCTCATTAAAGCTGAAGCAGCCAAACCTGTGAGGGGACATGAAGTGATGTGTTACAGTGGCACACAGTATGAACACTATCTCCACGATTACTTTTCCTTCTTTCTTTTTTTGTTCTGGTCTTTACTTTTAGTTAATTTCTATTTTTTAAATGAATGTTTATTTTTTTTCCTTAATTCTTCAAGTATTTAACGTGGGGAAAGTACTTTGAATGAGCTTTGAATTGGCTTTTTGGTTTGATTGTTTTTGTTTTGTTCACCTGCATAAAACAGGGTATGTGGATGATGATAGACTGAGCAGAGATTTGCAAGTATGACCATAAATGAAAGAATATTCTAGTAAATTGGCACAAAAAAATAGTACAAAAGAATATTTATATGTCAAAAAAACCCTTAATATACTGATGCTCATAGCTTAGCCCAGTGAGAAGGGAGGAAAAAAGTCGATACAGTGCAGTATTGCAAGATATTTTATCAGCACACCTGTGCCAAGTGTTAATATTTATTAAGTTTATTTAATGGTATTGTTTAAGAATGAAAAAAATTATTTAATCTACCAAAATAACAGTATATACATCTACTCTGATAACATTGCCTCTGAATTCCACAAAGTAGCAAGACCTTGTTCTTCTCTAGCGTCACAGTGGAAATCTGAAACGTAGTTAGGGATGCCTGCAGAGACTTGTGTACTTAACACACCGTCTGCTTTCAAGTCTAAAAATTGGAATAATATTGGATTATTCCCCACCTGTCCTGATAGTATTATATCTGCATCTCTGTGGCAGTTCCCTCCCCATTACTTTTAGGTAACCGGTTTGCTTGAAAAAAATTAAAGTTCTTTCTAAAATAACCACATTGTATTTTGTTTTAATAGAAAGTTTTAGTGACCAACAGATTTAACACCTTATTTCAAGAATATTGCTCATCACCTTACTTATACAGTTATAAAGCTATAAGTTATTAAACCCTAATAACAAAAAAAATAATTTCAGAGGCCTTTTTCACCTTTTATGATTTCTTAAAAGGCATTCTTATTCATTACATATTCGATATATTTTAACATAAGCATAATTATTTGTAAAAAATGGATTAAACTATAAAAATAACCCCCCCTGGGTTTCCATACTAACTGTTATAATACTCCAAAAAGTCTGTATACTCTAGAGTTAATACATTCCAAACTCTATATTTGTTTCTCATTGTTCTACATTTTCTCACATTTCTCACATATGGCCCAAACAAGTATCCTGTCCTGCTGTTCACCAGAATTATCGTGTTTGCTAGACAATGAAGTTGCATAAGGATGACACCATTGACACCTCATGCTTCTGGAGTGCATCCACATGTTCTTGTCTGAGCAGTGTTTCATGTAAACCCATGGCGTAGTTTGATACAGCCTAGGCGTGAAATCACTTTTTTTGCTAATTAGTTTGATCTTTTTACTGTTTGAACTGATACTGTTTTGCTTAGGTGCATACAGTGGATACTTTTACTTCTGTTGGAGTTTTTGTTGCACTAAAGAAACAGTTTTATTTATGTTTTATTTAATCTACAGAAGTGTTATTTCAACAATGTGTACTCTCCCACAATGCTTTCCATTCCCAACATTTTGCAAATTATGGCCCACACATTTGTCGACATCCTCCACGCTTCAGAAGACTTAGCCAACCTCATTTGTCTAAAATACCAACAAATATATCATAATCCATGGAGCTTATTGAACTGCACAACGAGATAAACAATAAATAAACTGTAGCCATTTGATGGATAGCTACGGCGGATGGCGTCCATACAGTGAAAAGAATAATCAATTTACATTGACTTGAACTGAAAATAAAACTAGGAAGAATCTGTATGCCAGACAAATCAATCAGGCTCAACCAAAATATGATATATTTCGCAAATGATTACATGACTGTCATATTTAATCTTTTGTTTGGTTAAATATATATTGTTACTAAGTTTTACAGTAAAAGACTGATACCAACAGAAGGCCCTGAGGCTATAAAGCACTGTATAAATGTAAGGTGGAATGTTCTATAGCTCTTGCTTATGACTATGTATTTCTAACCAAATGATCTTCCCATCTGCTAGATGTCTGGGAACGGGTAAGAAAGCTGTTTTCTGATAACTAAATCCGGTGACCAATCTATCTGAAATCTAACTAATGTCTCATTCAAGGTGATGCCGTAGTCAAGGACATTTTCACCCTTTTGATGTTACACAACCAACAAGTTTAGACACAGTTTTGTAAGCTCACTGAACTAAAAGGTAGTGGCATGAAATATGTATTTTTTTATAACACTTGGTTACACCCTCGCTTGTCTTAAGTCTTGTCAGGTAGCCCCTCCGGCCCATTTTAGCCCACTTACCAATAGCGGGTGACACCCACCGACCAATATGCACACACTATGTGAAGGGGGTCTATTGGTCATTTTCCAACATGAGGAAAGCCCCCTCATCTTACTCAAATGGCCTACTGCTCTTCTGCAAACCAGTTGCACATTTTGCTTAGAGATAATCCTGCAACATGAGAATGTTAGGACTGTTTGTTGTGGCAAAACTCTTGAATCCTAAATCTTCTGGTTTGACTTCAGTTCAAAGATTTGGAAAGGTGGGCTAAAATGGACAGCTGTTGTGGGCCCTTGAAATATTTGAGAAGAAATTATGTGACTAATTTTATGTCCAGTGGTCTTATTTTCAGCGACAGCAATTTTGCTCCAGCAAACTCACAGCTCATCAGATAATGATCTAATGTTTCCCTAAGACTATGCCATTAAAAGGCAGAAAATTTGACAAGCCTCAAATTTCTCTGTACAAGTGTCCGTTTCTAGTCAAAGCAAAATTGTGTGGCCTCAAAGTGTAATTGAATGTTAATTACTGATGCAAGGTTGGGATCTGAATGACACGGTGGTCAGAAACAGATTTCTGGAGTGTGAAAATTCTTCCAAATAGATTTCTAATACATTCAATGACCTTTTCCAGCCACCTGTACTTCAGTGGGCAAAAGTTTCCGACTATCACATTTCAGTTCCTGACACCATGTGATAAGCAGGTGTCAGGCAGCGTTTATAGAAGCCAGTCTTCCCAGAAAATGAATCAGGCAAACTTATGTGTAAGTCCCTTTTCTTCTAATGGCTAGTTTAACGGCTCAGATGTAAATAACCATTTAGGTTATTGTGAGTAAATCCCCTGTCCTTACCTGTGGAGGTTTGATTCCTCAGGTACAGTCCAAACACTCTTGCCTCTGACAGCATACAGTGGCCTGTCCCATGGCCAAACCAAATGCACAATAAAGTAGAGTAGAACAAGACCCGTTTGTCTTTCAGCCCTCCTCACTTCGTTCTACTGTCATTCTTTGCGTACCAGGCTTTCTTCCTTGATGTTATTCTCCTCCCTCCTCACTCACCTGTGCTAATCATCACCATTACTAACCCCCCTTCTCCACGACAGACCTGTTAGACTGGTCCAGGTAGTATCTAAACCTTCAGTGCGAAGCCATTTATCTGAAGGCGCATAGTTTGCATGTATCGTATGAAGGTTACAGGCCAGCACACCATGTTTCCTATTTGTATAATTTGGAGTGGTCTCTGCATTCTATTTCAATAGCCCTTCTGTTTACAACACAAAAAGCATGTTTATTTGAAATTCAAACACTCCAGACTAGTATAAGTCTACTAAACAAACATTGTTCGGCCTGAAAAATCTGCAGATTGTCTGCTTTTGTGCACCCCATCCCCTTCTTGTACTATTTAAGATTATCAAAATATGAAACAGAACAAGGAAAACGTGTTAAGTGTACACTATCATTTTAAAGCTACTGAACATCCCTCCGAGGTTTGTACAGTCCTTCTTTAGGTACAAAAACCCTGTGAACCCAAAAACAATTCAAGCTGTCCTTTAGCTGCCAGAGACCAAGCCTTCTTAGGAAAAAGATCTGTGACCCGTTAACCAAATTATGTTTGGCTTTTGAAGGCGACATTGTCGTATTCTAAATAAAATCTTTGCAGGAAGTCATAAAATGCAAAAAACAGGTCGATAAGCTCTGACCACAGGCTACTATTACACTTCCTTTTTAGTGTAATGTATATTTTGTTGGGTTCCCACCCCACAGAACTCAACAGGTGAAAGGTGAAACTGCAAGGGTAATAATCAACTAAGTAGTGAAATATTAAACACCATTATTGTTTTTTTTTCTGGGTGCACTCTTGATACTATAGTTTAATTAAAAAAAACAAAACAAAAATGGAAATGTGTATTCAAAAATATATTCTTATCCTCTCAACAATGAAAAAAAAATGAAAAATTGAAACAATGCCTTGATTTGACAATATTCCAAATAAGTATGAGATTGGCTTATAATTGTGAGCATTGTTGGTTTGTAAAATAACAAATGACACGCCCAATGCAATTATGTTTACCAAATTCAAACTGGAGGGAACAGCCCCTGAAGATGCCTGGCATTCTTCTGACAGGACACATTCTGTTAGTGTAGAACCAAGTATCAACAGTCCAGCTCATTTCAGCACAATAAACATCACAAAGGATGGCACAACCCTTGGGTATCTTCTTATCCGCATTATTAATGCGATGGCTGCATTGCTGTTGGGTTACTGCTCGCCTTTAGCTTGGACTTTTACTACCAAGTCAGCTGTATTTAACATAATACAGCACATTCCAAGAAGAGAGATTTTTATTGTCTTTCATTCTAAGAACACCTCAGTTAAAAACGCATTGAGAGTGATTTGACCACTGGGCTTTGGTCTTGAGCAAAGAACTTGTATTTTGTGGAGTGTTATCAATACTATTTATAAACTGAGTTGTTTTTTCAGCCTTCTTCCTCCATGCTGCGTCACTGTTGCTCAGGCCTGTCTGAGAACCAAGGACAAAAGGCTCCATTCTCAGTTCAGCCCAGTTCCTCCCGAGCTTTCCCCTGTTTGCGAGGCATTTTCTTACTGCTGCTGTCCTCCAGTTCTTTGCTCTTGTAGTAGTGGGGAGCCACCTCCAACAGCCAGCCGCTCTCTATTTCTATCACCTGAAAACGGAAGGTTAATAAACAATAACTATGTATTTTGCAACACAAATACAGCAAAACATTCAGAAAAAAACAGAACAGTATATACAAATGGAAAGAACTATAATGTAAGTAGAAGAAAGTAATAAATGTTTCACCTGTCTCATGAACTCTTTGGTGGTGAAGACCAACTCATGGTAAATAAGCCAACGGGGCTGTTCTTCAAACAGGGAGCTGTTGGGGTGCACGTAGACCGTCTGCTGATGTTTCACTGTCTTATAACCACCCTTACTGAGGCGTGCTGTGTGGTAGAAATAACCTGCAGTAACCGCCTAGGAGACAAGAACGAAGGTACACAAAGTTATCTTACGTAACCACAACAAACAAATGTGAAAACATTTCAGGAAGGGGTTTAACCTAAATGGAAAGTGATATCCATTTTTTCTGTGCTCGTCCTCATTAGAAAGAACTGAGCACTGGTAAATACTGGCTGAAAAACTTGACAGGTTGGCAGCTGCTTACATATGTAACAAAACAGCTGATTTTTACAAACAAACAGCTGATATTTATAGCTTTTTTCCAGTATCTCATTGGGTTATTCTTAGGAGAAAAGTCAACAGAAGCTGCTCCCAACAATATAACTGCTTCCTGAAGTCCAACATGATAATGCCTCAATGATCCATTCATCATTAAGAATACACCACATTCTTTCTGGGAACTAAACAAATCAAATATAGGCTTCATAACAGGGCCTGAAGTTACTCTAAAAGCCAAATGCAGAATTGTTATCTTCTACTGAATTAGAAGAGGTTCTACAGGGTGTAGCCTGCATCCAAATGAAAATGATTGGAATACGATTACGAAGATCCTGATGTAGCAGAATTACCTTTCGGATGGGGATGCTGTCACCGTTAGCGCTGCACACCTCCACCTCAATTCTCTCCATCAAACCCTCCAGCTGGTCTCTCACATCTCGGGCACGCTTCATAGAACGGAACTGTATGAAGTTCTCAAAACACCACTGTGTGGAATAACCACTCTCCACCCACTGTCAAAGAGAGAGGAAAAGAGAGAGACCAAAAATGTATTTATTCGTTTTATTATTTTAAACTTCAATGCTGATACTGAATGAAGACTTGCGTTTTTGAATCATTTTGCTCTTGTACCATCAGAAAAAAAAGTAAGAATGTCTTGCTAAAGTAATGTAGGATGTATAATACTGCAACAAGAAAATTCATTCACTTCTTTGTAGCTTGAAATGGTCCAACTTAAAACATATTTGTAAAACAATGTGATGCTAGACTGGAAAATCAAAAAAATTACAGAAAAACAATTAATTATTTGCTGAAGTTAATGAAGGGTGAATAAAAAGGAAATAATATACGTGGGAAGCTTTGACTAATGAAAATGACACACCAGGTCATCTACTATACTGCCGAGCATTATCTTCCAGCTACAGGATATTTTTAGCATATACAACCCCTGCTAGCTTGGTACATGATACCGATCAAGAGGATATTAGTGTGTATGGTAATATAGTTTCTGTCAGTTATAAGGCACATCAAGTTGTCTACAGATTTCTGTGCAACACAAAAGGCACACAAGACCTACTGTCTCAAAATCCTCATTGCTATGCTGTGATCTTACTGGATGCACTACTGCATTTTGATGATACAGCCTGACACTGCATTCTCATCTTAAACAGGCAGAACCAGTTCCAACAGTCAACCACATGCATCCAAAGACACACAGGCCAAAAGGATGTCAGACAATGACGTCAAAGGAATCCAAAAAGAAAACAGACCAAACGGGAAACAAAGCACACAGATAAAGTTATATTCTACCTGTGTGTATACGTTCAAGAGCACCATATGGTCTCCTCCTGGCACCACAAAGTTCATTCGGGCATTGTCTGCATGTACTACTTTGTCCTTGGGCCGGTAGAAGATGGAGTTGTTGACGGACAACATGGCAGCGATGGTCAGCACCTCCTCTGAGCACTTATATCTGGGATGCAAAGGGTAAACAGTTTCAAATATCACAGTAAAAACAAGCACAATAAAAACAAAAACAATACCCCTGTTTGGTGAATTAAATATTTTTTCACTTTGTAAACCCTATATTTATTTAAAGGTTTCTAAATGTTTCAGGACTAGATACGTTCCTGGTTTTCAAGGAAAACCCTTCATTTAGAACATTATAGGGGTTCTTTAAACTTTAAAAATGTTCTTCACTCTTGCATGTCTCTTTCAAAAACCTGGTTTGTTAAAGAGTCTTCCATTGCTTGTTTATTTTGGGAACTAAAATTGTTTCTTGCTCCAAAGAAACTCGTTTGGCATGCTTTTTCTTTTCAAAAGTGGTGTGCTCATATAGAGACTTACTGCTCAGAGGCCAAGATCATTTTACTCAGCATAGGGTCCACAGGCAGCTCAGCCATCCTCCTTCCCAACTGTGTGTTTAAAAAAAGTTACAATCAATTAATACTTTGCATACACTATAACCTACTGCTCATTACAGTTACGGCTATTGACATTTCCTGAAAGAGCTACTTAAGACAATATTTGTGTCATTTACAGTGCTGGGGCTTTGACATCGCAGAAAAAAAGAACTGGAGGAAAGGAGAAGGATAGATGTTGAGGTACCTTAGTGAGCTCTCCAAGGTGGTTGAGGGCACCCAGGGCATACAGTTGTTCCAGAGCCAGCACTAATGTTTCATGTGGAGGAGGATCCATGAAGTCAAAATGGATCAGATCATTTATGCCTGTTAATCATTGTAACAGAAAATGTGAATGACAATGGGCAGAAAATATACAGTTCACATTTCAGTCATTGATCTACATTCCAGAGTGACTGACAGAAATACACTGTTGTCCACTTTTCCTTAAGCTAGTGCAGAAATACCTTCATGCTAAGACATTGCTATAAACTGGATAGGGATTTTTAGGCTATGTTACGGAATTTCTTCATGTGAAATAGCTGTGACATTGATAAATAAAACCTTCTCTAAAAGACATGTTCTACCTGCTGTATTACTTGTACATCAACAATAATAAGCTTAGAAAGGAATGCGAGTGCTGCACTGGTCTGGGTAAAGAAAGACTTGAGTGTGTCTGAACAAACACTGATGTCAAACAATAAAGGACAGATTAACCTCTGACAAACTGACCTAGATGAACTGTTGTTAAAAAAATGATGTATGACTAAGCCATGATTTATGACTTATACATGTTTTAATACAGAATTGTATATTTTATTATTTTAAAAAGGCTTTAGAGTTCAACACACTAGAAATTTAGAATGAAAAGTATATTGCACGTTCCTACCCAAACTTTTTAAGAGCAGGACTACATTTCCCAAGTTAGTTCTTTGGATCTCTGGCACTGTGGTTTCCTCCATCTCATGTTTGAAGGCCCAGGCAGTGTAGAGCCTAAAGCATTTCCCAGCAGCCACACGGCCAGCTCTGCCCGCCCGCTGATTGGCTGAGGCCTGTTAATTTAAGAACATTACATCACTTAAAAAAAAAAAATTGTGGATGAAATAAATCACATTAACTTTTTTGCAATGACCATAAATACTGAGAACAAGAACATGCTGTTCCTAACCAGTAGAGAAGTAGACCATGACAATGTCAACATAATTGTTTACCTTCCCACAAAGAGGTGCAGTCTCTATCAGTATCATAACTGCTGCGTCAGAATGATATTAAAAAAAGGGTGCATCTTTTACCCGTGAGCATGGTGTAACAATTAGAGACTCCATCCCTGTTCGGGCATTGTAGCTCTTCTGTTTGCAGAAGCCTGGGTCGATCACATAGATGATGCCATCGATAGTGAGAGAGGTTTCTGCTATGTTGGTGGCCACTACAACCTGAAACATACAAAATACTCTGTAATGTGATCTGACATTTGCATTCACAGTAAAATAGCTTACCTCTATTATTTCCAGGATGATTTTCACTGGGCTGCACTGTCAGGGCCCCTAACTGTACTTCTAATGTTTCTTAATTTATTACATAAATATGCATGAAGGGTGAATAATGTTTCGGTTGATGTATCCCTGGATGCAAATGTATTTTTATGCCGCGTTTACTTGGTAAAAAGTAAATAATACTGACAACTGGATGGTCTGGTGCTCATTTAGTAGAGACTTTGACAGCCTTAATAACAGGGTCTCAAAAGGCTTTGTATTCTTCATACAGTATCAGTTAGATATTTTTATCATTAAGTAGATCACCTGTGCAACACAGACAATTTGCTACGTGTAAGTCATGTTAGTTTAAACATCATTAAGACATGGTTACAAACATTAACAGAATATAAAGTGAAAAAAGTTTTTCTATTCTTGCATACATCTATTCTGACTGCACGCCAATCAGGAGTGAAAGTCCCCCTAGTGGCAAATATTTCAAATTGCAGAATGTTATTTACCAGATTTGCAAAATCTGTGATTATTTTTGTATTGGTAGTACCTTTTTGACAAATAGAAGGAACTGTCATGAACAGCACCCAGTGAGTCAATGAGAAAACTCAGAGAGTAAAGTACAAGCCATCAAAAGAAACATGGCAAAGGGTTTTTGGACAAACAAATATGATTATATTCAGCTATGTTTGAAGCAGACTTCAAGGGAATATTTTGCAGCAGGTTTTTATTCTGTGCTGCTCACTTGTGGATCCACAAAACAAAAAAGCCTTTAGGTCTATGGAAAGAGCATGATTCCTTGTATCAAAATGATCCAAATTAGCACAGAATACAACAACAAGTTTTTCTTAGCTCCAGTTTAGCATGGAACAATGGAATTTTGTCATCAGGCACATTTTGTCACAGATCTGTCCAGGAACAATACTGTGTAGTGTGTCATTTGGTGTCCAGCAGATTTTAAAGAAAGTACCTTGCGTGCTCCAGGAGGTGTGGGGTTAAAAATCTTGGCCTGCATGTCTGAGGGTAGGTTGGCATAGATAGGGAGGACAATAAGCTCGGAGATCTTGGAACCAAGCCTTCTGCACCTCTCTTGTAAAAGCTCACAGCACGCCTCAATTTCTTCCTATTACACAGCGCAAAAAGGAATAAAAGCAGAAGGGAGCATGAGACTGAAGGGCAATAAACTTCCAAGAGGTGCATCTAGTACTGTGAACTGCAGTAAACGTCAGAGGCAGACTGACCTGTCCTGTGAGGAATACAAGAACGTCCCCAGTAGGCTGTGTGACATGGATCTGCAGTACCGATACCACGCATGCATCAAGATAATCAGCCTCTGGAGCCTGTAAAACAAGAGCAAACACAATTAATTCACAATTAAGCCTGGTTTGAAGATAATACTTTTTGAGCTCTAATTGCTATTCAAGTAAGTATTGTGACTTAAGAGCTAAAAACCGTGACCCAAGTTCTGCATTAGAAGAAATAACTGTCAATTTTTATCATGTATTGTACCATCACTAAACGGAACCTGCCTTAGTGTAGTAGATATCAACAGGAAACCTGCGGCCTGGTATCCTGAACACAGGCGCATCATCGAAGAAGGAAGAGAAACGTTCCGTGTCCAAAGTGGCACTGGCCACTAGCACCTTCAGATCCGGCCGGAACCTCGCAATATCTTTGATTAGTCCGAACAGTATGTCTGTGTGTAGAGTCCTCTCATGGGCCTCATCAATTATGATCACACTGGGAAAGAGGGTAGAAACAAACAGACAAAGTTAGATAAGAAGACAAATTTTGGTCAGACACATCTTAAGATTTCACCAATATTTCAAACCCACATATCATAATGTATTTATTGTACTGTGGAAGAAAAGAACGATTAGGTGACACTGGGCTACTTTGCTAAAATGTTTGGATGCATTTATTTTACTAGAAATTAAGGTCTTATTGATCATTAATGTAAATCCAGGAAGATATAGTCCTAAAGTCTACATTTCATACTTTATGCTCGTTTGGGGGGGAGGGGTGGAGAGACTTAAACTGATCAGGAAAGCTGGCTAAGTGTTGGGTGAGGAACTGGGCAGCATGGAAACTGTGGCTGAAAAGAGAACATTGTCCAGACTTCAGTCCATCATGGACAATGTAGATCACCCCCTCCACAGTGTGGTGAACGAACTGAGAAATACTTTTAGCTGACCAGCTTAAAGTGCTCCACTGAACACCACAGAAAGTCCACAGGATATTTATTACGGGTTTAAAACTATCATAGTGTGAAAGACTGTATTATTTTTGCTATGATGTGCAACAGTCTACTATGTGCAATACTGTGCAATGTTCTCACCGGGTGCTAAAACATTACTATGTGCAAAATGGTGCTAAATCACTTAATTACTTGCAATATCTTATGTGCAATAATCTTCATGTGCAATATTACTACCTGGTCAATATTTTCATTACTTAATAACTACTGATTTTCTAATTTTTTTAACTTATTTCAAACTACCATTTGTGTCAGTAGTTTTTCCACTCAGCTGCGTTATGTACTTATAGACAGATATTATACCAAGCATTTCTGTATGTAGCATAGTCTATTCATATTGTGGTGGTTTTCTCTCAACAGATTTTTATTTAGATTTTATTTAGACTTATTTTATATTATTCGTGTCTCTGTCTCTTTGTGTTTCCTCTGGGATCAATAAAGTATTCCGATTCCGAAGAAACAGGTATTGTAACGGTACCTGTAGCTAGCCAGGTCAGGTTCAGTGAGGAATTCTCTTAGCAGCATGCCATCAGTCATGTACTTCAGCACAGTGCGTTCAGACGTGCAGTCCTCAAATCGGATACTGTAGCCTACCTGAAAAGGACAAAACAAATAAAACAAGGCACCACAACCAAACATATCTTGCACTATTCATCTTGCTGCTGCTCTGTTCAACATATTCTTTCCACAAAAGCATATACTGTCGATAATCTGTCAAAGGGAAAGACACGTACCTCATTTCCCAGTTTAACTGACATTTCTTGAGCCACTCTGGCTGCAACAGACATGGCTGCAACTCTACGAGGCTGAGTGCACCCGATCTTCATCCCCCCTTTGGTGTAACCCTGTTAAGATGAGGAGGCACATCATTTAACACATTTCAACAATATTCAAGATACACTACCACAAATGTGATAAAATGTTTATAATAAATATTTTTATATACATTCATAAATGTATTTAAAAAAACCCAATTAATTTTATTGCAATATTTATCATTATTGCGATAATTTATATCACACTTTTCCGACCATGTCATGGATATCATTTGTACTGAAAGAACAGACCAACTTTATGTTTCAGTATAAAGAGAGTATAAGTAGTGCTCTTTAACCAGAAAATACCCCAGGTGTATACTTTACATCATTCTAAATGGGGTTGAGAAAAGTAGCAAAAAACTGCTGAAAGACAACTTCACTAGCAAAAAAGAATGCTATGTTTTTACAGCTGTTTTTATTTTTGCTTCGGTGCAAATACATTGCAGTAGTTTGTACAGTGATCCCTCAGTTTTACGCGAACCAGCACTCGTGGATTCAGTCACACGCGGATTTTTTCTGAGAACCGAACTCTCCGCAATAACGCGGAAACTGCAAATATTCTCGCAATTCGTTTGCTTTTTTTCTTGCCAATATGGGTTTTTTTTACGCATTATAGTTCTAGCCATGCTGGATTTAAATCTCTCTCTCTGTCGCTCTTACTCTGTCTTTTTCTCTCTCTCTCTGACTCTCGTTCTCTCTTTCTGACTCTCGTTCAGTCTCTCTCTCTCTGTCTCTCTCTGACTCGTTCTGTCTCTCGCTCTCTCTCTGGGAAAGTCCAGAACGGCCGTTTTGCCGCGTTGAATTTAAATCTCTCTCTCTCTCTCTGTTCTGGGAAAATCCAGAGTGGCCGTTCTGACGTGCTGAATTGAAATCTCTCTCTCTCTGTCTATCTCCATTGGGCCCGAGACGGCTGTTCTGCTGGCTGCAAATATCTTCCATCTTTTTTTGCTTTTGTTATGGCAATAAATATATTTTTTCTGGATGTTATCACACAAGGGGAGTTGTTCACCTCGCCGTGTGCCCCAATACTTTTGTCTTGCAACCTTCCATATCTCGGCGGGGAAAGCACTCAGACACTTCAAACTCCACAATTCGGTAGATTTCCAGGACACCTTTCCAACAAGCTCTCATTTGTACTTTTAGGCAGAGTAGATCACGTTTTATTCTCCCCGACAACAGGGTGTACTTTTGTCACGCAACCTTCCGAGTTGCATATCTCGGCGGGGAATTTAAATTAAAAGATGGATTTACCTTGAAAAGAGGCGAATACGGGTTTACCTTTACATTTTCTTTAAGGGTAATATATTAAACTGAGTTTAAAATGAAATCAGGGAGCATGTTTGGTGGCATATTTAGGGTCTACACTATAAAAAAAAATTTTTTTCCTACACACAACAATACGGTTTTTCCACTATACGCGGGTGCTCTTGGAACGTAAACCCCGTGAAAAGCAAGGGATTACTGTATATTATTGCTTAAGCCCATGTGTATACAATAAAATATTTGCATCACAGAATCTGAATGTGTATACTCGCAGTGTGGCGACGCCCCACTCCACCAAACCATGATCCGTGCGTATTGTTTTCGTCCGTGCGGGTCGCGCTATTATGTGTCTTTGGTTTCAGCGGATTTGTGTTGGGGAAGTCTGAACGGTGGATTAACAGCAATGTTTCATACCGTGGTTAATAGTCCGGTTAATCCCTGCAATCCTAGGTGTGATGATTAATTGGTGGGGCACTGCCTCACTAAATGACACTTTGATGCCAGGTCTGGGTAAAATGTTCATACATGAGAAGGCATCATGCCAAAAACTGGCAAGAGTAAGCGAAAGCCAAATGTTGAATGTGTTGCATATGTGTCTGTTTGTGTGTGTGCACCTGTCCTCAGCTGGAAAATGAGACAGAAGACCTGATTCTCTGAGCAGGCTGACAGCATATTTCCAGTGGTGGTTCTCCAATACAGATGTGTTCTGTAACAGAAATTACATGTAAACAAACACACATATACACACGCACACATATAGACATGCAGACACACAAACACAATGGTGCACCATATTTTTAAGTTCTTCCCCAAACTGTGTCCACAAAGGTAGAAGCATGGCTTTGTCCAAAATGTCTTGGTATGCTGAAGCATTAAAATTGCCCTTCACTGGAAGTAAGGGGCCTAGCCCAAACCCTGGAAAACAGATGTGCCCCAATACTTTTGTCCATATAGTGTATATGTCAAATTCTGTCAAATTCTACACCTGCTGTGTGAACAGGAAAGAGTAGACACTGGCCTGGGAAAGTATTTCTTCCCTAAAACCGGCAGGCCTAAAGCCTAGTGGGAAGAACCTAACTGTACAAATTAGCAATGCTGTTGTTGATAATGTGGGCTGTAATTGTTTAATAAATTCTAAATAATGTATGTGGTAAATGCAGTAATGAATAATGCCAGGTCTTGAAAGTTACACTCTTTCCAATTCTTTCCAATTGCAATTTTAATATAAAAATGATTATTCATTCAGCTGGCCTACTGTATGTTCTTGTTTTCTCTGGTTGTTTTTCTAACCCTATAATCCCCCTACACTTCTGATTCAGTAATTCTGCGCCATTCAAAAAGCCTGATCCACATATAAGTAAAACGAAAACAAGGTTTCAATTAAGCGGTGATCAGATATGGGTGTAGTGCATGTCTTCTTACTTGGTAGAGAGAGGCTAGATAGTGGTTGGTTTTGATGAAGAAAGTTTGATTGACACCCGGATGATCCAAATCATGTGTTACAGCAGCCAGCAAACCCAGCAGGATATCGCAGGATGTCAGCGTCTCAGAGAGCTGGAAAAACACCCAAAATTTCATTTGTTTCATCAGTGTTACAGTCACACTACTTTGTTAAATGTATAAAGCATCTCCCTCGTCCACCTTTCTTCATGCCTCGATCACCCCTTTTGTGCCCCACTTTTGGTCCCAGTAGGCTGCAAGACATATATATCCCATACTTCTCACTCAAAAAAAAAATCACCTGTGGTTCCTGCAGGTAGCAGTACATGGCCTGTGTGACATCGGCAGCGTGAAGAGCGTTGTGATACGGGTTCTGACTGCGGTAAGATTCGTGTACCATCACTATAATATAAGAAGATAAAAAATTGCTATGTTTCCCACACTGCATTCAAAGCCTGTATTACCATCTGCATCTGTATTACCAAACCAGTGTGTGTGTATATGTGTATGTGTGTGCGTTTCTTGCCTAAAAAGTGCCGCAGTTTGAGCAGGTCCAGCCGAAAGAGCTTTATCAGACCGTATTCACTGAAGATGTGCAGGGTTAAATCTACTAAACTCTTTCCTATGTCAAGACGAAAAGATCGTGTATATGACACAAAATGCACTGTCAATGTCAATTCACAGTATCATGTGATTTATTTACAAAATAAAATGAGAGGGTGTTATTGTGAAGGCCATAACATATGATCTTGAATATTATAATTACGTTTGTACATTTTTGCAAAATGAAGAAAAATTAAGGCCAAAATATTGTTTCAAGCATCAATTTTATTTAAATTGGCCATTTATTTTGTCAAAAAAAAGAAAAACAGCAAAAAGATTGAAAACAATATGTACTGAAGCTGATAAATAAATGGAGACACTAATAAAGACATTGTGGTACTGCAGTTATAGGCAGTTGCCATTGGGTGGCTTACCATTTGAGAGTCTATCAAACAGGAAGATGTCAAAGTTCCAGCTTCCAACTTTCCGCAGCATACACTACCACAGGGGTGGGATTCCACCATGAAAAATACAACGTAAATATACACACACCCTTAAAATCTGTTACTATTTCACAAGAAATATGAAAAAAATCATCCAAACATTAAAGCAAGCTAAATATATACACTATATGGACAAATGTATTGGTACGCCTGACCATTACACCACCAGGGCCTTTAATGCCATTGCATTCAAATACATAGACTAAATACATAGACCAACTCCATATTGCAGTCAGGGCTCTGTGCGGGCCAGTCAAGTTCTTCCATCCAAATATGCCTTTATGGACCTTGCTTTGTGCACTGGGGCACAGTCATGCTGGAATAGAAAAGGTCCTTCTCCAAAACTGGAAGAACGTCGTTGTCCAAAATGTCTTGGTGTATCTCAATATGTTTGTCCATATAGTATATTTCATATCAAATACCAACGCGTTATTTAGTTTTCTGACATGTTTTGCAGTTAATCTAATTTTTGCTATTTTTTGATTTCTTATATTTTGTCTTTCTATTCTACCCCTTGTGCTCACTCTCTCTCTCTCTCTCTCTCTCGCCTGTTTGTTCTCTCTGTGCACTACTTCGTCCATTTCTGATCTGTTTTCTCACCTTAGCTTGTCCGATGTACTCCTGGTCTAGAATGTTGTGTGTGCTATGTGTATGATTTCTGCTGTACTGTGAAGAGTGCAAGTTCCTCTGGTAGCTTAGAACACTTCTGACCGGCTGCTCTGCCTCCGATCCCACTGTGTCTGTCCGCGCTGCACAAACAACACCAAAACACCCTGTTTACAAACATGCAAACAACACCACAACATCTGTTTACAACCAGCCCATTTCAAATGGTCTTACATTTCAATGTGGCCCTATTTCACACCCTAACCCGTTAATGTGATGCTGAAGTTGTCAGTCATATTCGTGACATTATCCGTATATTACAGAGGCAGCAGATTTACTCAAAACCGCTGAGCCATTTCAGAGCTCCTTACTGTTATAGACCACTGTGTCCTAGAAGTCTGGCAAACATTTAAATCAAAACCATTCTATTCCAGCATATTGTCACCACAAAGAGGCAAATACAACAATGACAAATAATGAAAAACTAAATGTCAACTGTAATAAATGTGATAACAAGGCCTATTAAATACAATGTAAATTGTAAAACAATGTAAAACATTAGGCCAAAAAGAGGTATTTTTGTTTTTTGTGGGAAAATAATCATTAAGAATATAAAATGCTGATAACCTATTTATCACTGGATACAAGTCTGAATGCTGTACAAAGACTAAATAAAAAGACTAAAAACAATATCTTAAGAAGATAGCTAAAACATAATCAAAAAAGTAAAACCACCTTCACAGGAAAACAGAACGAATATTATATAGCAATAAAGACTAAACATGTTTTTAAACATACTTGTGGGACTAATAAAGTTTTATCTTATATAATAATTGTAAGTTTGGTCACGATCACATGAGTGTTTTTTCAGCTTTTAAAGCACGTTGTACAGTTTGTACTCACACTGTAGAGGTCTGAAGTCGGTGCAGAAGTGTGTGTGCTGTCGTGTTCTTTCATGTACGTCTCTCTCTGATCTCTCCCGTCTCTCAGGTGTGTAACCTGTTTGAGCTCTCAGACGAACATCTGTAATACCACATAGGAAAAAAAAATAGAATTTCAATTAAAAAACACATTTCAAGTTCTTGACATAACTAGACATGTTTGTGTGTGTGTGTGTGTGTTTTAGTAACCTGTCTCCATCTGTTGGTGAAACAACATATGTGGTGCGTGTACATAGAAGTCTCCTTTAAAAGAACATTTTTTAGGGGGGAAAAAATCAATGTAAACAGTTTTCCAATTACCCCAACATAGTTAATCACCCAAGACATGATGCTAAATTAGAAATCTACAGTCACCCATAAATACATCCCCCAAACTTTTCCCAGCCACATCCAGCTCTTCATTTAAGATGCAATATGAATTTACGGCCACAAAAAACAAACAGGTAGTGTTATCAGTGTCATATCTTCTTGATTTTATTTCTAGCAATGCTCTAGGTAGGTTTTTATCACTCACTGATTTTCTTTATTATGACCCTTCATTAGTCAAAGTTTGTGCTTAAATTGTTGAAGATATGTGCCACAAATGTTCTACTTGTTTTCTCTCATTTTGTCGTTGTGGGGTAATATAAGCATTGGGACTTTATATGTACAGTATGCTCTCACAAATTTCCAGCTTTGATTTCACTTAACTGTAATAACTTGTCCCATATGCTGACAGGATTCCAGGTGCTGACAGGATTCCGTGCTGGCCCAAATTTACCATCAGCCCACCGGGTTGCCAGGTATGCCCGATGGCCAGTCCAGTGCTGGTTACAGACTGTGTATGCCGCATCAGGGAGCAGCCCTACCTCTAAATGTGTGTGTGTGTGTGTGTGTGTGTGTGTGTGTGTGTGTGTGTGCACGCTTGTTAACTGTGTTTGGAATACATGTTTATGGTGAGATGCTGACATACCAAGCATGCGGATGTAGAGTGCCGTCTGGTCTGAGCTGTCGTATGAGATCGCTCCTCGTCTCTGTGACAAACAAAAAGATCCAGATAAAACATGTAAATAACAACACTAGATATTACCCACCTCTGGCCAAGACTACTGGCAAACAATTCTTCTCCTAACACTATTTGATTTTCAACTAAAAAGAGACTAAAGATGAAAAAAAGTCTCAAGAATGAGACTTCTCCCAAAAGTAACTGACCATGTGACTGCATGGAGATACCGGCACCTGAAATGTAGGTTTTGCACATTATACAAATTAGCTTGAAAACCAATATACAGGGAGCCAAACTAAAAAAAAAAATCACATCTATCCATCCATCCATCCATCCATCCATCCATCCATCCATCCATCCATCCATCCTGCACTCGGGGTCTAGGGGGGGCTGGAGCCTATCCCAG
>JBBPCY010000001.1:14694401-14719660 GCA_037974405.1 Brachyalestes nurse
CTTTACATTTTCTTTAAGGGTAATGCATTAAACTGAGTTTTAAATGAAATTAAAGTGTTCTGGGAGCATGTTTGGGGGTATATTTAGGGTTTACACTATAAAAATAGGCATTTTTAGACAATTTTTTTTAACCAAAATACAACAACGCGTTTTTTCCACTATTCGCGTGTGCTCTTGGAACGTAACCGCCGTGAAAAGGGAGGGATTGCTGTACATGATTCAGATATTAAACAGTCATGGGTCATTTGTGATAAGGACATCAATCTTTTTAACAAGGTGAACCTGAAAGTATGCATGCTATTAAAATACCATTCTGCATGTCCCATATATTAAGGGTAAAGGTATGCTTGTGATGTACTGGTTTCTTGGTGTGGGATGAGTTTAAGGTTCTTACATCCTCCAGGAGATACTGAGGTATCTGAGTGGTCTTCCCAGAGCCCGTCTCACCCTCAATAACCAGGATCTGATGGTCTCTGATGGCAGAGAGAAGATCTTCTCTGTAGGGAAACACTGGCAGACTGCGTCTCACTTCCTGGATAGACTGTTTCTGTTTCTCAGCTTGAGAGAGCTCAGGCTCATTGACCTGTGACTAAACAGGAAGAGCAGAAACTTCTATTTCACAACAAATCCGTCATGTTCCAAGCAATATTCAATATTAATGAAGAAGAATGAAGTTTGAGGATATTGATACGTGCAATATATTTTGACCGTGAAGGAATGAACACATGTACCAACCTTCTCAGACAGGGTCCCCTTCATGGTGATAGCAGAGCTTACAAAATTAATCATCTCCTCCTCCTCGAGCACTAGTTGGTACTTCTCCTTCTCCTCTTTAATCCGGCGTTCTCTCTCCTCTCTGGCACCAAACTGCAGGGTAGCAGTGGCAACCCGTGCCTCCTCCCAACGTCCCTGCTCCCCACCACCCTCCCTGGGACCCTCGTCAAACTCCAGTTCCAAGTCTCTCTGTGGGATAGACTAAAGGAAAGAGCAGGGTGATTAAAACTGAGAGAAAAGCAGGGAGAACACAAGGAGAAAATAAACATGAAATTCCACAAATTCATGCAATGGCTGCACGTATAGAGGTGATATCTGAAAGTATAGAGGAGACAAACCAGCTCACAAAAACACTCGATACTTAGTTTGAAAGACAATTAGTGTTGAAATAAATGTTTTTTTGCCTTTCAAACAATATGTTTGTACAAAGAACTGGAAAATGTGTATATAAAAAGGTTATAATGTGAATCAAGCCATTCAATAACTGCATCACAACTTTGACAATGAAATTTACTTGATGTTATTTGTACACCTGCAAGGGGAAAAATACTAGTTCCTTGTGAAAGCATAGACAAGTTAGTTAGTTTTCCTATTCATCTTACTTTACTTCTGATCTCTTCTGGCATGTAGTAACGGTTACTCCTCTCCTCTTTCTCCTTTGCTCCAGCTTTCTTGTAGTCTTGAGCCAGGTCTCGAATCTTTTTTTTGTATTCCAGGTCTTTCCTTTCCCGATCTGTGAGAGTATCGCTAGAAAAGAGGTACTCCTCATCCACAATCTCTGCTTCCAGGTCTTCCAGCTTCTCCTGCTCACGCTTGGCCAGGTATTCCCATCGTGACTGTTTCCGTAGCTCAGGCAGCTGATGAAATGGCATGAGAACAATGAACCGAGGCCATTTAATATACATTTTACAGTGCAAAGTAAATCCTGAGGACAATTTAAACTTAAGTCTGTCTAAATAACAGGCTTGTGATTTTCTTCAAATTCAACACAGAACTTCAGCAAGATTTCATATTTACAGATCAATGTCATTTGTGAAATCTAATAATGTGTCAGAAAAACATCTTACCATTTTTCTTTGATCTTCTTCAGCCACCTTCAGTCTTTTCTGAGCCTCCTCATATGCCTAAGGAAGAGACGTTTCAGTTAGGTAACTGGGTTTTTTTTTTGTATTTTTGTATACATAAGTTGCTGTGTTATAGTTCTCTACCTTTTTGTCATTTCTTTCCAGTATGTGCCTAGTCTTGTCTTTGTCCCTTTGCTTGACTCGTTCTGCAAAGGCATCCCTCTCTTCCAGATCCTGCAGCCTCTCTCTCTCTTCTTTCTCCCACTCTTCTTCCTCATCACTTTTCACCGCTTTCTTTGATTCTTGAGGTGTCTTGATGCTAAACCAGCCAAACAAACATGAATAAAAACATGACTGAACAAAGAAATGTCTTAAATCATTTAAAGTCTGGTTTTTAGTTTCCTATTAGAGAATGTGGTAAAATGGCTGTTATTGTTGCATACATTACTTTCTTTCAAGTCAAACCTCTGCAGAGTCCCACAAAGTTGCAGTGACAGCTAGTATATATGTTTCTATATCAAAGAACCTTAATAAGCGACAACTTGCCTCTTTTTTCTGTCTTCTTCACTTGATGATGGACTTTCATCTCTTTTTTGTCTTAAGTGCTTCCTTTTCTTCCCTCTCTCCTTCTCTGTGCTTTTCTTCTCTCTCCCCTTTTCTCTGACAGCCCCCCCATCACTATCACTGTCCTCCAGGAGGGTGTACGTTTTGTTTTTCCTCTCCATCTCAATGGCCTGTCGCTCTATCACTCTGGAGGGTTTCTCAACAACCTGTTTCTTCGGTACCTGAACAGGTAATGCAACAAAAAAGACAAATTTAAAAATTAGTCATCTGTCACAACTAAAGTACTATTATTCCAACTGCACTCTCCTGGTGTTAAACAAGCTGGTACCTTGTTGTATAGCTCTTGAGCAAATGCAGTGACTCTCTGGTCAATGTCAATGGTGCCAGTCTGTTGCAGGCGAGCCACAAAATCCTGCGAACTGGAGGATTTCCGCACAAGGCCGATCATGAACTGGGACACATAGCGATCACTCAGGCCCAAGATGTCATGGAGCTGGTCGCTCACCCACTGCTCCAGATTGGCCATGATGGTGGTGGTGAAGCTGCAGCAAGAATATTTGAATGTTAATCCTACAGCTCACGTTCAGTGGCACTGATATGAATAAAGCAGACATTTGCCAGAAGCTACATTCAAATCAGTACTCCAACATGAAAGAGAAATCTATCCCAGATGTTGCTTTTAGGAACAATATGGACAGAAGTATTGAAACACCACTTTTTCAGGGTTTGGGCTACCCAGTGAAGGGCAATCTTAATGCTTCAGCAGACCAAAACATTTCGGACAACGCCATGCTTCCAACAATTGTGGACACAGTTTGGTGCTTTTCTATTAAAGCATGAATGGAGAGCATGCTTTAGAGCATGACCTCAACCCCATCCAACACCAATGGGATGAACTGGAACGGAGATTGCGAGCCAGTCCAACATCAGTGCTTAAGCTCATAAATGCTCTAATTACATAATGAATAGGCGCAAATTCCCACAGGAACGTCAAACTCTTGTGCAAACTCCTTCCAAGAAGAGTGAGTGGAAACTGTAATAACAGCAAACTCTATATCAAAGTCTATGAATTTGAAACCAACGTCGTTAAACCCCCTGTTGGCGCCATGGTCAGGCGTCCCAATACTTTTGTCTATATTGTGTATGAACCTACGAGCGTAACTTGGATGTTTCGTGTGCACTTTGTTGACTAGCAGACACGCTACCAAACAAACTCTTCTCCTTAATCTATCAAACAGATAAACAGAAAGAACTTTACCTAAATGAAGTTTTTATTCCCTGCAGGTAGTTCAAAGTTCATCTGTTTTAAAGCTGAATTGACGCTAACTTAGCTCAGCTTTATTTTGTAAATTTAAACCTACCGACTCGTCTACACAATTTTATAAATGAAATATTATGAGCTCTATCACGTCGCCACCGTCACATCTGAGCATTCACGAAAAATAAACTCTCAATAATCCCTGAAAAGGCGTAATTTAAACACTTTAGCATCCACAGCTCACGTTTTCTGCTGTCTAGTTTATTTACATCCGAGTTCCTGCTTCCTTTGGGTTTTTTGACTGTTGATGAACCAATTTGAAGGCGCGCCCCCTCGTGGACTGGAGTGTAAGTCAAGTAGGTATTATTGTTCTTTTCAACCATAAATACACAGAACACAGTGAAACAAAACACTATTCCTCCAGGATCATGATGTAACAGAGGAACAGAAACAAAACCACAAGTGCAAACAGGACAAAATAGAATGCAAGATAAGACATAAGATAAATAGAACCCTTTATTAGTCCCACAGGTGGGAAATTTGCACTGTCATTGCAGCAAGGAGGAGAGTATGAGCAGCACTAGCTTCCACTCTTCATGGAAGGCTTTCCACAAGAGTTTAGACTTTCTGTGGGTATTTGTGTCTATTCATTCATTCATCATTTGGATGAGAAGGCCTGGCTCACAATCTCCGTTCCAGTTCACCCCAAAGGTGTTGGGTGGGGTTGAGGTCTGGGTTCTGCGCGGGCCAGTCAAGTTCTTCTACAACAAACTCATCCAACCATGTCTTTATGGAGCTTGCTTTGTGTACTGGGGATCAGTCATGCTGGAATAGAAAAGGTTCTTTCTTCCCCAAACTGTGCCCACGTTGTCCAAAATGTCTTGGTATGCTGCAGCATTAACGTTGGCCTTCACTGGAATTAAGCAGCCTAGCACAAGCCCTGAAAAACAGCTGTGTCCCAACTTTTGTCCATATAGAGTATGTATGTACACGTATAAACTGCACATTTGGATAACATTTGTACGCCGGTTTTTCTTGTGGTGCAGAAGCAGGAGGCCTTAAACGAAAGTAAAACTGGGGTAAAGGTGTGAAGAGCGTATTGCCATTTAAGTACTAAAAAAGCTGTGGTTTCTCAGAACATTTAAGGAAGTGGTCTTTCACATTAAACCTGAAAAAAACCAAAATAAATTAGAGGAACCAGCTACCACCTCGGACCCTCGAGGAGGCTACTTTCAATGCTACTTCAAACTCTCTGTGGAGTGAGATTATGCGGGACTCCTGAGTCTCCTGGTCACAGGTGCAGGTTGATATGGCGAGGGTGATGGTTTTTATCCTGCAGTGTGGACTTTTTTTCACTGCTCTGCTTGATGCTGCCGCTGGTTACCGTCCTGTCATCATCGTGCACGGACTGTTTGACGGACCCAGACAGTTCACCAAGCTGGGCGCCTTCATCAATCAGGTCAGAAAAAACTCTCGTTTGTTTCTAAAGGTGCCGGTGAAGAGTTTTACTAATGCACTTTCATCTCACAAGTACAGAACACACAGCTGCACAACCGGACAGTTAAGTAACTACATTTGAGGATCTTTAGACTGACCTGTAATTCAAATGTACCGTTTTTTCAGTGTGTAATCGTCCATAAAGCTGTCTTTAAGCTTTTTTTAAATTAATTACTTTAATAAAAGAAGACTGCCTTCCACCGGGACAGTTTATAGTAAAAAGGGCACACATTGTAGCCCCAGCATGTTATTCAGGCTTCTTATACACTACTCAGAATCTTGGGCCCACCCTCTGATTTTTTTAGTTAATTATATGCCTTTCGAGTTTCATTAAAATAACGTTTCTTTTCAGCAATTTTTGGAAATAAATTGTGTCTAAACCCTGCCAGCACTTTTTCAAGCAGCAAAAAGTTATGTCTGGAGACTAATTGTCGGTCAAATGCAGCTCAGTGGAAGAAAGATCTGGAGACCGGGGAGGCCAAGACCTATTTCTTTTTTCTTTTTTGGTCTATATATAACTTTGGCACAATTTTGAAGAATGCTGGGAATCATTATCCTGTTGAAGAATGAAATTTTGTCCCATCATACATAAACTAGGAAGAACTGTGTGACAGTTAATACAGATTTTTGTGATGATGATCAGTGTTTTGAAATGGCTAAACCAGTGGGTCTGGCTATTTGAAACTGGACAACATAAACACACAATCAGGAATAAATTCTAAAACGTGTGTGTGTGTGTGCATGGAGTTTAGCAGGATTATTCCGACCTGCAGCCAGTTCTGTTTTTCCATCTTTCAGTTTTGAACGAAACTTTAACTTCTCTTTTCCCCACTGCCTTTCAGACTCACCCAGGTACCAACGTGACCATCATAGACCTGTATGATGACATGGCAAGCCTCAAACCCCTGTGGGAGCAGGCTGAGGGCTTCAGGAAAGCCATTGGGCCACTTATGGAGAGTGCTACCGATGGAGTCCATCTCATTTGCTTCTCACAAGGTTGGCTGCTTCAATTGACCTCTGCCTCAGTCTTGGGTCTTTAAATATCTATCATTCTTCAGTGTTAAAACACTGATTGTGTTTTTTCATTTGGCAGCAAACCAACCCCTAATATATTCTAATGGATTGCTTTTGCAGGTGGTTTGGTATGCCGTGGTGTTCTTGCAACTCTTCCCAAACACAATGTCCATTCACTGATCTTTCTCTCATCACCATTGGCTGGCCAGTATGGAGGTCAGTGTGAACATATCAAAACATTTATTAACATAAATTGATCACAGTATAATACATACATGACTATACATCAAATTTAGAAGTTTCAAAAAGTTATGAGACCATTTCACAGGCATGAGATTTTCTTGTGCCAGCAATGATGCACATTTCTGACCCATCAAAAGGCACCAAACATACATCTCTTTCTACAGATACGTATTACTTGAGGTATTTCTTTCGTAAATGTCTTAAGAAAGTAGTTTCTGGCATGTGCTATACTCACTGTGGACAAAAGATCTCAATCTGCAACTACTGGAAAGGTAACACTGCCCATATTACTGACATCTGCTAATGTTGACTCATTTAGATCGTTTGATACAGTTCATTTTATGGTCATAACTCACATTTAATACATCATCGTTTTGTAAATAGTATTTGCTCCCACTTTTTAGATCCACACCAGAAAGTGAGATACTTGAAGAGCAGTAATTATCTTGCCCTTCTGAATGGCGAGAGAGGGCATCCTAATTTAACAGGTACTGTCTCTGGCAGGACAGACAAATAAACTTAGATAACGTAAAACTCTGACTAATTTAGAAACAGTTTAATAAGCTGCTTAGATTACAAGTAAAATGCATGTCACAGCACTTAATACAGTTTGAATGATTTTAGTGCAGTGGTCTGGTTTTCTGTTCTGGTTTCAGAATGGCGAGAACGCTTCTTGAAAATTAAGAAATTGGTGCTGATTGGAGGGCCAGATGACGGTGTCATCACTCCCTGGCAGTCGAGGTGTGTGGATACATATATATGTAGTTAAGAATAGTTCTTCAGGCTTCCTAAAAAACTTTTAAATGCTCTCATTTTTAGTCCAGTCCCTGAACCTGATCAGTTTCAGGGGAATGTTTGTTTGTTAAGCCACACAGTGACCTATGTATGAATCATTCAAGCAGAACAAAGAGCATCTAACTGAAGTCCTGAACTAGTGAAGAAACAGAAGCAGATGATCAGGCGGTGATCAGTATACTGGTGGTGCTGAATGCTGAAACTCCTTTATCTAGGCTCCTTGTATCTTTAGGCACTTTATAGCCTGTCACAGTAAAACATTTGTTCCAATTTCTTGAATGTAATCTACTATATTTGTCAGAGATAAGACATTTTGGCAATCGTTAGTCAGTATTGGAAAAATATTAAGAAATGAAGGGTGGATCAAGACTTTTTGCACTTTTGTGTGTGTTACAGTGATTAACTGTTGAGTTACGAAGAACTGCTCTCCTATGTCCTGATAATGAGTGTATGCCCAGTGCATTAAAGGGAAAACCCATGCAAAATGAACAGTTAAACCATCATCACATCCACTGTAGACATGTTTATTCACATCCTCCAGCAGTGCCATAGTAGTCTCTGCTGATGACATACCTTGAAGGAGGATCTGAAAGACTGCAATTGGAAAAAAATGATTAGCTTGAGAAGACAGAGGGAAGCAAAAAAGCGAATGTTACCGCTAAAAATCTTATTAGAGCCATATAATCATAGGAATTGCAATAGATGGTGATACATTTGCACAATGCTTGCTGGATATTGCAGAGAAAAAAACACTGATGATCGATATGAGTGATATTAAATTATGAATTCTGTCAAACCGATGGATTTAGTGCTGCTTTACAGCATGTGGCACCAGCCAGACTGCCCTTTTAACCATTCAACAGAAAAGCATAAGGAAAAGTGCCAGAGAATTTGCTGCTGAAATCTTACAAGTTATCTGCTGAAGTTTACAAGTTATCACAAATGGTGTTTTGGAGTTGAAATTAATTGGGTATAAAATCAGCTGTCTCATGTGGCACATATACATACTTTTAAGGAAGATGATTTAATTGATTTCAAAAACGTGTTGACATTTGAGCTCCGGTAAGTTCAGAGAACGTATACACCAAATGAAATGTAAAATTTCAGATATGGACATTAAAGGGTTAAAGCTTGAGCTGACTGGAGGTCAGTAGACTGGAACGAATGTGAGAAGAACAGAAAGTGACACTTGAACTTCAGAGGCTTTAGACGGATTATACAGAGCTTGGCATGATACCGTGAAAAGTCTGATTAAAAACAAGATCTACTTTGAGAAACTCATGTCAAGTGTTACTGTTTTCCCCCCAACAGTTTCTTTGGATTCTACGACCCCAATGAAGTGGTAGTCGGAATGAAAGCACAGGATGTGAGCTGAAGCACAGATGCAAATTTAATAATGCACTCAAAACAAAATTGTATTATCATATCAACATTCATCTGACATTGTTTACTTGAGCTGAAATACACTCTTCTCTTACTACAGTTTTACCGAAAGGATGTGTTTGGCCTGAAAACGCTGGACTACAGAGGAGACATGGTCCAGTGTGAGTTCTCTGGAGTCCGACACGTCAACTGGCACTCAAACTTCACGGTGTACAACGACTGCATAGGGAAGTGGCTGACATGAGGGATATCTCATTTTAAAACACACACACACACACACACACACACACACACACACACACACACACACACTGTTAGCAGCCATTCATCCACAAGTCTTGTATTGTTTTTAGTATGTTTTGCAGATGCATGTGCAAATATGATTTCATGATACTGATAATTTTGTAGCTTTAGCAAGTGATAAAAGTTGCAAAATGTAATTATGAAATTGTTCTTTTAGCAGTTCAGATAAAAATTAATCAAATAAGTAAAAGTATCCAAACATAAGTGGCAGTTCAACTTCAGACTTTAGTACACTTTTTTGCTTGTAATGTTTTTAATTCTTGCTGTGATTTATCTGAATGTATAAATATGATTTGACTGAAGTGTAGCAGTAAGTGCTAAAATTAAAAATCTAAAACATTAACCTAATTTGTATAAATATAACCATTTATACTCTGTTTTGCAGGTGCATAAATAAATCGGATTGAACTATACTGATGATATTGTGGCTTTAGCAAGGAAAAAAGTTGCAAAATGTAATTATGAATACTTGATTTGACATTTCAAGCCATGATTCTTTCAGCAGTTCAAATAAAAATCAATAAAAGTATTCTAACCCAAGTAGCTGTTCTACTTTGCACTTATTTACTCTCTCATTTTTCAGTTCACAATTGGTTTTTTTGCTGGGATAAATATGGATCTATGAATATGATGTGACTGAAGTGTAGCAGCAAGTGCTATAATGGAAAATTATGAATAATTAATCTGATATATTCATATGAAGATATATTAAAATAATGTGAATATAGTGTACACAGTTACCTGTAAATTATATGAATACAATTCCTATAATTATGTTTAAATTATATGAATAAAATTTGAGCTGGGACATCTGTATGTACAACGATGATGTGTCTGAAGTGTTCTATTGTCATATTATATATTAAAATGATATGAATATAATTCATATTATATATCAATCATATGAATATAATATTCTTGCTGTGATATTAATGTATGAATATGAAAGTGTAACAATGAGTGCTAAAAATGAAAAATATAAACCTAATGTATTCATATAATGGTATATTTAATATTTGGATTATCATTTTACTCTATTCTGTTCTATTCTATTATGTTTGTGATGTTATATTAAGCCATATATTATATTATAAGTCACTCCAGAAATAAAAAAAACATCAGCATGCTCTGTCTGGACTCTTTTCAGTCATTATGAGGTCTTTTTAATGAGCCTCCTTTTGCATCACCATTGCCTGAATATAAAAGTGGTCAGTAGACTTATAGTGACTGTTCACCTGCAGCCTCTGTCAAAAAGGTATGGGTGATGACGTCAGCAGGCAGGTAGCTTGAGTGGGCGGGGCTACAGGCTACTCTTCCCTCCACTTACTCCACTCCACTCCAGTTCAGTTCCTGGACCAGATTGTAGGAGCGCTTCGTCAGTGGAGTAAGTTCATTTGTTTGTTCGAATAATAGCACGTTCAGTTGTCGTGTCGACCAGTCGAGCGTCTCACTTTTAAAGTGGGTTTAAAAAGCCCACCACAGTTAAGGTGGGTTTTAAAAACAGCTTTATCTAAGTTTTTCCGTGTGTTTTTGGTGTCGTGTCTGTTCGTGTAAAGACCTTCCTTTACACCAACCTGACGACATTTCTTGACGTTTTAATGTTTTCCTCATTCCATGATGATCCAGGGGCTGCTGTTACACCAGTCAGGAAAACCAGACAAACTGCAGAAACCTCGTATCTTCCCAATCAAAATCAGGACTTTTATTTGCTTGTATTTGTTTGAGGGACAGGACACTGGCTTTGCATGTCGTTTCAAATCACTGTTATTGGCTATAGACACTTCATTACCAGCCTGCATCCAGGGAATACACATGAAAATTTCAATTGAGACGTTATGGATTGAGGTTTTTTCCCCAGTCATGCATGCTCCTCTTCACTTCAGTATAACCCGTCCTTGTCTCTGCTTTAAACTGAGGCCACGCCAGCACCCCGGTCCTCGTGTGCTGACAGAAAGCAGTTAGAAAGTTGTGTTTGGTTAGGGAAAATGAAGCAGTGGAGCCTCTTGGCTCGGTTTGTAAGGGCTATTGAGAGTGGCTGGGATTCAAGGGCGACGTGTACAGTGTGCAGTCTGAGCCAGCTCTATAAACAGACGCCTGTTTGGAGAGAGTGAGCAAAGAGAGGGCAGACTCCCATCAGGCGTGCTGCACTGTACATTTCAATAAGTAAAAAAATATTCGTGCAAACGTAGTGCTTTGAAGCAGTCAAGTCACTTCAATAAGTTAACTTTAATTCTTAGAAGCAGTCAAGTCACTTCAATAAGTTAACTTTAAATGCCTTGAAGCAGTCAAGTCACTTAAATAAGTTAACTTTAAATGCTTTGAAGCAATCAGGTTCCTTTAATACGTTAACTTGAAAATCAAAAATATAATCATGTGAACGTAGTGCCATGAAGCAGTCTAGTTATTTCAGTAAATTAACTTTAAATGCATTGATTCAGGCAAGTTAGTTCAATAAAAACAAACATACAAACTTAGTGCCTAGAATCAGTCAAGTTACTTCAATAAATTCACTTAAAAATCATGAGAGCTTAATGCCTTGAAGCAGTCAAGTTGCTTCAGTAAGTTAACGTTAAAAACCAGTCATGCAAACTTAAGCTTGTTTTAAGTTTGAGTAGCATACTGAGATTGAGATTTATAGTGTTTGCTGTATGTTTTGCCATTAGCTTTATAAATGCCCAAGTCACATTATGTTTCCAGTCTCGCAGAGCTTGCTGACTCGTATCGTCAGTGTTTAATTATCCACATGATCAAATGATCTTTCAGGCTCAGCATGTCTTCTAGTAGGATGACTACTAGGAGCAAAGCTGAGGGATGCCGCATCTGTGGGTGCGACCTGCAGGGAAACCAGCGGCGATGGCTCTTCGGGGCTCAGAACAGAAAAGGCAGCCAGGCTCCAACGCCAACACGCTCGCTCTCCAAAGACTCTACCAGCACACTGCCTTCATCCAGGTCTGCCCAGAGCAGCCCGTGGGGTAAGAAAGAATGCAAAACACAATTGCACCCAGAATCTCTTCATTGTTACTGGGTTTCAATTTAACAATTGCGGTGTGTAAAGTTGTAGAACAGGTCTTGTTTTTGAAGCCTCAGAAGTCAGGAATGTTCATTTGTGTTGCATTTACATTCAATTGGTTTCCCTAAGAACCTTGTAATATATTGTTCTTTTAAAAAATGTACATGATAACTTTTTGTAAAGGTTCAATTTGTATATAGTGTACATAGTGTATTTTAAATTGAGGTTTTTCTAAAGATTTTTAAAATTGGATTTATTTAGACTTTACATTTCATATTGTTCTTGTGTGTTCTCTGAATTTGTAATCTGTATTAGTATCAGAAAATATTATTGATCCCAGAGGAAACTGCTTATGTTATGACCAGAATATAAAATATTATTTTCTGATATGGCTATTAAAACCTTAAATATGAGACAAAGCCAATACGATCTGATATTTCCTCTTTAAAAGTTTTAAAAGGATTTTAATTGATGCACTTCACTTAAGATTATCACTCTACTGCCCTGCAGGCAGAAATACACTGCCAATATAATGACATCACACAACGTGAGCTACATCAGGCTTGTTACATCCAAGCCAATAACCAATTAGCAACCATTTTTAAGTGTACTGTGGAAAACTGTAGTGTGTGATGGGGCTGAAGTGTTTTCAGAAATTCTTTTTCTTTAATGAATCCCTGTCTTTTTATTTCTTACAGGAAGCACTTTATCTCTTGGCTCTTCTTACAAGTCTCATACCCTGCCCACCCCTGATAAAGGCACAGATGTGCTCTCTGTGCTAACACACATATTAGGCGAGTCTGTACCTCGGGGGGATGGGCTGGGGGAGTTTGTGTGCAGCAAATGTGTGTTTGTACTGGAACGGGTGTTTAAGTTTGACACGGTCATCGCCAGAGTCAAAGTCCTGTCCAGAGAGAGACTTCAGAAACTGACTCAGGAAAGGGATCACCTGAGAAGGTGGGTCCGAAGTGCTTATAGAAAACGCTGCCCCTCAGGCTTCAGGAGCAGAACAAGCTCCAGTGAAGATGATGCAGAGGTGGGAGAAGGTGGCTCCTGGAATGCTTACAGAGAGATGCTAAGGGACAACATGTCTCTCTCAGAGTTTGAATTTTGGTCTGAAAAATCAGACTCATGTCCTTACTACAAAAGGACGGGTAAAAGATGCAATAAAGGGAAAAACTGTGAGTGCTGTGACTCCTTAAGAGTGTCCGACTCGGATTATGAGTCTGTATGCGGGATTCCTCGTAACATGCCTGAGCAGTTCTTGTCCCCTTCTGGTCTGTCGCGGGACAAGTCCCGAAGTATGCCTCTTCATTGGTCTAGAGTTCCATCAGTCAGCTCAAGTCCTGCCTCCTTAGCTGGTTCCTGCCATTCGTTGCAGACACGATCTCGCACAGCCTCAGCACAGTCCCTGGACTCTCTGGATGGAGCGGATCCGTTTGACTGGCCCCAAGAACCATCAGTAGATTTGGTTTCCATCCTCCAGAAGCTGAAAGGTATAGAAGGAAAGGCAGTCCGATCTCCAGCAGGAAGTCACATCCCAGTTTTGGACAGAGCACAAGGACGGAATGGTGGTGTCACAGCTGAGTCGCCTAAGGCCGGGTTAGTGCGGGTGCTGAACTTTGGAGAGGGAGGTGGCCAGGAGGAGGATGAAGTGAATGGAGAGAGTCAGGATGTGCTGACCGAACTGAGGGATGAGTTTGTGCCCCTGCACAGAGAGGTATGGATGCTTTTTTTGTGTGCAATCTCACTAGTTTATTTATATAGCACATTTTCATATACAGAGGACATTCAATGTGGAGTAGAATAAAAAT
This sequence comes from Brachyalestes nurse, assembly GCA_037974405.1. Lineage (NCBI taxonomy): Eukaryota > Metazoa > Chordata > Actinopteri > Characiformes > Alestidae > Brachyalestes > Brachyalestes nurse. The sequence continues at coordinate 14,708,121 of JBBPCY010000001.1, forward strand.
AGAAGAAATAAAATACATGAAGGAATATGTAGAAAATCAACAAGAAGACTGAAACTGCAGTAGAAGTGCTGATATTTAAAAGAAGGCAGATGAGAACAGTGCAGTTTTTTTAAAGCTCCAGTTGGTGCAGATCTGATACTGACGGGCAGTTTGTTCCAGCAGCGAGCAGCATAGTGACTAAGCGCCATTTTGATATATTTAGTTTCAGCTCTTTTCACCATAAATACATTTGTATCTATGTGGACCCCCCACTGGAATGATGGTTTTACTAAGGTCTATAAATGCTCTGTCACAGGGACTGACATTTGGTTTAAGCATAGATTAGTTAAAACAGTAGCGTTCACAGTCCAAAAATGCATCTTAATTATGTCAAATGTTGGTAATTTGGTAGGACTCTATAGTTTCTAATGTTGCAAAATGTATAATTATTTCTGTCAGTAAAACACTGTTTAGCCTTGGAGAACATTCTGCAATCTGCCTTAATGTGATGCAGGTCACTACAGGCAGAGTGCACCTCGCTGTTAAGCAGTTACGAGAGAAGCTGGATCAAGCACAGGCTCGCATCAGGACCCTGGAGGCAGAACTTCGGGATGGCACCCGATCAAACTCCAGTAATGGCAGTCCATCAGCTCCGGCCCTGCCAGTGGTAGGGAATATTATTCAGAAGATAAAAATAGGCACCTATTTGACATTGTTTGATTTGTACGCAGTTCCAGAGTCTATTGTTTTGCTGCTTACACTGATTCATAAAAAATAGACTTTACAAACAGATTTGTGGGGGAAGAAAAGAAATGTGAAGCAAGTATCTTTTATGGCACTATGTAATAAAATGATGTAAGCAATTGTTGCATCCCATTTAGTTATACATTTGACACTTTAGGTAATTAAAGTCCTAGTTTTCATACTCATTAAAGATAACACTTTAAACACATCACTCTTCTTAGAGATTTGTCAAATGCAGAATTTGTTTTTCATACTGCCCAGACTGCATGTATAACATTGAAAGTTGTCTAATGATTAATTTTGGTGTAAAGACTAAATAGTTCATGTTCTGTTATTAAACACTCCCCTGGCCAGTAGTAATACTGTTGATTTTGCATAAATGGTGTGTGGCATGAGAGAGGCAGAGGGTGTGTACAAAATACACAGGGTGTGTGCTTTGTCTGATGAGGGTTGCACAAATGCAGGTACACACACATACACATGCACATACACACACACACATACACATGCACATACACACATACACATACACACCCCTCTTCCTGGAATCTTCCCTAGCAGGAGGAGTTTGCCCTGGGCTTTTAATGTTTTCTCTAAGCGGATCATTAACTAGCTCTTCAGCTGCCATGTTGCGTGTAACCTCCCCAGTCTCAGATTATCTCACCTTAAAAGCCTGGCGAGTATGAGATCTTTTTAATGTGAGGAACTAATTATTATTATTATTATTATTATTATTATTATTATTACTATTATTATTTATTTATTTATTTTTTAGACTTCATTCCAGTGTATGTAACCTCAACCTGTAATTCTGCATTCACATGAATGCATGGTATTTAGAATTGCCCTTCAGAAAAATGACCTCCCTTACCTGTGTCTATGATAAGTAATTGGTCAATATGTGCTTGTGTCTCGCCTGGTCTATTGCAGCATATACAGAAAGGCTCAGAGGACGAGGACGGTCTGATTCACCATCTTCGACATTCACTGCAGAGCAGAGAGAAAGTCATTCAGGTCAGCTTTCACAGTGATTAAGTTACAGATTCAAGCTATCAGAATAATAGCACACCACAAGAACCTCACTTGTGACTGACCTAGAATTTTTCACTCTTAGGAATGTGTTACTTTGATCCGAAAGCTGTGTGTCGAGCTGGGTGCTGGGGTGGAGGAGGCTGATAAGATCATCAGCAAAGTGACAGTGACCCTGACTGAAAAGCACTCAGAGCGTGAGGTGAGGTGTTTGATTGTACCTTTGTGACCTTTCTGACCTCCCTTGGCGACACTTTTCTGCTTACAAACAATGCAAATAATGTAAAAATTGCAAATGTCAAGATATATTTAAGATGGATTAAATGTAGATGTCTATTTATACCAGAACCACCCCTGAATTTTCCCAAAAGAACATGGGTAGTCCATATGTTATTGTCTGGATGAGTAAATCAGTGTTGATGTGAACCAAAAAAAAGGTTCTAAAATACCTGTTTATGGCCAGTTTTTACATTTAAATGGGCCTTTAATATCTTTCCGAACATAGATCTTCTATCATGCCAGTATTCATTGAAAACCCTTACATCATCCACCTTTTTGTTCAAGCAGAAAGCATAAAAACCCTTATCCAGCCTAGGAATTGTCATTATTGACCTTATAGCCACAAATGCTTTGATAAGACACAGAAAATTCACTCATTCAGTGAACAGTGTAATTGGAACTTAAAAACATAAGATCCCATTTCTCTGAACAGCAGGAAAGTATACAAAGAACAGACAGGAAGGTGGAACAAAGTCTGGCTTTTTGAATATTTAGAAACCTCACGTAAGCGGTTGATATGGCACTTTTCAAAACATTAAACTAACAGCACTATACAGAAACAAAAGTTAATGCATTTTCATTAGGACGACCTAGGCAGATAACTTTAAAGACCTGCACACATCAAAGGCTAGTCAAAAACGGTATTGCAACCATAATATTAAACTACTTAAAGATTTTGTCTTTTATGTCCTCATGTAGCCTGTCAAAAGTGTCCAGATACTTTTACCTTAAATAAGCTTATATATAGATACCCAGCAAGCTCACAGTGAATAGTTTGTAGTAGGCCTTTTAGAGTCCAGTGAAATACTGTGCTAAGTTAGATGGACGCTTTGAACTGAGCTCACTGACTGATATTGTCCTCCATAAACAAACACTCAAAATGAGATTCCAGTGCTTTCCGACCTGTTTCCACCCCCTGACAAAAAATGACTCAACACACAGCTGTCTAATTGTGGGTTTTATTACATTACAGTGAGGTCAATTCAAACAAGGCCGTTGCCTCAATTATTGCTCTCAGAACTGTAAAACTAGACATTACAGGTTCGTGCTAGATTATAATTGCAGAACACAGCTGTAGCCACTTTAATTATAGTAACTCCTCGGGTAAAACGAATCCAGCTGGAATAGGTGGATTGAAATGCCTCTGTTAGATTGTAATGGTTTATTTTCACCCAACAGTGAAGTAGTGGCCATTCTTGTAAAAATAAAATCACTTGAGATGTAATGTCAGGGGATAATCGCCTCTTGCCTGAAGATTTTCCAATGTTCTATTTTGTTGCAAATGCACATTAAATGATGGTAGAACAAATGACAAGGGCATGTGCTAAGTATGTGTGTTTCTGTCAGAATGTCTTGGAGGTGGAGATGTCTGAACTAAAACAGAGAGAAAGTGGGCTGCAAAAAGAGCTGGAGACCCTCCGGAAGGCTGGCAAAGAGCGAGACAGAGACCTGATCACTCTGAACACTGTTCTCCAGTGTAACCAGGATATCATCAATGTAAGGCAAACATGGAACTAAGACCAATCAATCAGCTACACAAATTCTCACTGTTTGTTTACCAGCCTGGATGTTGACTCATTGCATGAAAACAACTGACTGCAAGCTTTCAGTGCCAAACACTTAGCACTGGACTACAGCTGTGTACATTCCCCTTCATCCTGTTGCTGAATAAAAGTGTACTTTTTTAACAGTTTTGTTCACATTTGTCCTTTTGTTTCAGGATTTGCGGGTAGAATTGGCTGAGAAGATGCGATCAGTGCAGGACATGCAGAAAGAGAGAGAGATATGGAAAGAGCGGGACTCTGCCCTGGGAGCAGTGCTACAGGACAGAGAGACTCTAATCTCTCATCTGCAGGAGGCGCTAGAAAGCTCCCATAAAGATGTTCAGGTTCAGATCCAGTTGATTTGCTTTTATTCATCCCTCCGGTTATGTTCTTTTTGTGGAATCTAATAGTTCATGCCAAAATCAATGCAGTTTAAGTCTCAGGTATTCCATTTGTGACTGCAAATTAATTTAGGTCTCTAGAAATTGCCATTATTGACTTGGTAATCAATGCTTTGATTTGACAAAGAAATTTCACTCATTCAGTGTACAGTGCAGTTGCACCTGGAAGCATAAATCGGTTTATTCTTCTTAAATACACTATATGGAGAAAATAACTAGGATGCTCAAACATTACACCAACAGGGACTTTAATGGGATTGCATTCAAATACAGAGACTTTAATATGGAGCCCCCAACCCCTTTGCAGCCATAACAGCTTCCACTCTTCTTGGAAGGCTTTCCACAAGATTTTGGCGTTTCTGTGGGAATTTGTGCCCATTCATTCTGTAGAGCAGTTCAGGCACTGATGTTGGACGAATCTCCGTGCCAGTTCATCCTAAAGGTGTTGCATGGGGTTGAGGTCAGACGTGCTGAGGCATTAAGACTGCCTTTCACTTGAAGTAAGGAGCCATCTGAATCCAATAATTAAGATGGGTGTCCCAATACTTTTGTCTGTATAGTGTATGTAAAAAATAAATTATATTTATAATTTATAAAGGCAACGAGAAAGAGTAAGCACAAGGTAGGTGTTTCTAATAAAGTAGCCTGTGAGTGCAAGTACAGGGTAGGTGGTTTTAATAAAATGATCAGTGAGTGGAAGTATGAAGGAAAGAAAGCATGTTTCTAATAAAATGGCTAGCACAAGGTAGGTGTTTCTAATAAAGTGTCCAAGGATTGCATAAGTCCCTCACAAAAAAAACAAAGCAAGCAGTCTTCCACCTGATTGAGTACAGTCATTTACAACACTGTATTAAACCGGGGGCTAAACCGACTGACCCAAATCCTCCCCTCCCCCTGCACCTGGGCAGGTCACAGCACTGCGGACCCTCAGCTGTCCCTCTCTGCAGGGTGGGGGTCTCCGTTTCCGCGAGAGAGGAAAACTCAAGGTCACAGCAGAACGCGCTGCTGACTCATAACTCGAGACGGACGAGACTCGTGACCACATTTTTTTCTTCTTGTGTCCCTTCATATTATCTAACACACTTTAATGACGAGTGACGTGCAGGAGGATGACAGACTCGTTAGTGGGCATTAAGAAAATGACCCCCCCCATAAGTAGCTGCAGTGCTACGTCGTAAAGGCTATGGAGGAAACGTCACAGGAGCGTTACGATAAAGCGCTGGTACATTTCCATCCGCTGCGTTTAACGCGTGACGCATATGAGAGCAACGCAGAGAAGCAAAGCCCCTCCCAGATGCCCACCCACCCAAACATACGACTATCTGTTACCAAACCAGCCAGCAATTTCCAACTTAAAGCCTTCAGATCTGCTTCCGCAACCAGTAAGAAACTAAATCCACTCACAACTTCTTGAACTGGTGCCATTTAATCTTCACACTGGGACCCTAACTACTGCTCAACTTTGGGTTTTAAGGCGGAACTCTGCCCTGTCGTGATTTCTGCATATTTCCACAGCTGATGGAATGTAAACAATGTCATCATGAGTGGTTTTTATGTTATTTTTTTTTCTTCCAGAGAAATATTTAGGTTAAGGATTCTATACAGTGCTGGTGATAGGAACCAGGGGTCTGCAATGCAAATATGGACATTTTTGTGTCATCTGAGGGTTTATAGGTGATAATGATAGTGATAAATGTGGGGGGAAAGTTTGTTGGGTGCTAGTTTTATTGTACGCTAGTATTCTGTTTTACATGTTTTAGCTCCAAATTCTTATTCCAAAGCTATCCTGAAACACCACCTCAGGCAGCACATTCATAACCATTGTATTTTAGAACTTTCAGTGAGGCAACAAACTCTTCACATGTCTGGTTCCATTCACTGCCAAAGTGAAAATTCTGAGAAGTCTGAGTAAGTTGCTGTAGAATTAATAATTTGACACAGTCTTAAGAACTGAGTTATCCAGTAATGTAGAAGTTCTCCTTGAATGCTGTGCTGTGTCCATGGTGCTGAAAGTGAAAATCATTTAACTTCATTATACTCTCATTCAGAAATGGCCCAGAAGAGTTTACTCTCGAGTTGCTGTGAGGATCCAGGGGCTGTGTGTGAGTGTGATCGACAAAGATCATTGGAAAACATGTCTCCAATGAGATGATACCAGCTTGCTGTGAAGATCAAGAGGCTGTGTGTGTGTGTGATAACTAAATATAATTGGAGAACATACCTCAAATCAGCTGATACCAGCTTGCTATGAAGATCAAGAGGCTGTGAGTGTGTGTATATGTGTGTGATAAATGAAGATAAATGGAGAACATACCTCCAATCAGCTGATACCAGTTTTGCTATGAAGATCTGGCTATGTGTGTGTCTGTCTGTGTGTGTATGTGTATATGTGTGTGTTTATGTGTCCAACCTCCAACACTTGATGAACTAAGTGGAGCTTAGCCAGCACTCCATTTTCCAATGGGTAAATGATACCACCCACTTTGGAGAACCCAGAGACCACCACGCTCACCCCTCACCTGAAGTCGCTGTAGGGGTGTATAATCCAGTTCCCCGCGCTCTTCACGCGCTCCTGCTCGCGCTCCACGGCCTTCTGGCTGCCGTACATGCGCAGGGAGAACTTGTTGACCCCCGGCTGCAGCATGCTCCCGAACTGCCTCTGCATGAAGCTGGCCTGGCTGCCCCGCGCCTCGGTCTCCTCGCCCCCCGCGGCTCCCCCCGCGCCTCCAGCCAGCTGGGCTCCATCCTCAGTCTTGAGGAAGGAGACGGAGCTGCGGGGCTGCTGCGCTCCGTGCGCCGCAGAGGACGCTTTTCGGCTGGGCGCGTTGGAGAAGGACACGCGCGGGTCCCTCCGGTCCGTGAGCTCGCGGTCCCCTGCGGGCGTGCCGGGACCATCCGCGCTGGTCGTGGAGTTGCACGCGGCGCGCCTGGGTCCACCGTCCTGCCGGGACATGATGGATCGGAGGCTGCTGGCGCCAGAGTCGCGCCGGCACTCGCCGTTCTTGGTGCACTTGGTGCCGGACGGGGTCAGAGCTTCTCCCGGCGGTTCTGGCGTCACGGATGAAGTTACTGTTCCTCCTCCTCCTCCTCCGTCGTCCGTCTCGTTTCGTCCCGGACCATCACCGGCACGTGCCGGCTGCTCCTTCCTCTCCGCAGAGCTGAAGTTTTTCATCCGGATGCTTCCTCCTCCGCGCCGGAGCCTCGTGGGCTGGATCTTAGACTCTCCCTCCACGTCCTCCGCCTCCTCCGTGGCGGCGTGGCTGCTTGAGGCGCGCGCGCAGGACTCGTCCACGCGGCTCTGCGCGCGGCTGGAGGCTGAGCCTTTCTTCTGCATGACGACTTCAGAGGAGGAGGAGGAGGAGGGGGGGAGCTCGGTGTGCTCCATAGACGAGAGGAGGGGGGATATTACCTACAGACAGAGAGAGAGAGAGAGACAGAAAGAGAGAGAGAACCAATCAGAGAGAGAGAGAAAGAGAACGAGAGACCGATAGAGTGAAGCAAGAAAGAGGGAGATAGAGATAGACATAGACAGAGAAAGAAAGAGAGAGGGAGATAGAGACAGAGATACGGGAGAGAGAGACAGAAGGAAAAAGGAGAGAAAGAGAGAGCTGCTGGGGAACTGAGGCATAATCAGAGGTGAGATTAGAGATGAGGGGGGGATGGAGGGAAAGACATAGGAAGGACAGGAGGAGAGAGAAAACGAAAGAGAAGAGTCAAGGGACATGGGGCGGAGGGGGTGAAGAAGAGGGTAGGGGGTCTCTACGTGATTTTCCTACAAACTACAGACCCTCTATGACTTCATCCAAAGTCTTCCCTGAAACTCCTCGGGCCTGACCCTCTTCACTAAAGAGTTACACTGTTAGTCGGGATATACAGAGGAGCTGCAGGTGCCTGTACAGTCTACTCTCATCAGCAGAACTACAGAAATCGCAGTGCCATCATGTCGTCATTGTGGTAGAGGGTGAGCTCAATGACAATTTCCTCACAGTGATGGCAGCCAACAGCCTACCGCCCCCTGGCGACCCAGGGACGGACCTGCACCCTCAAATCCACAAAACCAGGGGATGATGCTGAAGGACCTGTGTGGTCATCACTGCCTCAGACCTGTTGAGTTACTCCAAGGACATGAAACACCCCATCATGTTTAAAACTCAAAAAGGGTAAAAGCACATACATGCAGAGCACGTGGTTTCTTCAGGGTCTTCTTGTGCAACAGCTGAAACGACTGCTTCAACTTTCTTCATGAAACCTTTCTTTCCTCTTTGCTGTGGGGATGAATCCTCACGCACAGGTTCTCGGTTTTCTCCTGGACCTAACTAATCCTGGCACAAGATGTATTAAACCACAACCCAAGACTGTAAGGTTTGCTTGGTACCTAAAATAATACCGTCCATGAGTGGCAGAATAAAATCCACACTCTTCACATCCATGAGGTTACCCCTTTGCTCAAAAGTAGCCACTAAGCTACAGAGTGGCCACTGGATTTGTGTCATTATTCTAAATGCGGAACATGCAGATTTGTATGTTCAAAACTGAGAACATGCTCTCTCTACATTTGGAAGAATGAAGTCAGGTCCATCACTGAGAACAAACTACAGCAGCTCCGGCTTATTTGTTTATCTCACAACTGTCTTGAAACACATCAGCTGGCATTCTGAGGTCTGGTCATTTGTGCTCAGACTCAACATCTCCCCTCAAGTCATCCCTAAATCTTCTGTGGCAGCACTAGAGGGTCAGGCATACCTTTAGAGAGCTGCTGTTTGTCAATGACATTGAAAGGTTGTCTGAGCCCACTGGTCCAGAGCGCCGTGTCCATGTGCCGAGGAGACTGGTCGCCTTTTGCTGCCCACGAGGGTCACCATGTTGTCACAGCATCCACTTCACCCTGCGCTTCTTACCTTCAGCTGCTGCTTCTGCTGCTGACTGGAAACACGGGCAAGCGACATTACACTACCATTCTCTCTCTCTCTCTCTCTCTCTCTCACTCTCTCCCTCTCTCTCTCTGCAGTGTCAGACCGCCAGCACGGACTTCCTGGTATGACACACAGAAGTATGATGCTTTGGGCTTCATTTGCATAAAAGGCAGAGTTCCAAGAAAAGCGCGAGATTCTAATTGATCCTGGAGAGGAGCCAGACACACAAGATCTCGGGGAAGATAAAGGGATCCGAGTGGAGAAGAAGGCAAAGGAGGTGCTCTTCAGAATGAATCTGATAAGAGATGACGCCAGTTTCACTAGACGTACAGCTGTGTTTGCCTTTAAGAGCAGATCCATTCAGAGGGAATGCGGCGAACTCTGAGGAATGAGTGTAATGTGATAGTTCCCAGACGCATATCTGAGGATGCCATTCTGGTTCCCAGAACAGTCCCAGATCAACTTGTACACCAACTGCCAAGCTCATCCGGTGTTGAGCCAGATAAGCAAAGAAAGTGCACGTGTCCATAGGTCTGGAGGACTGCACTCTTAAAAATGTTGGTGAACTGCTGAACAGTTCTTGGCTTGAATACTAAGAAATGACCATGACGGTTCTGTAAGGAACTGAAAGTTTATCTTTTGTGGTATCACTCCAGAAAAATGCTTTTTGGCATCTTTAGGAGTGTGTGGTTGGGAAGCACTGCTGTGATGGTTTGAAAGAAACTCTTAGGTGTTTCACTGAGGATTACGGGATAACCTAGGCTGCTTTAGACAGAGCTTGACTTGACTGAATCAAAAGTTGAGCCCAAGAAGGATTAATCAATGCAATGTCATTTAGAACCGTTTTAGTTCTTTAGAAAAACCTCCAACTAATGTAAATGTTCTAAGGAGAACCTTAAATTGTACCTTTACATTTATTTCAACCTCCGAAATGAGATGTGCAAGTTTGAGGAACTGCTAAAACGTAAAAGTTTATATAAACGAAAGAAAGTATAGAATCACATTTCCAAGCCAAGACGCTTTAAGAGTGTTGGAATGTCCCCCAGCTGTCTTTGTAAGCTTTGACTTTTGGCTTAAGTTATCAGGCTAACTGAGAAATCCTGCCTAGTGAAACCCCGCCAGGTCACTTCAGCTGTAACACAGCAGGCCTGTCACACAGCTGTGCCACAATCAGCTGAAGGGGAAACACCATTCGGCTTGAAGTTTCAACGCTGATTCGCTTCGTTATCACACATTACAAACACATAATGAGATAATGACAGGGATAATCTCCTGTAGCTCTTCACTACAGGTCCCATTAGGCTTAAGATCCCCCCAGGCTGCAGAAGAGAGGAAGGAAACGCGGTGTTCCCCCAGGGGGCTTTCCTAGGACACAAGGGGTTTCAGCATTTAAAAGCAGCAGCACTCAGTGGATCTTACTCTTTCCATGAAAAACAAGTGTGTGTGTTTTAGGAACAGTGACCTCACTCAACCAGGAACATGATACAGTAGTGCAGGGATTACCAACTCTGGTCCTGGAGGGCTGTGGTCCGGTAGTGGATGGTCAAAAGGGTCACTGTGTCAAAGATACGAGAGCTAAAAATGCACCATGATTAGTGGGAACTAATGGAGACCCTTAAGATGCTCTCTCATCCCCTCACAAACCTGAAGATAGGCCTACCTTATCATGGAAGAGACATATTTGTGGAGCCGTGAGTCAACACAAGATGTATAAAAACCTCAGCATTTTACATTTGTTTTGCAGCTGCTACTGAACTATTCATTTAAGAAGTGAATAAGTGTGTGAGGAAATTGCTGGCTGGAGGTTAAAGGGAGCTGTTCGGTCAACAATCTACATTCATGCGATTTTCCTCTTGGTCTTAATGTGGTCTATGAATCAAGACATGTTTGAAGTTTGCCACTTTAGTTTGATGCTCGAGCTTCATGTGCAGTTCAAGTAAAACAAGTGATGAAAGCTTATAAAAGCTGCCATAAATGTACACTAAATGGACAAAAGTATTGAGACCCTGTTTTTCAGGGCTTGGGCAAGGCCCCTTACTTCCAGTGAAGGGAAATCTTAATGGATTGGAGACTGCAAAATCTGTGCCTGACCTCATAAATGCTCTACAGAATGAATGGGCACAAATTCCCACACAAACTCCAAAATCTTGTGGAAAGCCTTCCAAGAAGTGTGGAAGCTACAAAGGGGGGGCAACTGATTTGAATGAAATGTCAATAAAGTGTCAATGCTGTTGTGATGGTCAGGCATTTCCATACTTTTGTCCATTTATTGTATACAGGTGCTGGTCATAAAATTAGAATATCTTCAAAAAGTTCCATTCAAGAAGTGAAACTTGTATAATGTGTACATTAATTCCACATAGACTAATATAGATCAAGTGTTTATTTCTTTTCATTTTGATGATTATAGAATTGTGAAACAAAACCCATTCAAAAATGTGGGGGAGATTCACAAAGAGTGGACTACAGCTGGAGTCAGTGCTTCATAAACCACTACACACAGACGTGGCAAGACATGGGTTTCAGCCTCGCACTCCTTGTGTCAAGCCACTCTTGAACAACAGACATCGCCAAAAGCGTCTCGCCTGGGCTAAAGACAAAAAGGACTGGACTGCTGCTGAGTGGTCCAAAGTTATGTTCTCTGATGAAAG
>JBBPCY010000001.1:14719760-14759014 GCA_037974405.1 Brachyalestes nurse
ATACCCCCCCCCCCCCCAATTATGGAGAGGTAATTCACACTCAATAATTCCCCTGTAGGGCCCAGTTTCCAGCGATGACCTATTCTGCAGAGAGAGGCTGGACAGGCCTGTTGTGCAGGTCTATGAGAGACACCAAAGTCCATACCTGCCAGAATCCAGACTCCTAACACAGGTAGTGTGGTCAGCACCTTTAACCTCTGCGTCTGTGATGTCTAAGATGAATTACACCATTGCTGCTATTGAAAGCTGCTTCATTAATTTGGTTATAATTGCACACATTCTAGCTCAGTAAAAGCAGTTTTACTGTAAGTCTGGTTTTGTCTGTCCCTCAGGGCACTGTTATGCTGAAGCAACACCTGGAATCTGCAGAGAAAGATTTAGAAAACTTGCAGGTGTCTTGTTTGCAGTTGACAGATGGCACATGTGTCAAGCGAGCTGCAGCTGGCGTGGACTCTGCCATTGTCCGGCTCCGAAGAAGACTTCCTATGTTTGTCTAGGTGACAAACAGCTAAAATACAGAAATTGTAAGATGGTGTGCATCTATCAGTACCATTAAATATATATGCCCGATGTTATACAGGATTGAATAAATAATATTCTGTGTGAGTAAACTCAATGAAGCATGTGTATGTGTCCTCTTGATCATATTTGGTCACTCATGTTGTCTTTTGGCAAAAATCCAAATGCACGCATTCTTACCACAAATTTAGGTATTTCATCCTTTTTTGTAGGCCTGTGTCACTTAAAGTGTTTTTGGACTTCTGTTACATTAGTCTTGTAGTTCCACTGCTATACTACAGAAGCAAACTTCAGTAGTCAGTTTCAAATTGTGCAACCTCACACATACTTAATTTCACCCTTAACAGTTTGAGTCTGTCCCTATAGGATTGTTTAAACACTAGAGGGAGTCGTTAACCACATAGTTAGGGTTTCTTATAATCACTAGTGTAACATTTACTAGTTCTCTGGTTGTAACTTAATAATTTGAATAGAATACTTTCAAATATTGATTTAACATGCTCATTTCTAATTTCTGTATATTTTTTTCCTTATTTATTTACTTTATAAACATGGATTTACTTTAACATTTACTTGAATGGGTGTTAAACTTTTTAGTTTTTAGTCTGCACTAAAAACTGCTGTGAGATCTAGTTGAGGAGACGATTTATTCCGAATCTAAGCCATGACCTGGTGAAAGAGAGCTATTTTTTAAAGAGGTTTTTCCTCTGAGTCACAAGACTTGAGTCATTTGACAGACCTCTGGTTCCACTGCATGTCTTTCATTAAGGAATCATCCATAATTAAATCACGCAGCCTACCTTCGCTGTCACTTTGCTTTTAAAATGCTCTTGAGTAGGTGTATAATTGTATATATTTTTACAAATATTCAGTCATGAGAATATAGTGAGAATTGCAGTAAACTACTTTAAACGAGAATGCATATCGAGTTTATCCTAGTGTTTCTGCAAATGTGTCACACAGCTCATGTTTGAGAGATGTTTTTTGGATACAGTTACAATCTACTGTTTTCTCTGCTGAAGCTGAAATTTAATTACACGTTGGGGTGGGGACATATTTGCAGTTCATCAAGACCGTAGGAAAGGCAGTTATCTGCAGCCTACATGGTAGCAGTCTGTTAAAGATGTGAAGCAGGAGAGGTGCAGGTGTGGTCTCTGGACTATGAAGATACAACTGTGAACCTCCCTGCAAGGATTTGGAGCACTTCTTAAAAACTAGCTGTTAAGAAGAACACTGAAAGCTGGAATACAACACCAGACGAGATGACGCCTTGTCTCCTCAGTTCCCTTCTTTTGCTTTGCTTGCTGCCGTCTGTGGGTGAGTAACTGAGAAAAAGAAGCCAAAAAAGTAATGCATTCGTAGAAATGCACATTTCTGCAATATGTTTGAACACACTGGTGTTGCTGTTTTGTGGAGAAGCAGAATCATGTGTTGTAAGGAATTTAAATTTAATTATGTACAATACAGTCATCATTTGTTTTACCAGCATGTACCTATTGTACTTTATAATTTATCCAACTTATGGCATTTGTCACACACTCCTGTGCTGTTGGTGCACCACTTTCTGAATTCATTTTTAATTTTCTTTTTGTGAAAAAAAGAGCCTCTGTTCTGTTACACTTGTGTGTTCCCTGCCATCTCACCACTGGACTGCATCAGATTCCCCACCAGATGCCCCCCAGGCCAGACCTGCCTCTCCAGCAAGGCCACTGGACAGAGAGGTAATTCCATGTTACTGAGAAGTGCAGTTTTTAAAAAGCATTTAACTGTCAAGAGTATTTTCAGGCATGTACAGATGCTGGTTCATCACCCTGACAACTTTATGTTAGCTTGTCATTTAATTTGTGAGCGGCGTGACAAAAAGCTGCTTTAAAATTATTAGTTTCAATTATTTTTATAAGAATTGCAAGTCCAACAAATACAACATTGCAAATTATAGTACTGTAGTGTTTTAGGTGAGTTCACTTTTAAAAAAAAAATGATACTGCTCAGTTTGTTTTCAGAATAGATGTGCAATTAAATAGCAAATTTCTTGCAAATGCTTAGAAGTACTAACATTTCATTATTTACAAAATGTTTACAAAATAGGTAATGATAACAATCCAAGTGGGAATGAAGTATTAGTCTATTTGTGAAAAACTGCAGCACTGTTTTTCTTGTCTGACCTGCTCTCACATGACCACTTCTTTGCCTGTTCTGGTGGGGCATCTGGTGGCGTGGTAATTAGGGAGTTGCCCCTGCAATTGGAAAGTTGTGGGTTCAAATCCCAGGACTACTTTTGGCACCACTGAGGTACCCCTTAAGCAAGGTACCATTCCCACAGACTACTCCCCGGGAGCTGTGTTCCTGGCTGCCCACTCCTTCACTTGGTGAATGCGTTAAATGCCAACAACGAATTTTGTGCTGTTCAAACTGTGTGCTGTGCTGTGCTGTGGCGTGTTTACACTTACAACAATTTACCAGTTGACCAACTGTCAAATTTGTAACTAATCCTAGTGAAACAGGCCATGTCTGCCGGTAGTCTTCTGATATGGCATTTCTGAATCCATCTCTAAATGTAATGTTTTATTAAATGCAGCCCATATGTTCTTCTGTTCTATATGCTTTCTTCCTCCACAGGGGAATTTCAGGTGGTCCTGTATGAAAAGAGCTGTGTTCTTCCAGCTTTCTGTGGGATCACTGGAGAGAAGTTTGCAATGGGTTTAAACTTCACCTTCACCAACGAGTGCTGTGATACCCATCTGTGTAATGGAGCCCCAGCCAGTCCGAGGGGCCTTTACATGGGCCCCCTGCTCGCTCTTGCTCTCTCTCTTCTTTTTTCACGATTTTGATGCTGTGCAGTATTCACTGTCCACATTTGACAAAGCATTTGTATGAAAATGCACTTTTTATTCATACACAAAGATGTTTTTATTATACTTGCAAATTTGTACACTATGTGGATAAAAGTATTGGGACACACTGTGCCCTTTCTTCCGGTGAGGGGCAATCTCAGTGCTTCAGCATACTAAGACATTTTGGACAATGCTATGTTTTCAACTTTTTGGACACAGTTTGGGGAAGGACCTTTTCTATTCCAGCATGACTGTGCCCCAATGCACAAAGCAAGGTCTATAAAGACATTGGATGAGTTTGTTGCGGAAGAACTCGACTGGCCCACACAGAGACCCAACCACAACTCCATCCAGCACCTTTGGTTTGAACTAGTGGTAGTAGCCTAGGGTGGTAGTGGCCTAGTGGGTACCTGTGAACCTGATGACCACAAAGTCACAGGTTTGAACCCCCTCTTTCTACCATTGTGTCCTTGAGCAAGACACTTAACTCTCTGTTGCTCCAGGGGGACTGTCCCTGTAACTAATGAATGTAAGTTGCTCTGGATAAGAGTGACAGCCAAACGGCCCCCTTTACCTTTAACTGGAGATTGCAAGCTAGGCCTTCTTGTCCAGTGCCTGACCTCATATATTTCCCATAGAAACAAAAATCTTGTGGAAAGCCTTCCAAGGAGAGTGAAAGCTGTTATAGCTGCAAAGTGGGGATCAATTCCATATTAAAGTCTATGTATTTAAATACAATGTCATTAAGGCACTGTTAGTGAAATGGTCAGGCGTCCCAATATCTTTTGTCCATATAGTGTACCTGAGCAACCCAACCACTGTAAGTAATTTGCTTTGTGGTGTTCATTTAGTGATGACTGAAATCCTATTCTAATGGCATAATTAAAATTTTGGTGGTCTTGCACAAATAAACTGTCCTGCTGTCTTTAACCTGGTCTGAGCTCTTTGACTTCACATTATTTGGGATTTTGCTGAGACCCGACGTCTAGTATAAAGGGTCTCTAGGCTGGACACATATATGTAACGTTAGTTAGTTGACACTGCTGCCAACCTGACATAAGAAGAAATAGAAATAACACCTTATTTAAGGTTTGTTTATCTGGCATTTTCTCTTTTTATAAATAAAAGTCCTTTGTATGTAACGTTAACTTACTTTGCAAGAGGGTTTAGCAAGTAAAGTTACATTAGCAAGCTTAGCCAGTTAAAATACAAAAACATTGGTAACTTTTTTTGCTAGCCAGCAAATTCAGTTATTTTGGGAAAGTATGTAATATAACGACTCAAGAACTAAAGTTAATTCTGCTTCAGTGAAAAATATAACCCGTCTTTATAAGCTAACCTAACGTAGCCCAGTGGGGCTGATAAATTGCTAGCTAGTTAGCAATTAGTTTATTTACACTAAGTTAATTGGACGAAAGTATTGAGACACCTGACCATGGAATAGAAAAGGACATTTCCCAAACTGTGTCCACAAAGTTGGAACCATTAAAATTTGGCGTTGTCCAAAATGTCTTGGTATGCTGAAGCATTAAGATTGCTCTTCACTGGAAGTAAGGGGCCATCTGAGTTCAGTATTTAAGAGGTGTGTCCCAATACATTTGTCCATGTAGTTTATGTATATACCACCTTTTTGTTCTCTTAAAGCTGACAGATATAACCTACTAGCATAGATAAAATATGTCGAACTTAATAATTTATTTGATTGACTGTTTTTATGACCAAAAACGTAAATATATTAGCTGTAAATATTAATTCTGCTAAGATGACTGATGGTGTGAGAGATGAGGAAGGGGCATCCCGTCTTGCTAGTCTAAATGGAGACGAAAACGAGGGACCTACAGAGGTTAGTACCTAATTTCTGATCATTTATGTGCACCAAAGGGTTTGCCTTTGCTGTGATATTAACTTAGTATTAGGAATGGTTGAGCTGTGTTGCTTCCCTTTCTTGTTTTTTGTTCCCAGGTATTTTTGAGTGTGCTCGTTCACCAAGCGCAGGTTGGTCTCTGTTTCTATGACAGTAGAGACTGTACCCTGCACTTTATGCCTGATACAGTGGATAACAGTGACCTTCATCTGTTGCATAGAGGTAAGAAAACTACACTATATGGACACAAGTATTGAGATGCCTGATCATTACACCAACTGGAACTTCAATGACATTGTATTCAAATACAATGAATATGGAGTTGGTCCCCCTTTTGCAGCTATAATAGCTACCACTCTTCTTGGAGGACTTTCCACAAGATTTTGGAGTTTCTGTGGAAATTTGTGGCTCTTCATTCTATAGAGCATTTATGAGGTCAGGGGTTGAGGTCAGCACTCTTCCAAACCGAACTCATCCAGCCATATCTTTATGGACCTTGCTTTGTGCACTGGGCCACAGTCATGCTGGAAAAGAACAGGTTCTTCCCCAAACTGTGTCCACTAAGTTGGAAGCATGGCATTGTAAAAATGTCTTAGTCTGCTGAAGCATTAAGATTTCCCTTCGCTGGAAGTAAAGAGCTACCTGAATTCAATAATTAAGAAGTGTGTTCTAGTACATTTGTTCGTAAAGTGTACAGTCAGAGACAAGCTATAACACATAGAGATAAAATGTGACCAATACGATTTAAGTTTAGCAAATGTAGTGTGTTTGTCCCTTTTGATACCTACATTTGGAACTGATTTATTGCCCCCCTATTCTTTTTCATAATTATGAAATGCTATTTTACAAATACTTCATTAATTATTATATATACATGAAATACAATATAATATGAACAATTTAGTAAATGTTTTATTTATCTTTTTTATCTTTTATGGTTGATGTTTGGGCCAAAATAGCAATTGCTGTAATAATTCAGCATTTTAATAACTATGAAAGAAGAACTATGTCGTGATAATTACTGATAATTATTAATAGTGACTTTTGATATGAAAATTATTGATCTTAAAAACCTACATTTAATTAGCTTACATTTTTATCTCTAACTTGTGATGCTCCTGTTTAAGTTATTACCTTTAGATTTGTGTTTTAGAAAATTTCAGATTGTGTTCAAAATGTAAATTGTACTTACATTAGACATATATTTACTTTACTTGTGCGTAATGTTTCAGAAAATTCCCGTTTTTTAATTTAAAATGTACTTGTCTGTAATGTCTGCACAGTCAAAAGGAGCGGTTCAGGATACATTTCACTACCTGTACCCGTATGATTATGCATGTGACAAATAAAACAACTTGAATCTTGACTGATATAAGTTTTTATTGTGAAAACATTTTTGGTCATACTTTCAAGTCCTACATCCATGTTCCGAGGCCCCAATGTTTGGTTTTATAGAAAACATCATAATTTAAAATTTCATCGAGTCTATAAAACCAATGGGTAGGATTATATAGGGTCAACAGATGTACTTAAAAATCCTCTAGTAGGTACTAGACTTTTTTTTATTAGGTCTCAATTTTGTGCATTCATCTACGCTCCCTGCACTTAGAAACATATAGGACCCTATTCAGATGTTTTAATGAAGTTTTATCTGCTTTTGTGTAAACTCTACTTGTCTTTTCAGTGATTCAGGAAGTCAGCCCTAACATCATCATCACAAGTGCAAAGCAGGAGCGAAGCTTGGCTCAGTTCATCAAAGGACTTGGTAAATTACTTTTGGTTTTCACAGAGCCATACTTGCTCGATGCTCGACATATATACCTACCTCTAAATGTACTTTATTCTTCATTTTAGGATCAAATCCAGACTACAGGCCAGAAATCGTTGTGTATCCCAGTGTTGACTTTGGTAAGCATGGAAGATATTATATATATAGAGCATATTGTTGCTGTCATTTTTTTCTACATTTAAACCCAGTAGCTGCAGTTTACATGGTATGAACCAGTAGAAATGCTTCACAGTTGATTGGACTCTTTTTACATGTTACCTATTGATTTATATTGCTATAATATTCTGTGAATGTAATTGATTGTTCTAAAAATATTCAGAGTGCAAGTAAAATATTTTAGATGATATATGCATTTGATTTTAATCCCTTTATTTTCATTCCCCTGATGTTTTTCTCTCAGTTTTCATTCCGTGAGGTGTAATTAAATCTGTGTCATTTGGATGTTAATCATTGGGTCATTCAAGGTGGGTGTTTCTCCAGCACACATTTCTCTGTTTCTCTGTATTGCAGGGCTGGAGATCAGTAAACAGAGGCTCCTGTCAGCACACCTCCCTTTTCTTCCTGCATCCATCACTGAAAAAGAACGAATCCCTTATCTTTCTTCCTGCATCTCGTTTGACTGCGTGATAATGGTGGGATTGACGGCTTTTCTATGTCTAGCTATGATTCAGGCTGAATATTTCAATAACTACTTCTAAACACTCTTTTCAAAGATGAGGAGCATAGGAGGGCTCCTGAAATGCCTGGAGAGGAGAAGAGTTGGTGTTGAACTAGAGGACAGCAGTGTGGGGGTTCCCATTTTACAGTTACTTACCTACACACTGTATGGCATCCATATCCTATAACGTTTTCAACTTGTTGCATTTTAGGCTCTGTACCTTAATGTGTTTTTTTAATATTTACCAGAACTGATGTGGTATACATCGACAGAGACACATACAGGTGCCTGTTTGAACTATTGCAATTGACAGAATAAACACAGAATATCTGTGCTATTAAGTGTAAATGCTATTAATTTGTTTTCATTATTTCATTTGCACAGTGTTCTGCAGATTTTCAAAGCTGAGCCGCATCCTTCTGTTTACAAACTCCAATCCGGAGAGAAGGAAGGTTTGAGTCTTTATGGTAAATCAGACTTTTGCGGTTGTGGTGTAGTATCTGTCTGTGGAATTGTCTGGTTATGGCCAATTATGAATACTTCATGTTGATAGGTTTACGGTTACACAGCAAGACATATGTATGCCAATTAAGGTTACATTCATATTTCAGGGATACTGAATCGCTGCCGATGCAAGTATGGCTCCAGTCTTTTACGGTAAAGCTTCTATTTTGTCTCCTCTCACTGTTTTTAATTGACAGCCTGTGTTGTGCAGCCAGTGCTGTGAGCGTGCATATATTTTGAGTGTTAAGTGAGTGGATTCTGCTCTGATACACACATGGCTTTTCTGTTCTTTAACTTTTGCTTCTGTTTCCTCAGGCAGTGGTTCCACAGACCCACCAGAGACATGAGTGTGTTGAGGAGAAGACAGGAGGTGGTTCGTTTCTTTACGTCTCCTCACAACTCTGATGTTATGAGCACACTGCAGAGTTTCCTTCGCAACATCAGGAACATTCCAGTATGTCAGCTTTCAAACACACCAGACTGATGCTTTATGATTTGGTTTCTTTGAATTTTAAACATTTAAGCTTGTCACTGAAACTTGATCATTACATTGATCATACTTACATTGTAAATCGTGCTTACTCACCAGTCATAATACTTAAGTTTATCTTTTATCATGTTACTTTTGTTTTCTGAACATATTTCACCAGTGTATATAGGGTGTTAAAGTTGTTTTTCTTGCAGACTTTGCTATACAGAATGTCTCTGTCTCACACCAAAGTCAGTGACTGGCAGAGTCTCTACAAGGTCGTACAGCTCACTTACACTGTACTTAAAACAGGTGCAGATTTTTTAAGTACATTTTTAGGCTTTTTTTTTTTGTTAAATTCTTGTGTGCTTTTTTCTGCCCTTCAGACTGTGTACAGTGCTGTGGGTATCAGGGACACTGTGCGCTCTCTCCCCCAATCTATTCAACTGTTTCAGGAGATCAGCAAAGGCTTTACAGATGATCTCCACTACATTGCGACACTCATCAGCAAAGTGGTAAGACTTCATCTGAAGGGTTGAATTATATGCCTTTTTTTGCTTTTTTGTGGTATAAATATATTTTTTCTGGATGTTTTCACACAAGGGGACTCATTCACCTCGCCACGGTGTCCCAATACTCTTGTCCCGCGACCATCCGAGTTGCATATCTCGGCAGGGAAAGCATTCAGACACTTCAAACTCCACATTTCAGTAGATCTCCAGGAGGGCTTTCCAACGAGCCCTCATTTGTATTTTTAGCCCGAGTAGATCAGATTTTATTCTTCGAAAACCGGGTGTCCCAATACTTCAGTCACGCAACCTTCCAAGTTGCATATCTCGGCGGGGAATTTAAATTAAACGATGGGTTTACCTTGAAAAGAGGCGAATACGGGTTTGCCTTTACATTTTCTTTAAGGGTAATGCATTAAACTGAGTTTAAAATGAAATTAATCCCAGTGTTGTAGGAGCATGTTTGGGGACGTATATAGGGTTTACACTATACAAATAGGTAGTTTGAGGCATTTTTTTAACCAAATCACAACAACTCGGTTTTTCCACTATACTATACTGATCAAAGAAATGACCTCCTGTCTGATGAAAAGTTCTAATAGATGCACTTGCTGGGCCTTTTTTCTTTAAGATATTCTTTTGATATTTGTTGAACATTTTAAATTTTATAGATGGTGTGTTTATTATAATGTTTTTATTATATTGTGTTTATAATGTGTTTATTATAGATTCTTCATGTTAATGGGAGGTTGTTTTACGTTTTTGCAGGTTGATTTTGAAGGCAGCGTTGCTGAGAATCGCTTCACTATTAAACCAAATGTCGACCCTGCCATTGATGAAAGTGAGCTTGTTATGAATTTATGCATGGATTTTCAGTTTAAGCTGGCATCTAGGGCTCAAACCTAAAAATATAATCATTAGAAAGAATAACAGATTATAGATATGCCAGTGAACATTTGCCTGACAAATTCAAGTGATATTTAACAGTGAAAGTTCTTCTTTCTTTTCAGAGAAAAGAAGGATGATGGGCTTGTCTGATTTCCTGACAGACGTGGCCCGAGCTGAGCTGGAGAATCTGGACTCTCGATTTTCTACCTGCAGTGTCATCTACATTCCCCTGGTATGGGATAACTAACCGTCTCCACTCCTAATTTAGGACCCATGTGGTTTTTATATTTATGGGTAGCAGAGATATAATACTACCTTGCCTTTTGGAAACCATGCCATGTAAATCATGTAGTTACAATATAAGGTTGGATGGTGTTGTACTAAAAGTTATGAGACGTTTCCTGGGTAATTTGTATTGTTTGTGTGTCATAGATCGGGTTCCTTCTTTCAGTACCACGACTGCCTGACATGATGGAGAAGGAGAACTTTGAGATTGAAGGTCTTGATTTTATTGTGAGTATTCTGAAAATGGGAAGAAAACTAACAGGATCAGAAACAAATTGGACATGAATAGACATTCCTTCAGACAATTTATGAATTATTTCTACTCCAATAGTGCAATCAGGGCAGTACAGGGAAGTATAGGAATTGGAAAGTGCAATAATGAATAGTATGACTGACTGTCTCCACTGTAAATGCTTTATAGTGGTTTTTAAGATTGACTGCCACAAAAAGGGTGCAAGGGCACAAGCACAGATACAGAATGATAATAAATAGTAGTACTATGAACAGCACTACATTTGCACCTTTGTACTACCAACACACACCTACATGGCAGCTTGTAGCCTTCTGACATATCATTTCTTAAAATCTAAGCCTGCCTGTAAGGCTTCAGAGGTGTTGTGCAGACGGTGAATGACCTGTTGTGACCTGTTGTGTTTGCCTTATTCTGTTCATTCAAGCAAAGTGCCGGCATTACCAGCATGAAAGCAAACAATAATTCAGCTTGGTTGTTTTCAAGTCCCCTTATAATTGTGACTGTTAATGATGGTGTGAGAAAATCTGTTTACCTCTCTGATGTATCTAATGTATTCTAAGCACACGTGTATTTTTGTGTGTCTGTTTACTGTCACTGGTTCAGTTTGTGTCAGAAGACCGGCTTCATTACCGTACTGCCAGGACTAAGGAGCTGGATGACATGCTAGGAGACCTACACTGTGACATCAGAGGTGATTCAGCCACCTCCCGTGTATCAAAGTTGTCTGGTCGACTACAAAATTTTACAAAATCTTTTTTGATGTTTGTGGAGTGGAATCTAATTGAGTGGAGTAGGCTTTAACTGGACATGCAGTAATGCCCAGAACACTGACATTAAGCACCTTCTGTTTACTATTGCTGGAAATTTCTGATATTTCATTCAAAGCAGTTTGCTTAAAGCCTTGTTCTGTGAAGGTGCAGTGTGAAGACCCACATTTGAATTGCTTAGTACATAACTTAAATATTAGGTTCATAGCAGTCACTAAATAATTAACTTTAAATCTTCGTTATATGCCTGCAGTAAAAGGAGTTAACATCATTTTGCACAAGTTTCATTCCTGTGTTGTTTACAGTGTCTGATTGTGTTAGGCTGTCAGTGATGGAAGTGTGTGATGTGTGTTGAAGACATGGAGACGGCGGTGATGACACAGCTCCAGTCCATCGTGCTGGAGCGCAGCGGCTGCCTCTATAAGGTTCTGGCCCTGTGTGCTGAGCTGGACTGCCTAATGGCACTGGCAAAGTCCTCCCAGGAATATTGCTACTGCTCCCCTACTCTGACACCACACTGTAGACTGACACTGCATCAGTCCCGGTATATGATGGATCTAGTCTAGTGTAATAGTGCTTACACCTGGTCACTTTATGTGGCTTGAATATCAGGAGTGTATCTGGATAAGGCTAAAAATTAAAAATTCACTCAAATCACTTCAGGAGGAGGTGTGGTGTCTCTCCCTGACTATTTATGGAAGAGACTTTCGGCACTTAATACTGACATTGCTGCTCACCAGTTTTGTTCAACTATATTGTTTTTCACTATGTTGCTATAAAACTCTTTTTTATTGTGGTTCATAATGGCAGTGAAAGGGGGATATTTTTTAAACATTGACTGTGTTGTGCAAAAATGTGGAACAGCATGGGTAGTTGGTTATTGTGTACGAGCTGATCTGCATATTATGCACTGAATAGTAATCCAGTCTGGCTGACTGGAGATGCGTTTGACTACCGAGTGAAAATGATTCTGGCTGAAATCTTATCAGGATAAAATCCTAATGCAAATCACATGGTGATCGGGTGTAAACAGGGTGACAGTCTGTCCTCTGTCACGTCTTAATCTCTCCCCTCTTTCTTGGCCACCACACATTTTTCCCCTCAGGCATCCTCTGTTGGAATTGTGTACACAAGTATTTGTGTCAAATCCATGCATCACTTCCGAGACTGAGGGAAAGGTCAAGGTGTTAACAGGGCCAAATTCTTCTGGCAAGAGCATATACTTAAAACAGGCAAGCACAACACAAATAGTCAACAAAACTCTTTGCACATGTGAAGAAAAGACCACTCTGACATATACAATATTGCAACAGTCTAAGAAAACATTAAAAAAAATTTAAAGCTATTTATTTTGTTCTAGAGCACTAACATTACAATTTTTTTACTGACAAGGCACATGTTTGCTGACCAAAAAATGCTTTTAAACAGTTTATATTATTAAGACTATTTGGCAATTCTGTATGTCTTTGCCATCTATGCACATGAGCCCATGTTTACATTTACTTTGTTTGCTGAGTTGACTGACAGATAGGTCTGATTGTGTTCATGGCCCTGATTGGCTCTGATGTGCCTGCAAAAGAAGCTGAGATTGGTCTGGTAGATGCTATCTTCACCCGCATGCAGAGTCGTGAATCTGTGTCTGTGGGACTGAGCACATTCATGATTGACCTAAACCAGGTATGTGTGTCTGTTACACTCCCACACTGCCTGTCCTGGAATTTGTTTCAACAATGTGTTTGCAGTAGAAAACGATTCTATTCTGTTGTACAGGAAAAACATTCAGTTACATGCATTTGATTTAAAAGCAAACACGCAAATAAGTCATCTGAAAGACACTTGTATTGCTGTAATGTTTTTACGTAGAACTTCTGTTATGTTTCCCAACTAGATGGCTCAGGCTTTGAACCACAGCAGTGGTATGTCCCTTGTGCTGGTGGATGAGTTTGGCAAAGGAACCAATACAGTGAGTCCAATAACCTAGAAAAAATAATAAAAAGTGGGAAATTAGTGGAGAGAATAAAGTAATTAAGACTAGTGCTGTGTGTGTGCAGGTTGATGGTTTATCACTGCTGGCTGCATGTCTGAATCACTGGTTAAGCAGAGCTCCAACTGAGTGCCCTCTCGTTTTTCTGGCTACAAACTTCCACAGCGTTCTGCAGCTGGGCCTCCTGCCTCAGTCTAAACTTCTCTCCCTGCTGGTATGTGTCCTCTACTTTCGCGCAGTCAAGAAGTGCTACTCTGCAGATGCAGTGAAGTACTTTTTGTTATTTGTGTCATTTTGTTATTTGTCATTTGAAAATGTCTTGATATAGTTTATTAAATATTCAGTTAAGTATTCATTGAACAGAACTACAATCTAGGGCTGAAACAATTATTCGAGTAACTTGAATAATTCGAGTACAAAAAAATGATCGAGGCAAACACTTTGCCTCGACGCTTCGTTTAATTTACGTCAACAAAGTCCATCTATTTAAAATGTCTCTGCTATCGTATCACTCCCGCTTTGTAGACTACTGCACAGCTCTGGTATCATTATTTTGCACAGACTGTTGTAACTCACGTTAATTTCAAATATTTAGGACGGCGCGTTTATTTTGCTCTCTATGGAAATGGCAGAAAATTAAGATCCCGGTGTGCGTAAAAGGCAGAAAATGGGTGGGACCATTTTACACTGAGTAAGGCAGTGTAGCCGCCGGTGCTAGCGTGTTTGTTTTTAGTCGCTAATTATAACTTACCAGTGAGTTAACTTAACGTATTGGACGATTATTAAACTATTTCCATTGAGAATACACAGAGAAGACGAGATTAAAGTACAGCGGAACTAAATTTACAAGCGTGGGGTTGCCTGCTCGCCTCGGTGTTCGCGGCTGCTAACCAGGCGTCGTTCCCTTGGCAGGTCCAAAAATGAGACGATACGGGGAGCTAGATCTGTGCTTTTCTCCCTCAGAACGGGAGAATTTATTTCCTTTCGTCTGAAACAGCATTCGAGTGACGCAAAGCACTCGCGAACGGAGCAGCCATGGAAAGAAACTCCCCGCACAACTACACACACACCCCTGAAAAACTACATATCCCAGCATGCATGGTTCCTTAAAGGAACAGTCTCTGTTACCGTTTCATATGGAAATATTAAACAGCGACCTTTAAAACGTTTAGCCATCTCACTTACTTTCTATTAGGTAAGACTAATATTAATTACTATTTTCTATTAACACAAGATGTTTCAGTTGTTTTTTGTCATCCATACATGAAAATATAAGCAAGAGTGTGTTTACTGGTTAATACACTGCTGTTTATTTAAAATAAATGAAAACAAACCAAGCCTCATGCTTTAGAATTTTTTGTTACTTAACTATCGCTGTACCGAACCATACCGAACCGTGACCCCAAAACCGAGGTACGAACCCTGACATCTGTGTACCGTTACACCCCTATTAGTTATGTATCTGACGGAGAATGTTTCAGAGTTAGAGGAGCGCATCCGAACTTTAACTGGGGATAGGAGACAAGTGTCAGGTGTGTTGCTAGCCAGTGGGGATACCTTAGGGGAAGACAGCTTGCCCCCAACTCCGGCTGTAGAGCCACCACAGCAGGGCAATTGTTTTTTCCCTCCTCAGTACAGAACAATGGGGGAGGTTTTTAGCTAATAACTCCAATAAGGTCCCTGTGGACTAGAAGGGCAAAACATGGTTCAGAAAGAACGTGCTTATTTTAAGAGGCCTTTCATGTTGCATAACACATATATTTATTTTGATATAGTTGTCTAAAAACACAAGTAGGATTTTTTCCGATTGCTCGATTAATCGTTGAAAAAATCGACAGAATACTCGATTCCAAAAATATTCGATAGTTGCAGCCCTACTACAATCCAGTGCTGAATAATGCATTCATTTTATATTCTGAACACATTCTGCTCCCCAAGCTTGGAAATCTTCAGATTAAATGACTGAATTACGACAGTCCACTATTTACTGAAAATGACAGGCTTGTCATTTTTGTAGTGATGCTGCTTAAGGATTATTGGTTGTCCTGTGAACCAAGGATTCAGTTAAAAAATGTCAGGGGGGGTGTTAAAAATAACTTACAAAATCATTGTGGGTCAGGTGCGGGTTGGGTCAAAATAGAGATTATTTTTGCGGGTCAGGCAAGGCAAGTTGGCTCTCATAACAGATCTCATAAAAAACCTTGACCCATGCATCACTACATTTTAGCTTCCTTTTTAATTCATTCATAAACTTAAGTTTTACGATGCTTTGCGTTGGTGTATTATATATTATGATGCTATGCGTTGGTGTATTATATGTTTGAATAGACTCTAGAGACTGCTATAGATGGGGAGGAGTTGATCTTTCTTTACCAGCTGAAGGAGGGTATTTGCGAGTCCAGCTATGCTGCTAACATCGCCACACTGGCTGGCTTGCCGCCTGCCCTGGTGCAGAGAGGACTGGAGGTATTTTTCCTGTAGTTTCTGTGGATGGCCAGCCTTTTAAGGCAGAACATTTCTGCATTGTTCTGTAAAGATATAAATAATTTCGAGAATAATCTACAGTATTTTTATTGATATGAATTTTATACTGATTCTTACAATTTAAAATGAAGAAACAATGTAGGCAGTATTGTACTTAGAAATAAATATCTTTTATGTGCAGGTGTCAGAGTTATATAGAACTGGAAGGACCATTAAAAGGAAAGACCAGCCCTCAAGTGATGAACTGATTAACAGGTTTGTGTTGGAAAGAGGATATTACTGTGCTTTTTTTTTTAACTGGTTAACTGGTTACATACATCCACCTTATGATTGGTAGTTCCACATGAGACTGGTAATTTTGGACCCAGTGTTGTGCAACTATTTCTTTGCACTGGTTGAAAAGAGAACCACCTCATTTTCATGGGGCAGCTGGCAGCATAGTGGTTCGGGCATTTGCCCTGCGTTCAGGAAGTCGTGGGTTCAATTCCAAAGACTGCTAAACATCTCTGGTGTACCCTGAACAAGGTACTGTCCCCACACACTGCTCCCTGGGCTGCCTGCTGCTTCACTTGGTGAAAGGGTTAAATGCAGAAGTAGAATTTCGTGCTGTTCACACTGTGTGCTGTGGTGCGTTCACGTATGACAGAATGGTCACTTTCAAATGATAGTGTTATTTAATATTGAAGGAGTAAAATAAAGCTACTGGACTAGATAAACCAGCTCTTATTCTGTCAGAAAGGAATTCAGACTCTTTCGGTTACATTATCAGGGCTGTGCTGTTTCCATTTTCTGGCTGTTGAAATGAACTTATTTTTATCTGCCTGACCATGTGTGCTGGACTGAATAGTATGGAAACTGTTTCTTTGTCTCTTTATCCAGATGCGAAAGAGTGGTAGAGAAGTTCCTCACCCTTGATCTGGACGACCCCTCGTTAGACCTGCAGAGCTATATGAAAGCGGAGCTTCTGCACACTATTGGCGAAGTGTTGTGATAAAGCTCTTAAGACCGAATGTGCAAAAGTGTTAGGGTTAGGATTAAGGTTAATAATATTTGTTGTAGTTTGGGCCTATTTCATAGGGCTTTAAGTACAAACTGAGTCACTTATTTGCTCTAGGTTTCAGTACATATAGAACAGCTATGACAGACTTCAATGGTATGTTTTGTCACAAAGACCTATTGCGGTATTGTATTACTTATATTTAAAGGTTTAGTTAGCGTTATAAAAAAATTTCTTTTTCACATTTTTAATTTTTCCAAAGTTAGTATGGTAGCTTTGATATGTTGCTAAAATTTATATTTACATTTTAACTTGGTGGCATCGTACTTGTGTCAGTTTGCGTGTTTGTACATATATCACTTGTGTAAGTATGTACATTGTGAGTTTATTCTACACAAGTTAGCTTCAAGTGCTTTAGAAACTGACCAGTTCTTGACAGTTGATTTCAGGGAAGTGTTAATGCAAATTAATCCCCTGTCACTGCATTGGAAAGAAGCAGCGCCTTTATCACAGTTTATTAAATCAATTAGGTTCAGTCTGTCCTTAGATAAGCAGTCCTGCTAATCTGAATTAAGGGGTAAGGACAAAACGCACACTTGCTGTTTTAAAGTCAGAAAATATCACACAACATCAACTGACTGCTTAGCCACTGAGAGGTTCTAACGGATTCCAAACTGGTATTTTAGGATTGCCCAGGTACTTGGTGATACTGCTGTTTATTGACCATTTACAGGCTGTCTGTTCTACAATGCCTCTGTCTATGCTTTTCTGATTGTTACAGCATTGGCTAGAATATGGAAGTGTTTGTACCTGAATGATTCACCTTTTGACTGTAGATTAAAATTGAAGTGCATAGTGACATCGAAAAGCCTTCTTTTGAAAAACGTGCTTTGGATAACAAAGCTCCAGCTACTTGAAGCTGCCTTGTGATGCCTTGAGAGTGCCAAAAAGTGTCAGACCTAATTGAGTCGGTAAGAACAATCAAGTTCTCCAATTACGTGCTCTAATCCACAGTGATAAATTGCCCAGAGCCAAGGTAAAGACAGACTGAAGTCTAAATCAGCACGAATAGACACATTTAGATTTTTCACTCTGACTCAAGCAACAGGATGGCTAACTGCAAATACAGTACATCACAGGGGGATACATGGAAATGGAGGCCTCTTAATGCTTACTCATCGTGGGCCACACAGTTGTAGTTCTTTGTAAGTATGAATTTTTCATATTTGTGATACATTTCTATATATCCATCCGATTAAAAATAATTGTATGTTCTCTGTTCTCGTCCAGTAATGCTTTGTTTGGAAGGTTTTAAAACTATCTTGGAAAATCAGTAATGTATAATACACTAATGTAAACTACTTTGTCCAAGTGATGCTAGGCCAACAGGACAAGCATTCTTCACCTCATACAGAATGTGTGGTGGCATGCCAACATAATGCAGATTTGCAACAAAAGCAATTTTTTTAATATCCATGGTACATTTATGATGTACATTTACACAATATATTGGCCAGCTTAGTCTTGAAAGTCTTTTTTGTTTTCCAGATATTATTTAACACTCTTAAATTTCATTTAATCATTCATTTAATGATAGTTCATTTAAAGGTGTTTGGCCTGGTAATAGTCTCCTCAGGAGATTATAATGACATGGAATCAGGACTTCAGTATTGATTAACTTGCCCCATATTTTGTATTTGCTTATTGTCTCCTTTCCATCTGCACTGGTTTAGTTGATACTGAGAGTTATTGTCTTGATAGCTGTGAAGTAGACTCAGACTGCTTTATAACTTTCTTCAAAGTTATGTTTGTAGACTTAGCCCTATAAGGAAAAAACATTCTTGTATTAGAGGCTTGTATTAGATGATTACTCTCCAGGACAGTTAACTCTGAACAGCAGATAAGAGTGAGCCAAAGAGTGTCAGATCTAATGGCTCATAAGAGTGATAGAGTAGATCAGATAAGAGTGAGCCAAAGAGTGTCAGATCTAATGGCTCATATGCCTGTAATCCACGTAATTGAGTTGGTTAGAACAATCAAGTTGCCACTTTGCCTGAGACGCCTTAATCCACAATGACAAAAACTAATGCCAGGATGAGGACAGACTCTAAATCTGGTCTCTTCAAGACTTTAAAAGAGGCATTTAGGTTTCCAGAGGCTGCAGTGTTGCTGCTGCACTGAGTAGAGCAAAAGGATAGCTACTATTAATGCAGACAAGTTGAGAGCTACTCAAGTAGACCTAATCAAGACCTATCAAGTAACTGCAGAGTTTTATTGTTTCGTAAGTATCAAAGATTTTTATTTTGTCAGCTTGTTGAATAGGCTTCATGTATAGTTAAAATGCTTCCCCTCATGTTTTATGTTGTCTGTAATACAGATTGTGATTGTACTTTATATAATGTATTAGCTAGACTTGCTATGAAGGCTCTGACCTTTTTGAAGATTCTTTTTGTTCACTTATGTTTACTCATCATCTTTTTCCCATGCAGTCGGCTCCTCAACTATCACTCATCAGCATAAGCAGTCTGGACCACGCCTCTTTCGATGGAAATAAAGTTTTTCACAACGTAATTTTGAACCAGCTTTGAACCAGCTTTGCAAAATGTCTTGCCGTGTTTAGTGGCAGCGGAGCAAGGACCCTGAGCCCAATAAGAATGTACTTTCGCAGTTATAAGAGGAAGCACATAGCATAGCTGGTAACTTGAATCCCACCAATAGGGCCCTCTACTAGAAAGTACTTTTTTCAGGTTTTTCAGGAGTTTTCAGGTATGTATGACAATTATGGATGAAAAGTAGATATTATTATGAGTCTGATTCATCAGGATTACAGGACATTATTATGCATAACACTAAATCACTATTAAGGGACAACACAGGTGTTATGATAATATATAACGTAGTTAATGACATTTATAAGGTAAGCACTTTAGATTTCACGTTGTTGCCACAGGTTTCTTATTTGTGCATTCCTCTTGAGTGGTACAGAATCATTGAGCTAGGATCGTATCACTTTTGTATAGCATTTGTACATTTTAATAATCTACATAATTAGTAAAACGTATTAAACTTACTATCTCACTCTAGGTTTTGTGGAAATGAATAAAATGTATATGCTTACATGGCATCCTCAGAACTGTGGCTGCATTCCGTTGACCCATGCCATGACACCAGTCGGTAGCTTAATACTTCCAAATCTTTTGGAATTTGTGCATTCCTAGTCAAATGGGAACGTTCAGTCTTAGTCTTTGTTGATGTAAATGCTGCATAATTACAATTATAATATTTGCATGTCTAAGTTGCAATTGCTCACTTGATGAAGACATGTCTGCCTATGGAGTGACCTAGTTTCATGTTTTGATTTCATTGACAATATATAAGCCTGTTTAGAGTGTTTATTCTTCTAAAAGCCAACTTTATCTTACCTACAACTGGACGTAAAGAGTAGAAGAGGGCATGTGCCTGGCTATTCGACAGCTTCCTTGTTTCTTTTGGGTTCAAATGCTGTTGGAGTACGATAAAAGAATTAGTTAACAATGAAATAAAGAGCACAGCATTCATTGTTAGAAGCTCTTTGTGCATTCTGACTTGACTTCAAATAGAAATTTAATCTGGTTTTAAGAAGCTCCAACCTCTGCTAATGACAAAAGCCACACATATGGGAAAGCCGCCTCTCACTGACGACACTACTGCTTGTAGCAACGACACCTTAAATCTCGTTGACAGACGAGGTCAGGTGTTAAATCACAAGTGATGTCAGCTTAGGTTTTAATTAGTCAACAGGATTGGCCTAAGAGGTGCTGGCAAAAGGTAAGAAGTGTCTCTTCCTGTCAAAGAGAAGCACAGTGAAGAGAAAGCCATGATTATGTATAATATGAATAACTGATTTTATAGAATTCTTACTGACCATCATTGATGTAGCAGGTTACTAAAATGGCAAGAAAAAAATGCAACAAATACAGATCTTGGACCTCAGGCCCCTGCTGTCATATTATATTGTCCAAACTGTTTCCTGTTCCTGGATATAGTCATGTGAAGGAATTACACAATTGTAAACCGTCTGTCTCCACATCATATTACTGTAAAGGTGTTGAAACTGTGAATATTTTTGATTCATAAAAAAATATATATATATTTTACATGTGGAATCACCTCATGCCAAAGCTCCAAATGAATTAAAAACAGTCAATAAAATGCCACAATGTTTCAGATCAGCCTAGACATGGGTAAACACATTTGAACATTTCTTACACTTATTTTATTCACATTACAAAAAGTATATCATTCAGACAACTGAGGTTCTTTAATTTCAAATATCAGGTGTGAAAAGTGATTTTCTTTTATTTGTAAAGAAATGTGTGTTTTGTGTGGTCGAGCACCTTTATTTCAAAGTCCTAATAAATATAAATGTGTATTTAGGTCAATAAAATGCCACGATAACTTCTCACATCAGCTTAGTCATGGGTAGATAAGGGCAAATGTCCCATTTGTGGGACTAATGATGGTTCATCTTTAACATTTGCTTGAGCTTATTTTTCTTTTTCATTACAAACAGTGTATTAAATTATCCAGTCACCTCAGTGTCTGTAGAGCAGTGACAGAGTGCTGTGAAAATCCCTCAAATCTCTGCTTAGAAGCTGCAGCTTTTGTTTGGCTTATTTCACACCTTCTAATGAAGCCCCATCAGCTTAGTCCTCAATCCACCACTGCTCAACTTCCTTCCTGATCACTTTTCCACTAATCCCCTGAAGTCCCGTAATCAAGGTATAAATGCTGGCATGTGGAGGACACAGACGCACCTGCTGGGCAGCAAGAAAGCAGAGAAGAGCTTTTCACCTTTGCTCATTCATTTATACCTCCAGACATGTCGGGGCTAAATGGTTTTGAGGGTGATAACTACTATATCCCTATGAACAACCGCACGGGGCTTGTGCGGGACCCATTTTTGTACCAACAGTACTACTTAGCAGAGCCATGGCAGTTTAAGTTGCTGGCTTTGTACATGTTTTTCCTGATATGTTCTGGCTTCCCCATCAATGGCTTGACCCTTCTGGTCACAGCCCAACACAAGAAGCTCAGACAGCCGCTCAACTTCATCCTGGTGAACTTGGCCGTGGCTGGAATGATTATGGTCTGCTTTGGATTCACCATCACCATCACTTCAGCGGTCAACGGCTACTTTTACTTCGGGCCCATGGGCTGTGCTATTGAGGGGTTTATGGCAACACTCGGAGGTGAGTAATGCTACTAGTTTGATAATATATGTTGTTACACTACTGTGTTTCTATATATGGATAAATTATAAGTCATTTATTTTCCTTAGGTGAAGTGGCTCTCTGGTCGTTGGTGGTGCTGGCCATTGAGAGATACATTGTGGTCTGCAAGCCCATGGGAAGCTTCAAATTCTCTTCCTCTCATGCCTTAGGTGGCATTGCTTTCACTTGGATCATGGCACTCAGTTGTGCTGCTCCCCCTCTTGTTGGATGGTCTAGGTGAGGTTTGTCATCCAGAATTAATGCAATTAAAGACTTTTGGTGTGTTGGCTTTTTACTGCTTTCGTGTACAGCATTTTTAAAAAACTAACTTCAAGATTCGTCATTTGTCACATGCATAGTTAAACAAGGTACAACAAAGTTTAGATGCCAGGCTCCTCATATATATCCTTACTTCTAAGCCAAGAATCATTCAGTTAGACTGGTGAATTATTGCTGTCCTTGCTAAATGAAAAGTAAAATAAAAAAGAACAAGGCTGTTTTACTGTACAGAACTGATTTAACACATTATAACCTTTACAGGAGCTTTTCATTTATTCAGTCAGCTGTGGTCTTCTCAATGAACAGGTACATTCCTGAGGGGCTGCAGTGCTCGTGTGGACCAGACTACTACACACTCAACCCCAAATACAACAACGAGTCCTACGTCATCTACATGTTCACCGTTCACTTCATTCTCCCTGTCACTGTCATTTTCTTCGCCTATGGAAGCCTTGTGTGTACAGTCAAAGCGGTAAGACTACAAGCTGCAGTTTTATAATATTTTCTTAATTTGTACTTTTCTAAACACAGCGATGATATGTGCTAGTATATAATAAATGTAGTATTATTATTATTATACATCAAAATATAAAAGAAAAAGTATATTTCTCACTGTTCATAGCAGTAAAGGAACACTGGATAACACTCTGTTTGCTCTCTCCAGGCTGCAGCGGCTCAACAGGACTCTGCCTCTACTCAGAAGGCAGAGAAAGAAGTGACACGAATGGTCATCCTGATGGTGGTGGGCTTTCTGGTGGCTTGGACTCCCTACGCTAGTGTTGCTGCCTGGATCTTTTTCAACAAGGGTGCTGCCTTCACTGCCCAGTTCATGGCCATTCCTGCCTTCTTCTCCAAAAGCTCAGCAATCTTCAACCCCATTATATATGTGCTGCTTAACAAACAGGTCAGTTCATTTTTGATTATATTTTTTGATTATATTTGATTACATGTGTTTTCAACCTAATCTCTGCATGTGTACTTTATAGTCACTTGTCAGAAAAAAATGATTTTAATGTAATAAATAATTTAGTTGATTTGGAACCCACATAAGGTACTCACAAAGGTTTGTATATCTCTGGTCAAATAACATAGTTTTGTACTTTTTTAAGTGAAAACATTCCCACAGAGAATCCTCAAGTGCACATTTTACTGAACAAGTACTATTTGCTCACTGAACTTGTTGGCAAATATAAAAGATAAAGTGTGGGCTGTTTAAACATTATGGCACAAGAACGATTTTCCCCAATATGTTACACTCAAAAACACTATTAAACAATTTGTGAACTAAACGTGCAGGAAATGGCATATTTAAAGGTACCAATCGAAGAAAATCAAGATAACTTCAGTTTGCACTTAACTATATAATAAAAGTCAGTGGGTATTTTCTTCATATGGTCACTGAAGCAGCTGCCCATGGGCTTCTGTATTCAAAACTATTTTATGTGCGATATTAAGGGTGCAACAGGTACAGATAAGGTTGAAAAAAGTATTACTTTGAGAGCCGACAGTGCTAGCATAGAGAATTCAGTGGAGGGGAATCATAATTAAAATGCAAATTAAAAGTGGGGAGGAAGGATGAAATGTAGATGATCCATATTCGCTAACCAGTTTTGTTTTTCTTTGTAGTTTCGCAGCTGCATGCTGACCACCCTGTTCTGTGGCAAGAACCCTTTGGGAGACGATGAGTCCTCAACAGTGTCCACTAAGACAGAAGTGTCTAGCGTGTCTAGCGTGTCTCCGGCATAAAGGACCCTCTCTCTTTCCTCATACAAACTTGAAATTCTTTGGACTTTCGAAACATGATTCGCAGTTCATCACTGCTTACATGGACTTTTCAACAAGTGTACAGTAGAGGTTGATGCTGACATTCGGCTGAGTAAATATTCAAATTTTCACTGCGTGTCCATCACCGCTTACTGAAAATTACTGGATGCCACATTACTGCTCAGGATGTCAGCACTTGTGCAGCCTCACCTCTTCTTGGTATTTCTACCTTCACTCATGTGTAACATTTTTCTGTTTATGTCATTATATTTATTTTTATATCTACAAAGCATTTAAAAAAGACAAAAAAAGATAGTTTAAAAGTAATAAATTCCGCATTTTAAAAATATATGTGTCCTTATTTTTTTGGAAGGTAAAAGGTAAATATTAAATATGCAATGCTTTAAAAGAACATAGTTTCTAAATAAAATTAAGTTAAATCCTTTAGAAGTAAAAGAAACATAAATAATGCATGATCTGGACATTTTAGAACACATTTTCTCTTTTTGTGACTTTGGGCAAAAAAACTGGGATAAAAAATATAAAAATAAAACACTCAAAGAGCCATAACATTTATACATGACAAACATTATTTGGAATTTTCCCCAATGATTTCGTTTCAGCGAGTAAATAGTAATTGTGCATGAAAATGGTGTGTAATTTTGTAACAAACTGGGTATGCAAACTATATACACTACCAGAAAATGACTGAATTATTATACAACGGCTCCACACCACATTCAGAGAGAGAACCAAAGGACTAACATTATCGTTTTCATTAAGTGAATGGATCTACTGCTTAGTGTAGTGTAGTGGGTAAAGCTGCCCCCTCCATACAGCAGACTGGGGTTCTATCACTTTGCACGGGCTCTGTACTATATATGTTAAAGGGCAAGCAATGGTACATTGATCTGACATAATTGGCTTGTATGATGCACACTTCATCCTGAAAATGGTATTTATTTTTTCTATTACATTAATGTGATCAGTAGTTTTAACATGCCCTGGGAGCATTACTCTCAACTGAACAAATGGAAGGAATTCACAGTAAAATACCACAACTGACAACAACACACACAGCACATCATGATAGGGTGCAACAACAGAGATTAATGTTGCAAGATATAGATTTAGTTGCAAGATATAGATTTAGTGTACTGATCAAAATGGATCATGAAAGTGACTTAGTGTTACTTCAATAAAGATAAATGCATTAAAATAGCAGCAACATGCTCTATTGAAGAGATTAACCTTCAATTACAATTACCTTCATTCAGTTACTAACCTTCAGTTAGTCAATTCACAAGTTAAACATTTGAGTTGCACAAGCCTGTTTCAGCACAATGAAAAAGTTCCTCTACAGAATGGGGAGAAATTATACAGAAAAGACTTTATGTGTAGAGTATCAGAAACTGTGACACACCCTAAAGAGAGCCCATAATATGTTCGAATGTAATATACATAGTTTGCACACCTGTAATCTAAATGATTTAATCTGACCAGGCTACATTGGTAAGTGTTGTAGTTTCCCTCCTTGAGCAAAAGGGACCCAAAGATCACTTTTCTATAAAGGGATTGACTTTTCCTGTGTTTTTTACTCCACTTTTTATTTATTAAGAGGGAGACTATGATTTTTTAAACGTACAACAGATTTGTCAACTTGAGATTACATCGCTATCACTCTGGTTTGACCAGCAGAAGGAACTTTGTTTCTCTCTAGGGCTAAAGTACTTAGTTAATTCAACCGTAGCTAAGCCAAAGACTTTGCATTGTAGCTTCTAAATGGATTTTTTTCACTTTGCCACCGAAGGAGAAAATGGTTTTAGCTCTTTTTTGTAGCAGACCACCCACATATTAGATTAGTAAGTAATTACCCAATTATTTCCATGTTCTTACCAAACTCTTTGTCACCTAGTACCCTTCATACAGAAGTGGGATCACTTAATGGGCTCACTTAATGGTTGCAGGAATAAGGTGATGACTAATTTAATACTCAGTTGCTTTAAAGCTCACTCAGAAAGACTGTAACTTCCCTTACTGCCGCAACTGTTGCATTGTGCAGTTGCTATTGGCTTAATACTGTTAATGACATTCTCATGTCTGGAGTTTGGCAGAAAGCCATGGACAGCAACCAACCCCTTCCTCAATACCTGACAGAATCCCTTGTCCATGACACTTCCAATTCAATCGTGTAAAGACGGAAGTGTTAAAGATCTTGCGATCTTATTATCTTAAGTCAGATTATCTCTTCATGGTTAAGAACAATTATGGAGGCTTAAGAGTGACTTGAACTGTAACAAAGCAACAGCTAAGTGTTAAAACTCTGCTGTTGTGTTAAATCAGAATCAGAAAATGTTATTAAACCCCAAGGGGAAATAAAGTGGCCCCTCATAGTCACATGTATACACAGCACACAGTGTGAACAATGTGAAATTCTTTATCTGTATTTAACCTATTCACCAGGTGAAGCAGTGGGCTGCCACCAATGAGTCACACCCGGGGAGCAGTGTGTGGGGACGGTACTTTGCTCAAGGGAAACTCAGTGATGACACTAACAGTGTTGGGATTCAAGCCCACAACCTTCTGACTGCAGGAGTAGAGCCCTAACCACTAGACCACCAGCTCCCCCTAAAGTGTCCAGGAAGATAATACGCTCTGCCACATTGCAAAAAATGTCCAGGAATGGTTTGAGGAACATGACAACGAGTTGACTTGGCCTCCACAGTTTTCCAGTTTTCAATCATATGTCTGTGGGATGTGCTGGACTGACTAGTCTAATCCATAGAGGCCCCACCTCACTACTTATAGGACTTAAAGGATCTGCTGGTGCAGAAACCACAGCCCATCCTAGAGGCCAGAGGTCAGAAAGCAAGAAAAACAGCCTGTACATGTGATTTTTTTTTACACTTCAAGAACATTATCAATCAATTTTAGCACTCAAACTTAATAAACGTGTGTGAAGAAACTGAAGTACACAAAGGAACAATGACAAGAACAATATAAATTAGAGTATAGGTCAAAATAAAGGTAATTCTGGCCAGTTTCTGTTCTTGGTATTTAACCCATCACCAAGTGAAGCAGTGGGCTGTGTGTGGGGATGATATTTTGCGCAAGAGTGCCTTAGTGGTGCCATGGTGGGTATCAAACCCACAACCTTCTGATTGCCTGAGCAGCTCCCCTAACCATCAGGTCACCAGCTGCCCTTTTTTCTATATAAATGCTAATTATAAAATTAGGTATTAAGGATTATACATTTTAGAGAAATCAGAGTCATTTTTTGTTTAATAATATGAGGTACTTATTTAAGAGGCCCAAAATTTCCTGGATAATAATTCTACACCATTTGAATGCACACACTGTAGAGAATTTAAATGATCAAACTGGTAGTTCAGATTTTCTCTTATTTCTTCACATGCATTAGATGTCTTTTAAGTCCAGTGTTGGTGGGATTAGCTGCACTGAGGTCTTCAGAGTGTGAGCTGGTGAGAATGTACTGACTGACCACATGACACTTTAAACGGATGTTTGACTCCCCCTAGTGGACAGAGTTTGTAAACTGGTGAGGAAATAGTAAGAAGATTAAAAATGGTCTTGGTAAGTACCCGAACGTATTCTGAGGTAAGAACAAACCGATTTGTTGCTTATATTTTTAAAAATCACTTTGTTAATGGGTGCGTGACGCTCGTTCACGTGAAATGGACTCAGAACTCCCGTTATCTGAAGAGAATCGCAGGTTTTCCCTCAGTGTTTTTGTGATTACCAAAACTAAAGTCTCCATCCATGATCACGCCAAGATGTTTTACTTAGATTCCAGGTGGGTACTAAGAGTTGATCTTTCTTCTTTATTTCCAAACAAGATAACCTCTGCTTTGCCTTTATTTAATTGATGGAAATTGTGATATATCCAGTTATGTACTCTATTGGGGGACTGACGCAATGAATCTATTGGACCAAAGTCACTTGGTGAGAGCTCGTTAGATCATCTGCATACTTACGATGGGACACATTATTCTGTTTAAGAATTTGACCCTTGAAGGAAAAGCTACAGTTATGTGAACACTAACGTTAAACATGTCTTAGCTAATCAAGTGCATTAATTAATTCAATAATTCAATAATTCAGGCTTAATCTTTACTAGGGTCGCGGGGGTACCTGGGGCCTGTCCCGGGGTCAATGAGCGCAAGGGACTCACAGGGCGGGCTGATCAGGACATGGGAGATAAATGTGTAAATTAGAATTCATTACTTCAGTTCCTTCACATGTTTATTTAGTTTAAGTGTTAAAACAGATTTCAAATGTTCTTAAAGTGTTAGGAAATGATACATGGGTCATTTTTGACAGTTGTGTGATAAGCTGGTGACCTGTACAGGCTGTTTTCTCACATTCTGACCTCTGGCCTCTAGGATGGGCTGTGGTTTCTGCACCAGCAGAAACTACAAGTAATGAGGTGGGGCCTCCATGGATTAGACTAGTGTGTCCTGCACATCCCACAGACATATGAATGGACTGAGAACCGGGGAACTGTGGAGGGCAATTCAACTCTTTGAACCCCCCTTTTCATGTTCCTCTAACTATTCCTAAACATTTTTTGCAGACACTGTCATTAGGGAAAACTGCCTCCATGAATGCGTGTACCTGGTCTACAGCGGTGTTTATGTAGGTGGTACATGTCAAAGAAACACTCACATGAATGCCAGGACCCAAGGTTTCCCAGCAGAATGGTGCCCAGAGCATCACACTGCCTCCACCGGCTCGCCTTCTTCCCATAGTGCATCCCCCAGGTAAGCGATGCATACATACCCGGCTGTCCACAATATTTGAAAGAAAACGTGACTTTTCAGACCAGGCCACCTTCTTCCGTTGCTCCATGGCTCAGTTCTGATGCTCACTGTAGGCACTTTCAGTGGTCGACAGGGGTCAGCATAAATTTGCAGAGAAAACTGTGATGCATAGCCATTTTTAGCAATGAGTGCTACAGTAGTGCTGTGGAAGCACTTCTGTAGAATCAGACCAGAGACAATCAGTATCATTCACCTGTGGTCGTAATGTTATGGCTGATTGGTGTAAATATACTCTTCAAGGGAAGTATGATGACATCCACTGTCTTTAGGAAGAAATAAACATCAACCATGCATTTCAGGAACATAATATTTTCCTCGAAATAGAGGTGAAAGTGACCGAAATCTATGATCTGCTTCAACTAGATTGTTGGTCCAGTTGACCAACTGACTAGAACTATGAACCCAGAATTGGACTGAGTATAAGAGGACAGAAGATTCTGTGTTTGCCAAGTGTCTCCTCATGTGGGTTAAACTCCGACAATTATCTGACAGGTCTGCGTTCTGACACAATCCGCAAGCACACAAGACTCCATATGCTCTAATTCCCAGGGTTGGTGCATAATTGCCTAATTAATGTGGGAACAGTGAGGAGTGCCTCAGTAGCTCCACACCTTATTAATGCAGCGGCCCCTGAGCCTCTGCCATTAAAGACTCGGCCCATTTTGGCAGAAAAGGTCAAAGAAAAATTGTCAGCCAGGCTTAACTCTGCTTCTCAAAGTAAATTTGCTCAGACTTCTGACAACGTTGATATATTCCTCCCGCTGGATGATTTGGAGATAATGTATGCAAGTCTCAGACTGCCTTCACAGACTCTGAAAAGATCACCGGTTTCGATATTCTACTTGTCTGCTTTCAGTTTTAATAAGATCAGTGGCAGTGAGCTTTTCTTTTGATTTTTTTAGATGTAACCCCTCTCTGTAGTGCTGTAACAGGTCATGTGTGGACACATTTACTTTGGAACATATGTAACACTGACAGAACACCTCTGCAATTGAAAAAAATCCACCAGAAGGGACACTACATGGGCTGCATTCTTAAAATAAGGCCAAAATATTTATTTTCATCATCATATAAAGGAAGTCCCTTAAGAGGCTCTCCATGGACAGATGCCTAAAGCACTGTTTTTGTAACTGAGATATCTGCATGTGAGGAGCTTTTTGTAAATTAAAGAAACTACATATCATAAAGCATCAATGTCAGTTACATTTCCCCTAGGATCCTACATCCATTTGTCATCCTTTATTGGTATTTTTTATATCAGGCCCACAAGAGGGAGCCCTGAAGCCATGGCCCAGGGTACAGTGGTTTCGAGAGGAGCTTGGTGATACTATTGTTACCATAAAACTTTCTTGTGTAAAATGGTGTGAGATGAGGGCTTCCATGAGCACAATCACTAATGTTCCTGATAAACACACTGAAAAATATGTTTAATCAATAGAGTCTTTCACCTTACTTACTTCAGACAGTTGTTGTATTGATGTAGCTTGTTTTTCATGTTGGATCCAGCATATTCAGAGTCTCTTTGTTCTGAATTTATTCCAAGATGCAATATCTTTGTATCTCACTACACAGCTAAAGGGAAATAAAAGGATTACTGGTCTGTTGCCGCTGCTGAGCTGCAGTATTCAGGTAATACTGCAGGATTAGAATGAGCTTGAGTGGTCGGCATTTTAGATTCTCCGCTCAAAATCTGTCTGGCCAACATGGTGCACATAAAAATGAGGCGAGTATAATACACAGATAAGACTGTGTGTTATATACAGACAGCTCTCAGTGAGATCAATACAGTAACACTTCTTTCTAATAAGACATGAATACAGTAATGGTGTTATGTCTCATCTTGGAAAGTGCTGTGTCTTTTGTGAGTGATGAATGAGAGACACATTTATCTGCTTGTTGCCTTTGTATAAATGACCCCTGCACTGGGTTCTGAATTGGTGTGCCTGAGCCTGGATAGTCTCCAGGTCTAATGTTCTGTTCTCTCTAAGAAGGAGAAAGCACTCCGGGTTTTCTTGCTTTTTTGCGCTTTTCTAACTGATTGATCTCGGATTAGCCCTGCTGGGAACTGCTGGAAAACAACAAACTGCAAAACTGATTCTGGCCCTGATGCTATAGGAAACAGATGACCAATGCAAAACACGATTAGTGAACTGGATTTCTTTCTTTCTCTCTTCCTTGTGTTGTCTCTTTTTTGTTGTGTTGTCTTTCTTTCTTTCATTATTTTTTATTCTTTCTTGCTTTCTTTCTGTCTTGTGTTGTATTTCTTGCCTTCTTTCTTGTGTCTTCCTTTCTTTCTTTCTTTCTTTCTTTCTTTCTCTCTTTCTCATGTTATCTTTCTTTACTACTACATTTCATTCGTTCTTGTCTTGTCTGTCTTTCTTTATTACATCGTTTCATTCTTTCTTTCTTGTCTGTCTTCCTTCCCTCTTTCTTTCCCTCCGCAACAGTAACTGTCATATCGGCTTTTATTAAATTAACTCTTCCTGGTGTAAGCCTCCCTCCTGATATCCAGCTTTGTTAAATTAACTCATTGAATTTGATTCTTGGACTTCGCAGTTTGTGGAAGCCCCCTTCTGTTTACCTGAAGGGCGTAATCGGCATGTAAACCAGTGGCGAACTGAAGGGGGTGGAGTGGATCTGGCTCATGCTGGGTGTGGTTAATAGGAAGTAGGTGGTGTGTATGGGAAGGGGCTCTGCCATGGCCTTTGGTGTTTGGCCCAGAAGGCCTCATGTTTATTCATGCTCGCTTCTCCTGGAGTCCAGAGGGACTCAAGCTACTTGCTATAATGAAACGGAGCTGCAGAAGCGCACGACTTGCTCCACTGTGGCTTTAATTGCATTTGGTCTCTACTAATATTTTGCCTCCAATCATATTTTTAAATATTCTTATTTGCTCGTTTATTCATTCTGTTAGTTGCTTTAAATAAATGCATGCATTCATTCACTCATTCATCCATTGATTCATTTGTTTATGCATTCCTCTTTTTAAATGTTGTTAGAGAATCACAATCATCACTGTCTTTTATTTTGCATGATAAAAAGCTCATCTTTGCTAAGCATGTATAAGAATCCAGCGTTGACTGCCAGAAGATGGGTGAACGCTCCTGAAAATTACAGAAACATAGATTCACAAGGACATTAGGACATTTGAAATTCAAATGTTTGCTGCAGACATATTCTGATTTGAGCGATAGGACACATCCTACATGTCTGCGCTGTTTGCAGAGAATAAACCAATCTTCGGTAATAGTGCCAGATAATAGAATTCATCCTGATGATGAGGTTTGTTTAAGCGAGATGTGGTGGGGGTTGTTCCTCTGTTGCCAGAGCTGGCGTGTTTGGCATTATCTCAGCACCAGTCCAGAGGACAGCAGGACAGCTGTTAGCTGTGACCAGAAGAATAAAAAAAAAAGTGATTTAATTTCTTTTGTCTACTGTTGTCTGAGTAAACCACTGACAATAGTAGACAAAGAGACCACTGCAGAAATGTTCAGTTTCTCAGGTTTTATCTTTTATAGGCGCAAGTATTGAACTGAACAGCTTTGCCTTAGTTTTTAAGAACTGCTGACAATAATTCTCCTAATTTCCAAATAAAAATATTGTTCTTTAAAGTATAATTTTAAAGGAAATGACAAATCTCCTGTTCACTCTTAAACAAAATGACAATAATTACCTTTGACATACTTCCAGTAGGGTTTTGCCATCCAACTGGTCTCACTGTGAGAGGAGAGTGTTGATTACAGCAGTGTTTTTATACTTTTCCTCATTAAATAAGATGAGATTCAGGTGATCACTAATCAGTCCCTCATAAAGCAGAATGAGGTGCTTGTGTAGGAATTTAACACACACTGGCATCGAATGGTTGTCACACTCATAGAGATGCTCATTTATAAAAAAAATTGCAGTGGACTCTTATTTTTTTCCAGATCTGTATATATTTGTATTGGTAGGAAACAATGGATTCAGAAGCAGTATAGATGCATGTTAAGAAGATTAATAGTGAAATGTGGAAGCTTTGCTTGATTTACTCGATCGTAAAGTGACAAATATTAAATATTTGTAGTGATAAGTCTTTTGCCCTCGTACCAAAAATCCCATTTATAGAAAGCAA
Organism: Brachyalestes nurse; assembly: GCA_037974405.1. NCBI lineage: Eukaryota > Metazoa > Chordata > Actinopteri > Characiformes > Alestidae > Brachyalestes > Brachyalestes nurse. Next base: position 14,752,812 of record JBBPCY010000001.1, read on the forward strand.
TGACAAGAGGACTTAACAGCTATTAAAGAATGGTTTTTGCTTGCATATTGATATTAATATTAAGTATTACAGGTAAGAAAACATCTGAATCAGATTAGACAGATTGGATATTAAAATATATATATTTAATTAAATATTAACCTTTGGATGTAGCTGTCACAGGTACAAAACAAATAGAGATAAGGTTGAAAAACAGTGGAGCATTCCTTTACTGTATTTGCCGTATGCATGCTATAGTTTTAAATAATTTTGAGCATTTTCCTGTGAGCAACTTAGAACTGAACTGAAATCTTCACATGAAACTCACTTACTGTAGATAGGCAGTTGCTGTATTCAGTAAAATGTCTGAAACAATATGACTCAGTATTAGTTATTTATACTGCAGCCTTCTTCAGTGGTCAATCAGTATAATCTTAGGTTGAGACAGACTGACAGAATGTTTTACCAAAAGCTGTTCATCTGAAGTTTTCTGACACTAGTGCAGCCCTGTACAAAACACATCTCCGTACTATAACTCTGCCTAAGAGCCATGGTATACCTACTGTAACTGTGTGCAAGAACGCTTGTGTTGGTTGTATGAATACTCAGAATTTTGGTCAGCCGTCCGTGAAATACATCCTCAGAAGCTTTGAACATCCACCCGCGAAAAGCGTCTTCAGAAACTCAGATCATTCATTTATGAAATACCATGGACAACTGACCATGGATCAGATTCTTCTGTATTCATGATGGTTGTTGTAACAAAAACTAATTCTAGATCAGCGCTCAAAGTCCTGAGGTGGTTTGTGAAAACAGACCCTGTTGTCTAAAACAGCTGCCTGCAGCATTGGGCAACATGAAGTTCTGTTCATATTCACAGCTCACAGTTAGAAGTACAGTGTCCTAAATCACATCCACAGGTCTGTGCTACCTTAAAGAAGAATTGGATGCAGTTTAAGTGGGTTGAGAGAAGTTTTGCTGTATTAATGCAGCTACTGACTGTTGACATATTGAGCAACATGAGCCTTAACTAAAGAGCCAAACTGTTTTGCTTAATTTTGCTTAATGTACATTGTGTTTCAAAACTTTGTTAATGTAAGTAGCTAAGAGGCAGAAGAGTTTGTTCAAACGCTGATGTTAAAAAGTCTGTCGTCTTGGGAAACTTATTCATATGTTGAATTCTCTCATATTCCATGTTTGTCTAGTTGACTCCACAGGCTGATTAGTTTCTGGAAAGGATTCTGAGAAACTGAATCAATTTCAAATTTACTTCTCTGGGCAGGCTCAGATCCTGGCAGCCATCACACTGGGCATATTTGCTTAAACCGTTTTAACTTTATATGCAGAACTGCAGCGTGTGTTCCAAAGTAGCTGCGCTGCAAGAGTCTCCAAGCCAGGCCTGGTGGAAAAAATAAAAAATATGACCTGTGCCTTTTTGCATTCTTCACCGGCAATTACTGAGAGACTCCCAGTCCTTATTGCTGCTTGCCATAGAGAGGCCTGAATACATTTATATCAATTATTGCAGCTCTGTCATGGCCATTTACATGATGAGAGTGACTGCAATGCCCAGTGACTAACAAAGCAACCATCTGGAGCTGTGGGTTTAGGAGAGCAGGCATTCGTTGGCCCCATACAGATGCTTTTAAACGATATAGAAGCTGACATATATTCAACACCAGTCTGTGACAAAAGAAACATGGAAGAACAATCAGGTGTTTCTGACCATGTATAATAACAGATTATGTTTGTGCTTGGAAATGATTGTGTTTGGGATGGAAATGAACTGGCTTAGACATGCTGACCGCAGAGATCCTGATTAATGTGTGTTGTAACCGCAAAATAGCCAAAAAATGGAAAATACAATGTGCACATTGGACAGGACCATACCTATTGGTCGCATTAATCCCGGTTCTGCTTTTCTTATCATTCTTCGTCTTTTTTGGGGGGACATTTCACAAATCACATGGCGCTGTAATATCTTTCTCACATTCCTACCTGGTCAGTCCTTTTAATGATGGTGAGGTTAATCCATGGGAGGCCACAGAGAGCTTTTCTTCCTCAGTGAAAGGTCACTGGAATCCAGACTTATTGGAAATGGTTCAAAGCAAAGAAATGCCAGACCTTTCCGTATCCATTCAGCCGCTGCCGCTGTTTCCTGGAGATGAGTCCATCAAGCTTTGAGAGAAATGCAGCTTCGGTTTAGAGCACGAGCCTTAATTGACAGCTTATTTGACTTGACACATTGAAAGAAGACCTTCCCTACACATAGAGACAATGAGATAAAACACTCTACACACTTGTAAATAAAAGTGCCAAATGAAAAACACTCTACACGCTTGTAAATAAGTGTCAAATTTTTGATGCGGTAGCATAGAACTGGAATTCCCAACCTTTTGCGACATGCAGTCCACACAACAACCTATTCCTGTCATTTTTTTATGACTCACCTAGTGAGACGTGTGTGTGTGTGTGTGTGTGTGTGTGTGGTGCACTGTGTCAGACTGAAGCGATGATAATTGGTTAAATATTTATTTATATTACAGTGTGCAATGTAAATGCAATGGAGTGTGTGTGCGTGTGGTTTGTATTGTTTTGTTCTTTTTGTAAATTCTGTGTTAGAGTCTGAAGAACCTTTCATATACCATCAGTTAATGTACATTTATTGTAAAAAATGAACTGTACATTTGAGCCAAGAACCATTTAGAACCCTTTATTTGAAAGAGTGCTTCTTTGAGAGTCAAAAAATATGCACAGTAAATTATGCATATTATACAATCCAAAGGATCCAATAATGCAGATTCAGATTAGCCCAAGATAAAAAAAAATAAGTACTGGTGTCCTGTTTATTTGCTTTAAGCCAGTTTAAACCAGTGATGAATGCTTTAAGCAGTAAACGATTCATCACCATATCTCAAATCACATCCCTAGTCCTCATCCCTAGGGAATGCAGGAGTGTGTTGAAAGACTGCATTACATTTCCCCCATTAACAAAGAACATAAATCTTTTTCTGGTCTCTTTATTTCAATATTAAAAAAAACTAGCAGGAGCTAATGAACATGTATGTTGGAAAGTAGATTTGCACGTTATGCTGATTGTGTGCTGTTTCTGCTTTATGGCACAATAAAAGTTTCGAGGTGTATTGTATGAAAAAATGATGCATGGCAGGGCTGGGATCAGTTATCAGTTTATGCGTAATTACTGATAATGGCAATGAAATTGATTTTTTTTTCTTTCCCTTTTGAGTGTGCATGGAATGATTCAAAATCACTTTATTTTCCCCTCTCTTCTGTTAAATTATGTTTTGTTGACAGTGACAATATAATCTATTTTACCTTCAAAATATTTCTTTTATAAAAAAGAATAGTTCCAGAATATGTTCTTAGCAGTGACGACATAGAAGAAACACTCATGATTTCCTAAAGATGCATGGATGAAAAGGAAAAAAGGCCAGTTGAAGTAGTTTCTGAAATGCGTCTATTTTAGACGGATTGGTTTGCTCCTCAGACGAACAGACTTGGGGTTAGACACATAGGAACTCTGCAAGTACAGCAAGCACCCCCTAGAGAGACACTTCTCTAATCACATTCACCATCACCACTTCCTAATGGGTCATAAGCAAGCCGCCGGGGAGCGTCTCGGCGCTCAGGACACGGTGAGAGGAGCAGCACTGGCAGCACCACCTGTGCCTGGTCCTGAAGGTCAACATTAGCGAATCACCCTGTCAATCACCTGCCTGAATTAAATTTTACAAAAACACAGCATGAATGTCACATGTTCAGTGCATGTGAATTTCAGATATGCATTTTAGCCCTGTTGCTCACTCAGGTGAGGGAAACACATGGTGCCTTCGAGAGGAGCCTGCAGAAAGCTGATGTTTGCATTGACAGCTATATTTGCATGCTTATTTTTTTTCCGTCAGGCCTGAGGACAGGCTTAGGGAGCAAACATTTGGATAGCGAGTGGGGACAGCGTTGTTAAAATGCTAATACAGATCTTTGATATTTGACATACCATTAATACAGCGTATGGTGACCTTTTTAAATTCCGCTCACCCTGTCTGCCTCATCTGTGGCAAACTGGATCAATGGAGCATAAAAGAAGCTGGGGGGGATCTAGATCTTTAAACAGCAATATGTTCTGTCATGAAATTGTTATTAGAAAAGCAGCGGAGCAAAAATCCTCCCGGTTCAGAAGCTCTGCTTGCACATTGTGCGCTGGCTGGAGTATGATGTTTGCGCAATAGATTTGTACCCATGCCTAGTCATAGCGCCGGAATGAAAGCTGAATGGATTAGTCTTGGTACCTCATGCTGTTTTGAAAGGAGTGAGTATCACATGCAGTTGAATATTCATGCAATCTCTTAATGTTGTTTGCGTGGATAAATAGATAATGAACTTGCACTTCAAAAAAAGTTCCAAAAGTCAGCTGTGATCAATCATGAACGAGTCGAGTTGCTAAGAGATAGAACTTAGGGAGAGTTATATAAAGTCTATTCTTCTGTTTAAACAACATATCAAGATATTTGCATTTCAAAGACCACTCCCCATAGATGGCATGAACTAAATTGACTGACAGTATGAAGTGCAGGAGGCTGATGTCTAAATTTCTGTTCATTCCTTCACATTTCATTCAGTAAAACGGTCCTCAGGGACCTCTCAGATGGTCTTTTTTTTTTTTTTGCTCCAGTCCAAGTCACAACACACAGCAACCGAAGAAAGACATGAATTGCCTGAAGTCCCGGATGACTGTTTTGAGAACCAAGGAGTTAAATGTTTATGGATGCTGCAACACTAGCCTGCTGATAATACAACATGGCAGACTTGCAAATATGTTTCAAGGAGCTGTGAATGATGTCCGGTCGGTTTCCCAGACAGGAATGAGTCCCAGTCCTGGACTATATTTTCCTTTCAAAGGAGAATCTTAGTTGCCATGATTATTGCTTGATTTCTCTGACTGGCATTGAGTATAATGTTCCGAAATGAACTGTTGCCCATTCCATTAGCTTCATATCACAACAATGATTAAGAAAATTGTCCCAGATTTAGACCAAATGAAAAGCCAATTAGCCCCCATAAAGTGGGCCTATCCCTTCTAATTGGGGATTTATGACTATTTGAAATCAAGTGACCTGATAGAATTTTATGAAGCACTGAGTAATAGAAGAACGCAGCTTTTAACAAGGTTAATTTAGCTCCACTAAAACTGTAAAGGACCATTAAGTTTGAGGAACAGGCTATCACCATTAAACCAATGAAAGCCATTAAAATGGAGAGAAACCTCCCCACCTCATCTTCAGTCTGATGCCTTCAAACACACAGTGTAATCTGGCACCACAGAAACAGCGGACATTCTAACCCAGATCGGCTGTTGCCTCCCATGCCCGAATACCTTTCCCAATTAACTTTAATGGTCAGTATTACCGTTTATGCCTCTCTCCTCCCCCAGTGCACCTCACACTTTTGTCCCTTCTCTCACCTCCTCACCAGAGCCCGACTATATAAACGGATTGCTCGGCCAACCTGGTGGCCCTCCTCCACAATGAGAAGTGTAATTGGTTTACTATAGAAATGGAAAGGGATAATCCTTCTGTTTGATTAATGCCTCCCTAATCAATCGGTGTCTGGCCGCCACACCTCCACAGTCGCATTCTTTGAAGGGGAACAGCTGGCTTTTCAAAAGGTCAAACCAAAGAGGGGCAGCTGGTGTCACCAAGGATGATGGATCAAGCATGCCGCATCAAACCACCTCTCAAGACGTTCAGCAGGTTTTCAGTCAATCCACTGTCTTACTCTGTCTGTGACACTGTGTTGGGCGTGTATGCTTCTACTTCAGGAACAAAGCTGCAGAATTTTCTTTTTGTCCCTCTTTAAATAGAGATTGTTTCACTTGATTGATTGCACAAAGCTGTGATGGACCAGTGATTTTTCCTGAACACGTGAATTATGGCAGCCGTTTGTTTTGATCAGCGCAGGTGATGGTGCAGTGCTTACAAATTCGTTTGAAGCCCAGGCCAATGCCCCACACCCACACAATGAAAACAAGGCACTCTGCATACAAATACCTCTCTTGTACCTCAAGTCAGTGCAATACAGCAGTCAAGTAAAAGGTTTAGAGTGTGGGTGTGGGTTTAATAGACTAAATGTGGGACACTTCATCTAATGCCTTAATTAAACAACAAATAATTCACTCTATGATACTGTGTGTGTGTGTGTGTGTGTGT
>JBBPCY010000001.1:14759995-14786035 GCA_037974405.1 Brachyalestes nurse
TTGTGGCATCTTTTTCAATTCACTGCTCCACATCTACTCAGTAATGCAGAGCTCTCTATCCTCTTACTCTGCTGGATATATATATATGTAATGTGTGTGTGTGTGTGTGTGTGTGTATATATCATATCGTATATATATATCATATCATATCATATTATTCTCTGCAGTACTGATATGGCACTGTGTACCACAAATATAATTTATTTTTATGGGTTGGTGAGTGAATGTACCCTTTGAAACAAACAAAAAAAATGACATACTTAAAACTTTTTTTAAAAGATCACAGTTGCAATATGCAGCAGTGTAATCCACCATCAGAGTCATGTATGCTTTTTGATGCAGAGCATCTCAAGGACCAGACTTATTAACTAAATAACAAATTCACTCACTCGCCCACTAACTCATTCACATATAATTGACTACAATTGTTTGAAAATGGGCTTCTATTACCTCTCGAAAGAATGATTTGCATCAGTGTTGCTGCAAAAGTTTTTAAGTGTCCCTCTAGTTTTCTATCAATTGTCTTCCACGTACCTTGCACAGTACCACCAGCAGAAATGAGCTAGCAGTCCCCCATGTTAAGCTCAGAACAGTAGGGGTGACCGAGAATAGGAATGAATGGGCCAGCTGAACTGTGCAGAATGTGTGAGGAGCTGCTCTTTGAAGACTTTACACCCTAATATAAGAACACAATTGCAAAACAGAAAAATGGAATTCTTCACATAACAAGGCAATCACATTTCTATATATTTTCTATAGCATTTAGATACCTAATAAAATAGAGAACCTAATGAAATTGTGCCACATTCTATATTACATGCCAGAATATCTTTATTTGCCTGGAGAGGTCATACAGATGGCAGAAAATGTTTGTTGGCCACACTGGGAGGGTTAACTATTAAAAGCCAGTCCAAGACATTGTGAAATGGTATAATCTTCCAATTGAAAGTTCTGTTAATTCCACAGGATTAATCTGTGTACAGAACCCAGTTCCTCAATATTACACTAGTGCAAAACAATTGTCTGCTGAGTACACAAACACTACTGTGAGCATCATATAAAGACAACAACAATTGTGGCATCTTTTTCAATTCACTGCTCCACATCTACTCAGTAATGCAGAGCTCTCTATCCTCTTACTCTGCTGGATTAATACGCCATTTGAGAAAAGATCACTGAGTGAAATGAATGTTCTTCATTCTTCAGTGCTAACCGCACAAGACCCCATTATGTGTGCACTATATGCTGACCTTGTGCTTGGGATCCAGCAGGAGTGAGGCTTAGGCTGGGGGAATCAAAGCTGGGTGGGGCGGCGGAGCTGCAGATGGGATTAGGGTGTAAAGTCTTCAAAGCGCAGCTCCTCACACACTCTGCTCAATTCAGTCTGCCCGTAAAGACTCTTTATTCCATTTCTCGTTCACTCCTACTGTTCTGCGCTTAACATGAGCGCCAAGTGGGACAGTTGGCTCATTCCTACTGGCAGTTGTGTGTAAGGTGCATGGAAGATAGGCGATGGAGAACTAGAGGGACATTGGAAGAAACTTTTGCAGAGAGGCAACTTTCATGTGTTCGCAAAGTACTGTAGAGCACTCAGACAGTTCTTGAAGTTGAAGCAGGAAAAAATGCTTAATGTAAGGATCTTTGACACTTTGACAAGTGTCTGATTGTGATGGTTATATGACTAGGTCAGAGCATCTCCGAAATGACGACAGGGGTCATGGGCGCCAAAGGCTTATTGATGTGCCCTGGAGAGTAAGGGCAGTCCCGTCAGGGCCGATCCCACAGAAGAGCAACTGTAGCACAAATTGCTGAAATTGGCTTTGATAGAAAAGTGTCTAAATGCACTGTGTATCACAGCTAGCGGTGTACGGGGAGGTATAGCTGCAGAGAGCTCGGAGTAGTGCTGTATTTCCAGAGGTACAGATGTGCCTGAATGCACTGGGACACAATCCCAGGAGTGACAAAACAGCATTCTATGCTTGGCATCATCCATAGTGATATTAGGGTTGTGTGCAGCTGCTTGGCATTGAAAAAAGGATGTGGCTTAAACACCTGAACTCAATAATTAGGAGTGTCCACATACTTTTGGCCATAGTGTATGCTTGTTTTACATTCAACTTGTGTGCATTCAACTTTTACAGCATATGTGTACCTCTTTGTAAAGTTTATGAATCTATTCAATTTTTTTTTATTTAAAGAGCTTGGTTTATCTCCCTGCCCATACTGTACCTTTCCTGTTCTCCACAGAAATAGTATTCAACAAAAATAAATATGTTAATAAATTACAATGAAATTGCCTAGACTAGATTAAAACCTAGATTTATTTGCAACATTTAAAATGACATGTTCTGGCAACAAGCAGGCATGGAATGTTTTGTTCTTTCACCTGCAGAAATGTGAGCAGGACAAGGACAGAAATTTAAGGCTGTATATAAGAATAATACTTTGGTGAACAGAATAGGAAGAAACTGAATATGACGTCTCATTAGAAAGAAAACAGTAGGTCTTTATCCATATCTGTCTAGATTAAAATTGTGACTGAAATGGTGAAAGGCCAGTGACACAGAGCAAATACCAGTCCTTCATGAACTCGTCCAAGTAGCTTAAAATAATTACTGTAGCATATTTGACCACACTATGTACTCACTCTCTGTGTTAGCCATTAAAATACAGGAGGGAACTTGGTGAAAGTACGTACATAACTAGAAGTGTTTGACAGGCAATTAATATTAATTATAGTTAGCAAGGTTGTGATTATGAATGTTAATAGAGTGAAACAGCACTTCACACTTCACCAGAACCCAGTGGCTTTAATCAAAGCGTAAGGGAGTAACACAGGTTCAAAAACAACACCAGCGACAAGGTCAAAGCCGTCGACAGGCTCTAAATAAACTGTTTGAGGAGACCATTTCACAGTGTACGAGCACCCACTGTCCTTTGCATAACCATTTATGTGAGCTTTCTCTAGAAGAACAAACCTAATTGGAAATAAGATGATAATAATAAGATGGTAAAGTCAACGCAAATCGGAATAATACATTTTATTCCATTAAAACAAAATTTTAGCCTTTAATTGATGTATTATGATGATTCATGCTTAATCTAAACAGCAGAACTTGATAAACGAGGTCAATTTTGATTTCAAGTTGACTTTAACAGCAGCAATAATGATAACGTCTGCAATTTCAACAATTCAGGCAACTCTTTAAACAAAATACTGTCCTCAAAAACCTGTTTGCATCCTCATTAGTGATGATGCTCAGCTGCAAGGACATAGAATTGGGTAGGGACAGTAGGGACAGTAAAGACAGTATCCCTACCAATACAGAGTGACTGAAATAAAGCCACTGTTTTCTGTTGGTTTTTGGAAAACAAATGGTGAAACAGTTCTGTTTCTCTACTGCGAGATTAGTTTGAAAAGGTAACAGAACCTCCTTTAAAATGTGAACTTCAAGGTTCCAGTCAGACGGCAAATTAAAACAAAGAATGTCTTGTGTTATGTAATTAATGGTACTTTGTTATTGGTTATGTGGATGACAGTACCAGCATATAAGTGCTATAGCCATATGCTACCTGCCATATGTACTATGTACATATACACTTTGATATTACTGGATGAAACGATTGCACTATGGCTGGAGTAGAGTTACCGTTTTTGTCTCCCCATCAATGTCAAAATCAAACCTACGCCCATGCTCAGCTGTCAGTGTGTCTAAAATACACTCCATTCCACTATTGTTCTATGCCTTCAAAAATAAAGGAGTCTATTAATATTATACTGCTGAACAGAGCTGTATATAAACACTGTGTAACACTAACAATTACGCTTTAAAAACATCCAGAAAGCCCCATGTTTGAAATAAGATTAAAAAGACTGATAACTTGGTCAAGAGACTTATCAATGGACAGCACCTATAAATTTGCAGAACTCTCCGAAATAGTACAGACATGTGTAATGTCAATAACAAGTATAAATATATAATTCCAACATATTATATATCATTTAATAACTCCAATCTACACTGTAGACTGTAGTTTTTCACCTCCCCCCCCCCCAATACAGCTTGCAATGCTTAGAAGTCTGGCCTTTTGTCTCTCAGGAACAGTAAACAGTAAATGACTTTGTTCTGTACACACCAGGTGATAAGAGACAACAGTGGAGGGCAGCGGGGTGGATGGACGGCGTTATGCAATCAATATCCTTACTCATTCGGAACTAAAAGGAGTGCCAAGCCGCCGAGTGAAGCACTGTTTACATGTTTGCTCCCTCCACAAAATCTGTCCACAGAGAGGAAAGAGAAGACAGAGCAAATAAAAGGAGTAATCTTTAAGGCTCAATGGCACAGACTAATCCTGCGGATCCTGAGTTGATTGAGGATGCTGGAAAAGGCGACCAGGTCTATGACCCATGTCACTGCCCAGCAAGGTCATGGCAAAGTCAGTTATCTCTGTAAATCAAGTGTGTCTGTGTGAACAATGAACGGACAATTTCAATTACGCCGTGCACAGAGAGCAGGGAAACACTGCAGTTTAAATGATATTACTTCAACGTCTGAAATAGTGTTTCATTCTGACGTTCCTGTATATTCAAACAAGCAAGTAATCATACACACACACACACACACAGACACTCACCCAGTGGGGTAAGTCGTTTTATAAAGTTGCTTACTTAGTTTTGATGTTTAATGAATTACAACTTTGCCATAATTTGCATATATATTACTTTGATTAAAACATTTTCCCCAGCAGAACATCAAGAACTAACCCACAAACACAATCTCATATTGTTTCAATTTAAATGATATCAGGGCGCAGCCAACTTTTTGTAGGCAGTCCCTCTCTGCCGCCGCCTGCTTGTTTTATAATAAATTGAGTAATGTGGCGCAGGGTCCAGGAGGACATGGGTCGTTCTTTCAAATTCCAAAAACTCTCAGAACAAAACTGTTATAATGTAAAACTATAAAACATGCTCAGACCTCAGTGTAACTGCACTGCAGTTCTGAAATATAAACTGAATATCTACTTACCATTTGGTCCCATCATCATCATCATCATCATCGTCATCATCATCATTATCTTGGTCATCAAAGCACTCACTAGGTTTAGAATGCCATGCATGTCTACACACTTGAAAATAAAGGTCACATGAATGAATGACATGAATGTTTATCAGTTGAATACACTCCATTTGGCCATAGCAACTGTTGCCATGAACCCTTTTTAGATGGGCGAGCTGGAAGTTTGAACAGAACCTTCCAAAAACTGGCACTAAACCTAATAAGAAGTGGTAGTGAATTTAGCTGATAAAACTAGGGAGGCTGGAAAAGTGGCATCATTTTTCGTAGTAGGAGATAAAGGCCCAGATAGTGGGGATCAAAAATTGTGTGTTAAGAATAAAAATGAAGAAAAGGCAACATTTAGATGCTATTTTGGAAAACAGGTGAACTCAGCCATTTCCCATGTAATTAATATCATTTGATTATCACCTCCAAGTCTAAAAGCTTCGCCCAACTGATGTGCTCCAGTCTACTGGAGGGGAACGCCAACAGTTTTCCCCTTAATTACATTTGCCTAAAACTCAGCTGGAGAAACTTTAAAGGCACCACAGTAGACCTTCATGAACATATCCAAGGTTATAATCCAAGGTTATATTTTAATAGTGCTGCAGCATAGATAGCACTTTATGACTCATCATGGCTGATTCAGATAGGAATGCTTCAACAATACCTCTAAAACTGTCAGAAAGTGTCATGTTCAGTATACACACACACAACAGAGAATGCAGCAAGCAGTTCCATGTAAATGTCAGTCTTTCTGTGGAAAAGTTTTGAATACGTAAATTAGCCACTTAGGTATAAATTTCACTATAATTGTGTACTTAATATAAATTGCACTGCATAGTATGAAACATTATTTTTGATTAGGTTGGTGCACGGATAGGGGATAGTTTAGAGTTTGAGGGCATTCTTATTATACATTAAATTCATAGAAGATACTCAGTTTATTCTCAATTACTGCTTGGTTTATCACTGAATTGCATCAATTACTGAACTGATTCAAACACAAATTAACCACACACCCACACTATAGTTTGTGGTGTGCTGTTTGAAATACGCTACATCCATAATGCAAACATTCCACAGCTATAATGAGCATTTTCTCACAATAATGTATTCCAAAAGTTATTAAAAGGTTCATATCCTCCCCCAGGTCTTTTAATAAAATCTGTGTGGTTTTACTCACCAAGAATAGTTGTAATGATTTTTTTATGTGACACTTTTAGATTTTTTTGCAAGTTTGCTGCTGTGCCTTTAAGACCAAAATATGTAAACGAGCTCTGTTCTGATTGGCTGGCCTATAGTGTGCCTCACTCAATAATCAGTTCGGATTGAAACATTCCTTATGGCTTTATTGTGGATTGACATATATCTACGTATTCAGCCTACAGCACTTTAACTCTGTGTCCGCATTGGTGAACTATTCTTGATGTCCTTGTGACATCACGAAAACAGTGAATTCAAAACAGGCCGTTAATGCAGCCACAGTTACATATATGAACTGTATGGACTGAAGAGTAAATACTACGTTTTAAAACTTTAACAGTTAACAGTATTTAGGTACATTATGAAACCAAAATTTTTATTTTATTTTTTTAAAGTAAAAAAAAAATAGATTTTATTCTTGTTGATGATCCTACTTGTCCATTCCTTGTTAAATGTTCAAACAATGTATTACCTGTATATGTTAACATACTGTCTGTATATTTAACTACGTTATATTTATATATACAGTAATCCCTCACTTTTCACGTTGGTTACATTCCAACAGCACCCGCGTATAGTGAAAAAAATGCCTAAAAATGCCTATTTTTATAGTATAAACCCTAAATATGCACCCAAAACATGCTCCCAGAACACTTTAATTTCATTTTAAACTCCGTTTAATGCATTACCCTTAAAGAAAATGTAAAGGTAAACCCGTATTCACCTCTTTCTAAGGTAAACCCATCTTTTAAGTTCCCCGCCGAGATATGCAACTCAGAAGGTTGCGTGTCAAAAGTATTGAGAATAAAATAAAATAAAACCTGATTTACTCGGCTAAAAATACAAATGAGGGCTTGATAGAAAGGTCTCCTGGAGATCTACTGAACTGTGGAGTTTGAAGTGTCTGAGTGTTTTCCCTGCTGAGATATGCAACTCAGAAGGTCGTAGGACAAAAGTATTGGGACACCGCGGTGAGGTGAACGGGTCCCCATTGTGTGAAAATATCCAGAAAAAGATATATTTATTTCCACAAAAAAGCAAAAAAAGGCAGAGGATATTTGCAATTTCTGCATTATTGTGGGGAGTTCAGTTCTCCAAAAAAATCTGCAACTCCCAGTCCACGTAAAACCGGGGATTACTGTACTGTGTATGTATAAATGTGTGTGTAGATTATTTATCAGATGGCAGCTGGTGGTTAGGGCGTTCGCCCAGCGAAGGTCGTGAGTTCAAACCCAGGACTGCTAGTGGCACCTCTGAGGTACCCTTGAGTAAGGTACCGTCCCCACACACTGCTCCCCGTGTGCTGTGTTCCTGGCTGCCCGCTGCTTCACTTGGTGAAATGCTGTTCACGTGTTACAGAATGGACACTTTACTCTTACACTTATTCATTTATTCTATTCTATTATGTATTCTCTAATACTGTTACTATGTTGGCTTGGAGGCCAATTATAAAAATGTCTGCACTATTATGTAGTACAATGACTTGTATAAGGTTTTTAACCCTTGAAACTTTACAATGCAGCTGGTATTTTTAAATTAAAAGCAGGAAATGAGTGTTTTACATTAACGTTTACAGCATTTGGCAGACATTCTTATCTAGAGGGACATACATCTGTGTTTTGTGGTACGCAAAAAACCCCATATTATTTACACTAGGAAACCTAGATGTAGAATTAAGAGCTACTAGTATACTAAGATTCTACCAGAGATGGAGTTAATACTCCACTGGGGTCCTATTAGATCTCACACACACAGTTTGTGTTTTAAGTTTATGACATGAACATGTAGTTGTTATTCTTGTTAACAGTTGTTAACTGTTCAGTGAAGAGGTGGGTCTTCAGTCTCTTTTTGAAGACAGCGAGGGTCTCAGCAGTCCTGATGGTCACTTTGGTGGCAAGATTAAGAAAAGGCTTGATGCTTGTCTTCAACCTTTGAAAAGTGGTGGGTTCAGTTGTGCTGTGCTTGCTGCTGCAAGAAAGCAAGCTGTGACCCGTGGTCTGATCCGGGCTGGTTGGAAAGACAGAGTTGGAGCTTTTTTGGCTTTGTAAGCAAGCGTTAGAGTTTTAAATCCAAGCAGCGCCACAGGAAGCCTGTGAAGTGTTCGCAGGAGTGGAGTGGTGTGGGAGAAGTTTGGTGTATTGAAGGCCAGACGTGTTTCAGCACTCTGGATCATTTGTAGAGGATTTGTATTGAAATCATAGTGATGACATAGTTAAGGCTTTCCATTATCACTTATGATGTGCTGTGTGGGCTGGCACTACTATGCATTAGTTCAGTGTTATAGCGAAGATGTTAATTTAGCAACAGTGATTTTACTGTTGAACCTACAACCATTATACAGTGATTTGCTTCTATTTGATTCCATTCCATTGGATCTAGAATGATTATAGAGTAACATGGAATAAAAGTACAGAGAGCAGACCAGATGTTCAGTATCTGACCTGTGTGACTTAAGTTGTGCATGAATGAGCAGAGAAAAGCACTAGAGCATGTGAGCTAATAAACATTAAAAATCACACGCTGTATGGAGTAGGAGCTTAATTTTACAAAACAAACATCAGGTTTGCAAAGATCCGAAGTTGAACCAGAACCGAAATGACTTAGAACAGAGTTTTACAACTTTAGTCATTAGATGCTTAAATTAAATGACTGAAAAATGTCCTGGTGGGATAAACTGGTATGTTACTCTTTGTGTGAAACTGCTGTTAACCAAATTGTGATGTCCACACAACTGGGTCAGAGCTTCTCCAAATGACAGGCCTTGTAGGGTGTTTTATATTTGTTTAAAAGGGTGTACATTAAATGTGCACCTTCTTTCAGTGAATTAAACCGTTTTAGCCCCCAGTTAGCATTTAGCTCACTAGTTCTTTTGAAAAAGTTGACTTGGTAAACTGTTCCACTTCACATTATGTAACAAAAATTGAGGATCCTTTGGACTGTGCTAATGAAGGTCCTACCTTTCTCGGGTGCAGCTTAGCTTTTAGAAAGCAACCTATGTGTCTCGACTGCAATGACGTAAAGAGCCGCGTTTACGTTTGATATACTTTCTGTAACAACAGAAATATACCATTTATCCAAATGGCAAAATGTGCAGGGCCTTCCCCCTTAAACAAGGTTGTATTTACAACACTTTGACACATTTTTGATTAATTTAAATCAGGATGAAATGTCACCAAACATAAATATGCTTCTAATGGGATGTTTGTACATTTGACTATACTGCTTACCGAGTTGTGGATGTGCTAAAGTAGGGAAAACACTAAAATGCATAGGGCAGTGAACCTGTAGGCCAGGGTGTGAGAGCGGTCTTAGAGAGTCAGATGTGTAATGAAGAACTATTTCAAAGTATAGAGAACCACAACATAATGTAAATGTTCTTCAAAGAGCCCTTGGATTGCTAAAGAACATTATCTGATTGTGCTTTTTACCTTTTAATAGATTCTACCACAATCCACAGTCTCTCTCTGTAGAAGTACTGGCAAGCTCGTGAGTGCTACACCCAGAGTAAAGGGCATGAGCTGTGGGACAAAACATCAAAAGTGCTCCCCTCAACAAGCAAACTTTCCTTCTGACTGACACCGAGAGCTTCCCCAGCCTCGACAGAGAATCTCTTTTTATACCAGGGATGGAAGCAACAATGAGCCCAAAATCTGAGGTTGACCTGATGAAGGGTCTCAAGAGTGCTGATTTTAGAAGGTCAGATCTATCCTCACAGAACTCTGTCTCAGTGAGCTAAAAGAGCAAATCCGATCTAGAAAGAGCACTCCCGCTGTTCAAATCTTTGTGAATAAAGTTCTTGATCTAAAAATCCTGAATTGATCCATGTTGGATATGAAGCATTAGGTTTTGAACCATTGCAAAGTTGACATTTATTTACAATAGGCTCCTTTATATTTTACAGGAAGGCAAGAATAGCTAGGGCCAGGCAGTGAAGGCAGCTCCCCTGGTGACAAACTTTGCAGACAATATAAATAAGTAAATGCCTATAATTATAGGTTCACCTATAATCATCTGAGTGTGTCTGTATGCAATTGGCCGTAAATCCATTTCTGTGATTAACACAGTGAAGGCTTTTACATGGAAATATGATTTATGGAAATATGATTTATATGTTTTTTTGTGCATAGAAAGTTTGGTGACCTTCTTAAAGTTTATTATACCGCAAAAGACTGGGCATCATTTTTTTCCATGGAAATGAACATGATCTGGACTACCCTTGCTCTTTCCACTAACCTCTCATGACAGATTTTGTGAGGTTGTACATGCTTTAGAGAATTGTGGCCAAAATTGCACACTACTATACTAGAATTTGGAGTGTGTCATTCATTTCAAATGAGAGGTATCTTGAATGTTTGTGAAAGTAAAGTGGCCCCTTATAGTCATGTGAAGTCACCCCTTATAGAGTGTGAAGAACTTGCTCTGCATTTAAAACATTCAGCAAGTGAAGCAGTGGGGCACACGGCTCAAGGGTACCTCAGAGGTACCACTAGCAGTCTGGGAATTTGAACCCATGACCCCTTCTGATCGCAGGAGCAACCCCCTAATCACCAGGCCACCAGCTGCCCCAATGTTTATGTTCTCCCTGTTGGGGAATCAAACCCCAGTCTTCTACATGACAAGTGGAAATACTGTCCACTCCTCTGGTTCTCACACTCTCCTGAAACCTGAGTTTTACCTTGTATTGTCAGTCGCTTTGGAAGAAAGTGTCTGCCAGATGAATAAAGTTAAATGTAACTTTATCAGCAGTTAGTGCTACAGTAGCTCTTCTGTGGGATCAGACCAGATAGGCTAGCCTTCGCTTCCCATGTGCACCACTGGTTCACCAGTTAAACCAGTTTTGATGGATAGCAACCGCTGCATACCAGGAACACCCCAAAAGACGTGCTGTTTTGGAGATGCTCTGGACCAGTTGTGTAGCCATTACAATTTGGTCCCTGTCAGAGTCACTCAGACCCTTATACTTCCTCATTTTTCCTGCTTCCAACACATCAGCATCAATAACTGTTCACTTGCTGCCTAATATATCAAACTCCCTGACAGGTGCCAATGTACTGAGATAATCAATGTTTTTCACTTCATCTGTCAGTGGTTTTAATGTTATGGCCAGTTGGTGTAAATATATACTTGGAGAGACAGGTGGCTTTGGTTGAACAAAGACTATTGTCCTGTCTGCCTGACTCAAGTAAAAAAAAAGACTATTGCCCTGATGAGATGTGTATCCAGAAGAGAATGCAGGTGTGCAAGTAAACATACGGCTCCTGAGCACTGCTGGGAGAAAGTGCACAGGAGTGAATTCGGCTCAATCTTATTGATGCTGTTGCCACAGTAACAGGGTTCGAAGGGCTCAGTCTCCCTTACCTCCTTCCCTCTCCCACATATGGGAAAACGCACACACACACACACACACACAAACACACGCACACAGAGACACACACACAGAGACACACAGATATTCATTGATATTCTTTTGGGCACTCGCTCATTTGCAAAGGCTGCCAGGCACAAACAACAGGTGATTTCTTTCAGCATATATTCAATAAAAAAGGCCACTGATCTTCAAACCCTGAGAAATGCATATATTGCCTGAAATAAAAGCAATCCTATATTTATTTTAAAGTTGTTTATGGTGCATGAATACTATCCTCTACACAGAGAACTGTATAATAATGGTGTGGACATGCAAGAAGAATGCTATGCGATTTCCCCCCTGGAGCCAACGCCGCCGAGACACTTGAGTCTCTTTTCATGTTGGAGTGCCTCAGAGAGCCCTAAGCCACACAAAAGGGCTCTGAAAGAGTGCTCAAAGCTCACTGTCTACTGGGATGAGACATAGGAGCCATAACTGGATTGGATTTCGCCTGCACTCACTCACTTGCTGGCGGTAGCTGAAGGAATCTTTCCAAGCTGGCCCCAAGCTTCATCACAGTAATGGTCAAAATCAACACCAGTGAGGGCTGATACCCGTCAGGAGAGTTTAAAAATCAGTGAATTAGTCACATTTGAGAGGATTTATGAATAAAAAAAGCTAAGACAAAGCAGGTTATTATTAATAAGACTGTTCAGATGTTCTAACACTGCTGTGAATATAAAGCCCAGATCGCAAACAGTTATTCGGAAGATGATACATCGGCCTGTCATCAAAGCCTCCTAGGCAAATAGTCACGGCCGTCTAGAGTTTCACAAGAATCTAACAGAATGAAAAAATGACATGGGATGACTGATGAAAGATGGCTAGCTCCTTTGCTCTACATATAGGGGCTACACCAGCCTTCCATACATTTGACGAAGAATGAGATTTCATACAGTTTTTCAGTAAGGAGACTTGTGTTACCTTGTGTGTAATAAAAGACCACCTTGGTGTGCACGTTAGATCACCTGTCCTCAGGTTCTTGGAATGTGCTTTTCTGAATACTTTCCCTGCCCACAAACCCACAAATCAAGGATGCGTCTCATGAAGGGCTTGAGAAGTGGCTGAGCTGTTTGGAACAGGTGTGTTTAGCTGGGGATTACTTCATGATGTGCGGAGCTGGAAAGACCTAAACTTTAAAAGTAAGAATGGAACAGTTTCGTATTCAAGAACAAAATGAATGCTAGTGTGAAAATGTCTCATTTCTGCAGGGGAGAGTTTTCATGCATTAGTGTACTGGCAAATCAGCATCTTTCCAGGTTTTGCAGGACTAACACGTCACACACTGACTCATTTGGACGATTTAATTCCGCACAGCTCATCATGTTCAGATTTTGCATATCTAAATCCTGAATCTGACAATGTGGCTGACCTGGTCGAGGACACAAGTAGTGGTGTCACTTTTGAGCTGTGTCCAGTCCAGAGACAAGGATGTTTCTCAATTCTGCTCATGTTCCCCTCCTCTCTAAAAACACATGTGACTTGTAGTCCCCTGTCCTCTCTTCCCAACCTCTCTTCTGTCTGAAAGGCACAGAAAATAAGCAAGTAAATAAACGGGAATGCTACAGGCAAAATCCTTTCCTTTACAATTAAAGCAGACATTTGATTCAAAACAGTTAAAACAGCCCCACTAACCTAAGCTACTTGGAATGTGTGATGTGTCTACAGCTAATTGAGCTTCTTGGTCTCATCTCTCTGTCCAAAGGAGATCACTGACCCAACAGAATCAATAATGTACAGATGGATTTTCTCCTTGAATAAAATTATGACACACGTGAATATTACACTTTTTATATCACTAGATTGTCCATAGTTCTTAAACGATACATAATGGGGATCACAAAATGGCAAATCTAAAGTTTAGGGGCAAAATTAAAAAGCTTTAAATAACAGTTTGCAGTAGTGATTGTAAAATATGATCATATTCAGATTGCGACTTCTCCATCTATTCTCCAACTTCTACATCTATAGTGGCTCTTTAAATGACTATTTAATTAACATTCTGGTTCTGACTATTCATGCTCACGTTCGTATCTTCTGTAGAGTATGCCTTTAGATGAAAATTGACTATTCTATTCTATCTATTTGGATGGCAGTTGATGAATCTCTTGCTGCTTCAGACCAATATTTTTTTTTATCATCTGCACCTGCTGATTCCAGTTCTTTTGATTTAGGGCATACAGTACTAATAGTGGTAATAGGTCAAATAAAACAGGTTTAACACATTGAACAGACAAAACTGATATTACATGTTCTCTGCATTAAGCATGCACAACTAACACTGTCTGTTGAATTAGATGTAAATATTTAGAAGTATCCGTACCACCACTGCCAGACGTCACAACAGCTTCTTCCCACAAGCCATTAGATTCCATACTCACTAAATACCAAAAAACTACCTCAGAATACACACTTATTTGCGCCTACCTGCCTGTTTTGTAAATTCTTTGCTTAGATGCTGCCATTACTATTTAATGTAAGTATTTATACTGCTAATTATACTAGTATTTTATTTTTTATTCTATTTTATCTATTTTATTCTGTTGTTGCTTGATTTTTGACTTTGCACTGTCTACGTTCTGCCATAGCAAAACAAATTTCCCACTTGTGGGACTAATAAAGGTTTATCTCATCTTATCTTATCTGAATATAGTTTTGCGGCAGTTTCTTGACTCTGCCCTTTGTCTGTCTTTGTTTTCCTTTGTCTGTCTTTGTTTTGCGCTGTTCATTTTAGAGAATGCCATTTCAGCCCTCTGTGTACTTGTGTGTGTGGCTGGACAGGCAATAAACATTCTTGAATCTTGAATTGAATCTTGAATCTTGAATCTTGAACCTAAACTGTGACTTAGGTTTTTTTTTTTCATAATTATGTAATAGTGACAATATATGATGCATCTTTTTTCATTCTAAGACTTGGTCTCCTTTCATGATAAATCACTGACTCACTACATTCCAAAGAAAAACTATAAATACTTTAAATCTATTTATAGTATTTTAAAATGTTCTCTTGTGGCTCCACGCCACTACGTTAAGTCACTTCTTAGATACGTGACTGAGTAATATGTACTCAATGAATTGAAAGAAATCGCACCATACTGAACTGAGTAAATGCACATTTCTGCCATGTATTGTGCATTATGAGCTACTGTGATACTGGAGACAAAGAGATGCAAACATACTTGACCTATAAAGCCTGCTTCTATTTTACATAATTTGACATTATGTCAGAATTTTATGATGAAGAGACAAATGGAAGCAGTCCAAATGGATTTTTTCAGTAACTTACATTGAATGTATTTTCTGTTTTCTTGTAAAGTTACTTTTTGGGAGATTTAAATACGTAAATTCTGATAACCGTGCAAACCGCGTGCATTTAAAAAAGTGGAATAGGAATTGCGTGTAATACTAACAAATGCTCACTTAGTGTAGTGTACGACATACAATTCCACTTAGCTTACTTTATTTAAGTACGGTGAGCTGATCCTAGTCAACAGTGAGGGGTTTGAAATCATACAGTGACATGATTGTTTAACTTGTCTTGTTGTACCATGTACTCTGCTGTTATGCATGTGGTTACACTGGCTGAACTACATGCAGGCGTAACACTTGCTCCATGAGTTGAACGTTACCACATACTTAACAGCAGGGCACTTGAGAACTCATTCCTGCAAAAATAGATACACAGCCAAGAGAATGTAGTCCAAGGGGAATGAAAACACACAGAGGAAGTGAAATAAATGAAGAGGAAGCATCCTTATATACAGTGGTGTACCATAAGTATTGGAGCTGGGTCTTGAATTGGGCCTATTACTATAAAAACATTTAAAACACTGAAAATTTAATTGGATCATTTCTGTCGGGTGTTTTAATTTAACTCTTTTGTTTCAAACCAAAATGCAATAATGAAATTTGAGTAGTGCCACTATATTTGCAGGGCTAAGTAACAAACATGATTCTATTGTATAAGATTCTATAAAAATAACTAAAAATGGCACTCTTTAAATTCACAGAAATCATTAGGTCCTCTCGGACGTCCTAGAAGGTGCTGAGGGTTCCTCTCTGCGCTAGGAGCCAGTGGAAACGAAACCTGTACTCCAGTTTAACGCAGCAAGGTTACCTTGACCAAACAAACTCTTTTGAATTAAATCGTACAATTCCTTCTATTTGAAACAACACAGCTCTGTTTCACTCAATTGTGTGCATTTGTTAAAAAAAAACATCAGTGAGAGAGAAATGATTAAAACTAACAATGGTGTAATTTCATTTTTCTTTTCCTTTTTTTTTTTGGAGTGCATTTCTGGGAAATCACAGAAGGCAGAAAACAAAAACACAAGGCATGGGCTGTCAGTCACAGTTCTCAAACAGGCATTAAGCCAGCACTGGCGGGATGGGGGAGTGTATTCAGAGATGTATTTTGTATGTGATTTGTGTGCGTGCAGGTCTGTTGGAGTTCAACCTTTAGCCAGCTTCGGCGCGGCAGCACAAAATTGAATCCTATTTGAGTACAGCCACTGGGGACCAAAAGGCATCTTTTGCTCAGGTGGTCTATGAATGTCATTTGTTTGCTGTGAGGCAGATCCAAATAAGCAAGGGAAGCTTTGAATGCTAGTGCAGGAGAACCAACACCTATGTGACTGACACTGGGCTACTAATTGGCAAACGGGACCCAAGCGTGTAT
This sequence comes from Brachyalestes nurse, assembly GCA_037974405.1. Classification (NCBI taxonomy): domain Eukaryota; kingdom Metazoa; phylum Chordata; class Actinopteri; order Characiformes; family Alestidae; genus Brachyalestes; species Brachyalestes nurse. Next base: position 14,776,344 of record JBBPCY010000001.1, read on the forward strand.
TACTGCAATACAGTCACATTTGGAAGGACGGATCGGACGAAAGTGGAATGTATTTCTCATTTCACCACAGGGCAAGAGAGAGGGAACGAAGGCAGGGGTGGGGAATGAAGGAGAAATAGGAATGGTTCTGTAAGGTCAGAGCCTATTTCTGTCTGAATTCGCAAAGACACTGCCTTGGCCTCTCTGCCTTGTCTGACCTATCCCATCCACCGGGGTCCAGACTGACGGGGAGGAGGTGAAATAAGAAAGAGAATGGGAGGAAGACTGTTTGAGTGTGTATGTGCGAGGATTGTTAAAACAAGACATGCTGAGGCTTCATGTCAACATCATCGGTACATGTGTATATCATGAGCTGACATTTACACAAGCAAGTATGTGAAGCGCAGCGTGTGTTGCGCGGCTAGAGGAGTGTATGAGGTGTCTGACAGCACTACTTTGCTTATTATGGCCTTTAGAGACTGGATCTTGTGTTAAAGCTGTAGACAGCAGGCTTAAAGCTGACCTTTAGCTGTTCACCAAGACAAGCCTAGCCCAGAATAGGCTATTTCTCATGCATTGGTTGCGTTTTCTGCCTCAGTGAAATATTACCCAACAGCCCCACTGCATTTTATTTGGTGTCAGAAAGTGAATTAGCTACTATTGTGCAGAAGGGAACCCTCAGGACCTTCTAGGATTTCAGGAAAGGCCTTTTAAATCTTGTTTGTATTTAAACTTGATGTATGGGAGTACTACTTATTTCTCTAGTTTATGTAGAAAACAATAATGTAAAAGTCTTGAAATGTCTAAAATCATTTTTTCTGTCTAGCACCTAGGTACTGTATATATAGCCAAGTGAGGTTTTTCATTGGGTATCCAACTGCAGGGGTGAAAGCCTAAATGACTCAACCAATCATGTAGATTTCCAAAAGGTGGGAAAAACTCATCACTTTAGCACATGGAAGTCCTAGAAATGTCATTGACTGTGAATACCAATGAGTTTCTGTTTGAAGGGAAACAGTAGCAGGTCTATGCCAGGACTCATCCTGAAGGAGCCACTAGAAAAATTGTACTAATTAAGTAAATTATGTGTTAATGTTTCTGTTGCAAGTCTTAATATGGGATGCCTTTTATAACCATCCTATGTCAATTGTTAATCCCCAAAAATAATGAATATTTATGTGCAATTATATCAACATACTAATAGAATCCTATAAAATTGCAAGGGAAAAGTTCTCAGCACTAAACTGAAGGCCTCTGAGTCTGCCACTGCTATTGTGTGATGTTTTTCCTTTCTGATGGAACAAAACCTGCATATGCAATGTAATATATACATACATGCACACACACAATGGAGATCAAGCACACACTGAGACACTGACCTTGCCAAGGCCTAAGAAAAAGCTCGCTTCAGCGTTTTGTGTTCATCCCACTCACCCGCAGACTGCATGATGTCCAGGGCACTTCCCTGCTTTATTCTTCCTGTGTTTTCTACCTTTTAAGGTTCATTCTAAAGTATGTGCAGCTCTTTAGAGTTTCAAAATATTGCCCAGACACCACTTTAGCCCTTGCATAGAATGTGTTTTGCTGAATGTATCTTATTATTGAAAGCGCCCAAATATTGCTCAAATGTTGACTGTTGATTGATGGCACAGGACATATAATAGTTATTCACATAAAATTCCTCAGGGGAAAACATTATACACAAAGAAGATTCAGCAGCAAAACTGAGAAGACTCTTTGAGTTAATTTAGAGATTCCTGACTTTAGTTCAATTGCAGATAAATATGAGCTTTCCTATCTCTGTCTTTATGATATCTCTATTCTCTGAATCTGAACACAATGAGTGTCTTTACTAAAACTCAAGAGGACACTCATGTAGAATTACCGGGGAGAAAAATTGGAACAGCAGAAGACTTAAACCTTTGTTTTACTCTTGGATCTCTTCATTGTCTAATTACAGACACATTAAAGAGTTCTCTTTTCACATTTTTTCACATTCAACCACAAGAGTATTAGTAAGGGTACAGATATTAGAAGATTAGTTCTGGATCACAAATGCCTCTCCAACTCATCTCAAAGGGACTGGATAGAGCTCCATTACACCATAGAACACAGTTCCACAACTCCACAGCCCAATGCTTGGTGTGCATATATATATATATATCTACAGGTACCCCACTAAGACTACAAATTGCAGTTTGCATATTTACCTTATATATTGACAGCATGTTATTCAAAATTCCACTGATTTAATAACGCATGAATTTTATCTCGAAGCTGTAATCACAGCTGTATAGAAACTGTGTCTCGTGTTGTTTGGCTCATGCATAGTATTGTTTTCCTGGTCTCTGTGCGACTCATTTGAATGAGGCCCTTGGAGCAGATCTAAACTGTGCTCAAGTACTTGTGAGAATGCTAACACTCGCTAATCAAACAAGCTGCACGTCACCTGCCTGCTTCTTTCGGCTGTCATGTTAATGAATCCAAAATGCTTTCGGGACATGGATTTAACATTTCGTTTCTTAAAAAGACTGAAATTAATGAAAAATATCGTTGGCTGCCTTTAGCATATTTTGAGAGAGCAGCAGAGTGTTTAAGGCAATTTGAAAAGGTAGCAAGAAAAATGTGAGCCGTGGAACGGTTTGGTGCACAGTAATTAAGAGCTGGCTGGGTGGTGACTTGCTGAGTTGAGATAAGGGGTTTGTGGAGCAGAGAGGGTGTTATTAGCTCTGTTTACTGCTGCAAGCAGAAAGGCCTGTGGGTGTAAATACGCCACATTACCTCCCGCACTCCCCTAAGGTAAGGTAATGCTGCACAAACAAGAGTGGCGTGTGGCATTAAATGAAAAGCAGTGTGAACTCTTTTTACACATTCTCCACATATGCACATATGCACGGATTATTTAGTGCTGTTCATGGCAGATGACTGCGGACTGTGTAGGAGCTATACCTGCTGAAACATTCACTTAATTTGTCCCGTAACCTGGAGAACTAAAGGCAGTCATCAATGAAACCTTTTTACAAAAGTGATTGGTATTCACATAAACTCAAACACACAAATCACAAGGCAAAGACAGGCAGGGCTTTTAAAGTGATGCCAATTTGCCTCTTACACTCGGAAGATTTATCGAGTCCAACTTGAGAGGCAGTGAAAGAGAAAAGGAATGATGGGAGTACAGATCAATCTACGTATTAAAATAAGCTGCAAATGGACACAACTCCTACTTTTTTTTTTCATTTTTGTGTTTGTATTTTCATATATTTAAATCCCTCTTAGAATTAAACAAGTTATTTTTGGTACCATGACTGAAATATGTGCAAAGCAGAATGAACTGAAATTCTCTTTATAATTTTATCAAAGAGGTGTGGGGCTAAACTACCGCAGGCTAAATAAGTGGATGTGTGTGAATGTGTATGGAAAACACTGAATTCTGTTTTAGTATCCTAATTTCCATGTATAGGCTATATGAACTGTGGACTAAAAAGTGAAAGCCTTAACAGTATTTGACTCTACATGATAACTTTTTCTTAAAGTTTCACTATGAACTTGAGCCCTTTAATATTAATTATGAATTTGTGAGCTTTTGTTCAAGCAGAATTCTTTCAGTATGTTTTTTTGCACATCATATTTATTCCAGGAATGTATTTGTCTGCTCTCAGCATCACACCTCAACATCTGAAAGAACCTATTTGTCCCTGTAGAGGAGCCTTCTTCAAATAATTGACTGATTCTTTGAACCTTTTCTCCATTAGAATCAGGGCAGCACGTACACATGTGTAGCATAATGCATGCGGATTCACAAACACTTGTTTAGCATTTCGAAATAACCAATAGTTCAGAGATTGCAAATGTGCTGAGAATTTTCTGAAACGTTGCACTGGAGATTAAAGAAGATAAGATTGTCATTCAGACTTCATTACCATATAAATAACCATGAAAGAACAACTGAATATATGATCAATGCACTACGTGTGATTGGGTGAGAGACATGATTTTGATTGCAGCTTGGCCTGCCTGGTAGTGTGATAGCCCTCGAAGGAAGCGAGTCGGATCAGAGGCCCTGCCGTGATTAAATAAAACACTGGAGCCAAAATGCTTGTGTTCGTTTGTGTGCACCTAACAGAATTATCTGCAACCGATATTCAAACTACAGAAGAGGGACGAGGAGCAAAAAAACAGGTTTCACTGGTATCAACCCCGCCAGTGAATTGTATCATTGGTGCACGTATTCAATCACTGTGAAAGGCTATTTTAACTGGGTGATTGGATAACCTCTCCAGCTTGCTGTGGTGGCCTGCGGAGCATGTTTACAGGCCCAGATCCTCTGCCTCGACAGGGCCTCATAAAACCCATAATCCGTTATAGTGACAGGGCATTTTGCTGCAAGCCTGACAAATATTTCCTCAACCCATAAAACGGGCTTGTAAGCAAGAGGCTTCGGCCATCCAGATACCACTTCTTCATCTACTATGGAGAAATCCCTGTGTTTTTATTTGGTACAGTTCATAATGTATTAGAATGTTCTAATTCATAAACTTAAAAACTGTTCCTCACACAACTCATTGAAAATGTGTCTTTAAAGTGTCTACTGAGAGTTTCTGTAGGAAACCAAAAGTGGCTTATCTATGGCATTACTCTAAATAACCCCTTTTGTCATCTTTATTTTAAGGAATGCAGTGTACAGGTGTATTTCAAGGTAAGTCTACCCTCAGCAAGTACAACAAGGACCATTTAGGGTACATTTAAGGTGCAGTGCAGTATGGGTTCACAGGACAGTACATACAAATTCATATTTTATAACCTTTTTTAAAAAGTCTGGATGTGAATGGATCATTAAAAGTGTATATGTATTTATATATTTATATTTATAATAAACATAATATTTACAGTTTAAGTCTTAAAAAGATCATGATCATGTAGTGATTAATACATGGTATGTCTTTTGGAAGGGACATCACATTTCTGTCTGTTGTGTCTACACAACATCACCAATATGGCACAATTAAGTGAGGATACTATGAGTGTACCATCCTATTGACAATCTTATTATTGATTATAAAATCCCTTAAAATAATATTTCCTTTTAGCGGTCTTTTCTTTAGACTTTGACCTGATGTAAAGTAAAAAACAAACTGTTTTCATACGAGGACAAAATAATTCCCCCTAAACCACACTGAACTTTCTCAGTTTTCCAGCCACGCTCTAACCACCGTCTCTGTGGAATGCATTTATCAACCTGTTTGCCAACCTTATCCTGGTTGTTGATTGGAAGACAATGGAAAAGCAGCTCAATTTACACCTAATTAAGGTTTTAATGTATGTTATTAAAAACATCACCATGTCCCAATTAGCAGACGCTACCCTCATGCATCACATTAATTGATATCCTGCTTGTGCTGCACAAGTGTCTCTATTGCATCAGTATTCCCTGAGTGATCTGATGCTGGAAAGCATTTTCATGCACGCGCCCGTGTGTGTGTGTGTATGTGTGTGCACGCACTTTGTGGCTATGCATGCAAATTCATGCATGCTGTATCATTGTCATGTTTATATGTATACCTGTGAGCTCTGGGACTTTTGTGTGCAGAGATAGAGTTCTTCATTATTCACCAACATAAATCCACTAGATGGGTGGTTTGGTTTATGAATGACAATTTCCGTGCGCGTGTCCCAGCGTGCACTGCAGGCTTTTCAGCTCTGCTGTAATGGCCGCCGTATTCACTCAGAGCCCAGGAGCTATAGTTGTCATTAAGCACATAGATTATTATCATAAAACCAGCCACAATTTGTCTGCCCCTTTCTAATGAAAAGTTATGCCTTGGAGAGAGAAGAAGAAAAAAACAAAACTACATTTTATACCCAGAGGGAGGAGTCCAGCATCCATTGTTATGACTTATAGTACCTTTAGCTAATGAGTCCCCTACAGAGCTCGGAGGATAAACTTTCATATCTCTCCTCTCCAAATGGTACGATGCAGCCGTACATAAGGGAGAGGACGAGGAGAGAGAGGGATGACCCTCCATGATGTGGGATAACGAGGAGCCAGAGCAGCAGAGGAGTAAAGAAAGCCTTTGGAAAAGCCATTGGCACGCTTGGCCCTCTCAGCCGAGACTGATTGTGTTCTCGGTTCATCACCGGTGAGGCAGATAAAGAGGGTTCTGATCGATACCCATTTCTTATCCTCCACCTTGATCTGCGCTTTATCAAAGGGCAAGAACTCTCTTTCCACAGCCACCCCTTTACTGATAACAAACTATATGTCCACAGTTTGGTCTGTCTGCTGCCCCTGCCCTGATGCTGGTGTAAAATATTAAAGCCTGGCCATTGCTTTATGTACTATACTTTGCAGACAACTACATCAAAATCGGGTTTATTAGTAATGGTCACTTTTCAGTGTATTTCTCTCACAAAGATTGAGAAAGTTTGTCAAAGGACCACTAAAGTATTTTTTGGTCTGTGTTTACTCCATGTGTAGCATATGGTCGACAGGGTTGAGATATTACCAAATACAAGCACCAGGAATATGCATTCAGAATTAAAGTGCTTGTATAATGTTTGTCTTATATTTTTAAAAGTTGAAAAGATTTTTAGGAGAATATGGTTAGAATACTTAGCCACAATAAAAAAACATGCACATTTGATTTTTCTCCAGACTTTTGGTGCCTCCAGTTTTACCTACTAACAAGAACCCTTATCACATGAAGCTACCCGGGGAACAGGGTGAAGCCTAACACACGTCCTTTGAGTCACCACATCTTATTGATCTGCTGCTAACTCGACATCATCAGACAGCTCAACATGCTTGGTGATGAGCACAGCAAATTCTGTTACATCAGGTCAACAGACACTCTAGTTGGCTTGTATTGTGCTGAGTGATAGGAGGAGACAGAGGCCATCCTACCCACCCAGAGAGGGAGAGGCAAATTATACTGTCTTGGACCCCCAACCATGGATGACTGTTAGATCACCTGGTATTGAACTTGTGTTCTCTAGACAACAGGGCCAATTCTTAGACAGTTAAACCTCATGGGAGTCCCAAAACATACACAAGAGAAACATGTTAGATGCTTGTTTATTTACCAGTATATAACACATATAACAAACAGACTATCTCGAGAAGTGACTTATTTACAAACCCTAAAGATAGATATATTTTCTTTTAACTACTTTTGAACACTGTCAAATGGGGCTGAACATGCAAACAGACTTTTAACCAATATTACAGGTCAAGTAACCCACAGGGATTATTTGACACCAAAAATTTAAATCAACATTTTAATATGATGGGTGTGTCTGCTTTCTCGCCACTAACCAGTCGAAAATTCACGCTGGCAGAGCCACTCGGGTGAGTTTCTGAGTTCAGGATATTCCTCACAGCATGACAGACGGAACTCGGATCTCGACTGTAACCCAGCATCGCACGGGATCTCCAAAAGTTTATCCTGGACCACAGGGGCAGATATCTCCTCTCTGGACTGGAGAACGGGTCTCGTACTGGGGCGGCCAGTGAAGTCTAGGGGCGGGCCGTGACGTCGAGGTGGCGGGGCACCCAGTGACAGAAGTGCTGAGATCAGACCTGCTCTGACTGAATTTTGATTGGGGCAGAAGTGAGGCTCCGCGGACCAGCAGAAACCATATTTTTAAACGTCATTATTTTTTTTCTTTTTAAGTTTTTCCTTTCCTGAGTGGTGGTACCTAGAGATCCAGTATGAAGTTACTCAAATTAGGTACACATTTGCGCTGTGAAAACTGGTACGCATTTGTTGTACCACAAAAGCCAATTCTTGCTTGCGTACCACTTGTGTCAATTCCTGTGTGTGTATATATATATATATATATACACACACACACATATCGAGAGAGAGACAGTCAGACAGATAAATATATAAATTTGTATCTGGTAATTTATTTAAAGAAAATGTTTATTAACTCAATTTTCAAATAGATTGAGAGTTTAGGGAAAGCTGAACAATATTAAAAAATGCAAATAATGGGAAGCAATTCTGTGTTCCAGTGTATGTAATACTCACCCAGCCAAATGAACTACATTTTGTACAGTTTTACGTAATGCTCTACTTAATCCTTTACAGCGATGACATAAACACGCCCTGGGGGATGTCTTATGTAGCTGTTTCACATTACATTATTATAACTATTGCTGGTAACTCTCATGACATACTAAAATATTTGATTTCATGACATTGAATTTAATATCTGATATAATAAATGTGTCATCACAATTAACAGTAATATTAATGTGACACTGTTATGATAAAGGACATTTATCATGACAATTCATATCAGTATTTGACATCTCCCATGACGTGTTTATAGCATGGTTATTTCAGAGCTATGTAGCAGGTTCAAATAAAGTGTAACCCAGTTTCAACATATTTGCATTTCAGAGACTTGTGACAACCCACACATCTGAAAATATATGAGGGTCTGCTGGTGCATTTACCAAAAAGTGCCCACTTTTGCTGAGTTTGTGAAACAGGCAGCAGTCCTGCTCAAGGGACTGAGGGAGCAGCAGTAGACTGAAAAAGTGATGCGAAGGGAAAAACAACTGAGAATTTCAGAACTTCATTGAAATAATAAAGGATTTTAACAAAGGAATTACACAAAAATACAGTCAGGCATAAAAAACAACAGCAGCCTTTGTTCTATGTGTCTTATCAAGATGTATTGTAAATACACATGTTATTTCATTAAGTGTTACTGAATGATACTGAAGACATTTAGAACGGTTTGTTATCTACTTTCTCAGTGTAATCTGCCCAACTCTGACACTCACTTCCCACAGAGAATTCAGCATGTTTTCCTATACCTTCATAAAGGACAGGAAACACACTGGCTCAAAATACCGTTACAGCTGAAGCCAAAGTGCACTCGATTCAGCAGCTGCCCATTTTCTGCTACAAGTGTCTGTTGAGTTAATGGGGTTTGCTTCTTAGCACAGGGAAGCACATCAAAAGTACAGTCCATTGGAACAAACCACAAGGCACAGATGTTGCAGATAGAGAGTGGGTTTAAAAAATCCTTTCATTGCAGAATGAGGATGGAAAGGCAATGGTGGAGAACTAAGCAGTACACTACATGGACAAAAGTATTAGGACACCTCATCATTATTGTATTCAAGATTCAAGCTTCTTTATTTGCAGTGAATTGTATCCTGAACCGATCCTTTTGACTGTGCAAACACTATAGACAAGTACATTTTAAATAGAAGAACGATGGAATAAAATAAGAAGATAAGTACAAGTAAGTAGATATAAGTCTTGTGTTGAATGCTATAATTTAAAAATTTAAACACAATGTGAAACACAATCTAAAAGTAAATAACTTAACAACTTAAACAAGGAGCACCGCCTTAAGAAGTTAAGGATATAAATGTAAGCTATAGGCTAAAATTGTATTATATAAATGTCGCAGCAGTGTGTACAATGTGCAAATGGAATATTTAAAGTGCATTGTGCTATGCTAGGACAGCAATGTAAAACAGAGCAATGCAAGCAGAGTGATGTAAACAGAGTAATGTAAACAGAAAGAACAGTGTAATATAAGCATTGGTGTAGCAGTGCATACAGTGTAGCAGCGTGTGATTAAATAAACAATCAGATATTTTATGAAGTATTACAGTTCTTAATATGGAAATGAATATGTTATGAGTCACTTATGGTAATTATATGGTATGCTATGGGGGGAGTGGGGGC
>JBBPCY010000001.1:14793496-14818125 GCA_037974405.1 Brachyalestes nurse
GTAAAGTACAGATACGTAAAAATGTACTTAAGTACAGTAACGAAGTACAAATACTTTGTTACATTCCACCACTGGTTTTAGGAACATTTATTTTTAAAGGTCGGCCACAGTATCGTTTGGAATCCTCTAATTACATGTTTTTCTCTTTACCAGCTTTCTCAATCAGAATCCGCTCCATCAAGCCTAGCATGACAGAGACGGCCGTCTACGTCAATGAGTCCTTGCTCCTCCATCCCCTCAATGTCTCTGAGAAAGAGAAGACGGTGTACGAAACGTGCAGGCACATGCCGGCAGTCATCCTCTTCTACTTGGGCCTGCAGTTCATCAACATGTTCCTGGGCATTCCAGCCAACCTCATAGTGCTGTGGCTCGTCCGCAAGAACAAGCGCGACTCGTCCACCTCGGACATTTTTATCGTCCATCTGGCCGTGCTGGACACTTTCTTCTGCCTCATCCCACCTCTGGAGCTGGCCAACCTGGTGTACCTGACCACCAGCAGCACCTGGTACGTCCTGCGTTTCTTCTACGGCGTAAAAGACTCCTCGCCGCTCTTCCTCTCCTGCATCTGCCTGGACCGCTACATGGCCGTCCGCCATCCCATCATCTTCACCAGACTGAAGGACCGGCAGCATCGACCAGTCTGCGCAGGCATCATGTGGCTCATCACTTTGGCCTACGCTGTGCTAAAGTGCATAGGGACCATCCCCAACTTCGAGAAGGTCTTCACAGTCATGATCCTGGCAGCCTTCGCCTTCATGGTCTTCTGCAACATCTCCATACTCTGGGCCCTGAGGCAGTCTGGACCAGGCCGGGACGAGATGCACCCTGTCAAGAAAAGGGCTTGTAAAATGGTCCTCATCATTTTGGCCATCATTGTCTTCAACTACTTCCCACCCGTTGCTCTGTTCCCATTCCAGGCCTACTTCTCCGCCGATGTATTCAAATGTTACATCCACTACATAGCGTTCGGCTTCATGGATATCAGCAGCAGCATTCAGCCGCTGCTCTACCTGTCCAAGGAGCCGCCAAAATGTCAAGCTTGCTGTTGCTGCACCACTGAAGAGACTGAGGACACAAAGACAGTTGAGGCATCTACTGTGTACAGTATAACTGAGTAAGATGTCCTTTGTAAAAATACAATAGGATTCGAGCTACCAAATTAATGTAGTCGTCCCAAGAGTAATCGCACCCTCAAAGGAACAAAAAGGTCCTCAAGGCTCGGTTGAGTTTTGAAGGTACACTGTATTCAGGGGAAAATTGCATATTTTTACATTTCCATAACCTTTGAAATACCTTTGATTTGAGTCCATTTTTAAAACATAACCTCGATAGAATATGGTACAATTACGGTCTCATTTTTTAGCTATGGACTGTTTCAAAATTTAGAATAGCAAGCACAATTTTTACTTGTTTATTAAGTTATTATGTAAGATTTATTTATTTTTTCTCACTGGATCTCACTTCCTTATGATTATTACAGTTGTTTGTGTCTGATAATATTTTGTATATTCTTTGTTTTAGTGGCTTTTATGACAAGCAGACCAGCAAACTTGCACCCATGTACATCGCTCTGGATAAGAACGGCTGCCAAATGTCATAAATGTAAATGTAAACAAGGTCCAAAATCTTACGTTAAGAATGCTTTTTTCCCTAAAGTTGGAAATATGAGGTTCTGTTTCACGAGTAATGATACACAGCTGTACGTTTTTCATACTTTATTCTTAAACATGAACATTTGTATGTTTTTCAGAGTACGAAATGTTCCTTAAAAGCCCCTGGTTTACAGAAGAACACGCACAATGGACAGCTTTACAAAAAGAGTGCCTGAATGTATGTAGATACTGTATGATGAGTGTTCGGAATAAAAGCGATTAAGAGCATTTTGAGCTTTGACATTTCTTTCAACTAAGATACCTTAACCGTACACCACATTTAACAATCTAAAAGAATGACACGCACGTTCAGAGCTATTCTTTTTTATTAAAAAAGATATTTTAAAAGATATCAATTCAAACTACAGTCAGAAACATGCAACATATTTAATCTGATGTCATTTGCAATGGTTTCAACAGTCGTTACACAATAAAATGCATATTCATACATCATTTATATGATTTATTTAATAAAACTTCCCATTTCAGGGTTATGATGCAAGATATATGATGCAGTATATTCTGGATGTCTTAAAGTGATACTGCACTGCATGTGGCACAAAATTGAGATCAGACTCCCTGGAACAAATTAGCAGTGAAAGAGTGAGAGAAACTTAATGCAACACCACCATAGGATGTATTAGGATTAAAAGTAGAACTGTGTGATTCATGACTCACCCGGGTGAATCACCCGGATCCATTAAATGACTCATGAGTCATAAATCCGAGGTCTCCATTGAACCAAATCCTTTGAGTCCCAACTACACCATGTCTAAATTGTAAACTCCATCACATAAATACATCTTATAATCATTAAAACATCAATTATTAGCATAAACCTACAATCCTACAAACTTCCTGCAAAGTTGAATCCTCCTAGTGGACTACTTGTGTCAGTCAGAGCCAAAAATAACACTGCAGGCGAATCTGAATCACTCAGAGAGTCATGAGTGAATTCGTCGGAATATTGTCTGTTCAGGGAGATTTGGACTTAATAGCCAATTGGTAGAGAAAAACAAACAAGAATTTGCAGGATGTGATTGCTACATTCATATTTTTTTTATAAAAAGCATGACAATATAGTAAGTAATCCAAAGTATTCAGAATACATTACTCACTTTCAGTAACTTAACGGACTACGTTACAAACTACATTTAAGGGCATGTATTCTGTAATCTGTAGTGGAATACATTTTTAAAGTAACCTTCCCAACACTGTTCCCCAGAAACACTTAGAGTACTACCTAAAACCGTTTTGGTAAAATGTGTACAATCAAGAAAATATCTGTTTATTTATTATCTATTTGTGTTTGTTATCTTTTGCATTATTAATTTTATGCTCTGTTTTAATTGTCTGTATGGTGTCCTTGAGTGCCTTGAAATGTGCCTTTAAACAACAATAATAATAATCATCATCATCATCATCATCCTCTGCATCCATAGTTTAGCATAATTGGGAAAATGTCTATTTGTCTGTTTCACTGTGTATTTGTCTTTTTCCAAATGCAATCACAGTGTTAGAAGAATTTGTGCAGGTCTTTGGTGTCTTGCACTAACTCCATCACTGCAGAGAAGGTGAAAGGGGTGCAGAGAATAAAGTCATACTCTCCTTTCTGAATTATGGCCTTGTTGTGACTTTCCAAGAACAGGCTTTGTGTTTTGAGAGGGAGAGCAGATGATTGATTCATTGATTTTATTGCTTGGTGTGCTGGAACTGGGATCTCCACATTGTCTTGATATTTCTTCAGCCTTCAGCCAGCAGTCAAATAGTCCCACACTTCTTTTTCCGTCCTTGAAATGTATTCCTTACAATAGTGCAGCAATCTGCAGATGTATCTGGATTTATTGTACAGTGTAAATAATGAAAGTGAGAAGATACAGTACACGTGATTCTGTTTTTCTCAAGGCATCTTGAAAGTCCAGATGGAGGAGGTCTGATGGAAATCTTCTTCGCTCAATCCATCTGGTCTACACTCTCAAAAGTCTGTTGCTTGGTGGCAACTAAGGATAGTGTAGCAAATATTATGCATTATGTATTCCGTGTGCATAATGTTAAAGAGAAATTCCACTAATTTGATGACACAAATATAGACATTTTAGTTATATCCATAGCCATCAGTGAACCTGCATGTGTCTTCTGGATTCTTTTATGATGATAAAAGAAAAGTGGCGGTAAATTTTGGGAGGTCATTTGCCTTATAATGGCAAAGGTATTAAGTTCTCCAGGTGTCTGGTTTCTTTCACCACCTCTTTAAACAATTGAGACTTGGTTGGTTTCTCTAGAACAGAGAAGTTTACATCAAACTGCTCAGAATGACTGTTCACATCTAAACCTCTTAATGATGCAGAAATAGGGGGAAAATGGTGGAATCTACCTTTAAGTGAACCCCCTAAAGCCACTCGAAGAATTCTGAATCATGTGCTGTAGATGAAATGGGTGGTGGGCTTATAGGTTTGAGGCTGGGAACAGATTTCCATGGACACTCTGACATGAAGACTCAGCAAGGCATCTGCAGTGAGAAGTTAGCCATCTCACATTCTCCCACTACTCAGCTGTCAAAGCAACTGTACAATGCCAGCATGTCTGATTTCTTACTTTAGGATAGTTTCCAACAATATTCCTTCAGAGAAGAATTGAAGGCTTGAATGGTTTTTTTCTTGGATCAGTCATGAGTGCAGGCTATTGCATTGTGATAAGCAGGTCGAGAATGTTGGTTCTTTCTGTAACCGAGAATCTGACTTCTCACAGCACATCCAGTGAATTTCAATGAGCTCGAGTTCTAGCTGTGGTGGGCAGGAAGCAGGGAGTGCATGTTGAAGGGCAGGGAACGTGCTGAACTTGTCATAGTGCAAACACAGCTATAACTGTCTGTGAAAGCAGTTTCCAGCAGGATAACTTCTTTTAATTTTGTTGAACAGCACATATACATATTTATTTTGGTATTTCTTTGCAGAAGGTTAATGATTGAAATATCAGCCCTATCACACCTAAATTATAGTCAGCAGTACATTCAGAAATGTCCTCATAGTCCTCTCTAATTTGCCACCAATATAGTTCCAAGTGGGCATGTCCACATTAAACACAGTAAAATTTATCAGCATGTGGAACTGAAGACTTCTGTGTTTATTTGTAAGTCCATTTCTTGTCAATTGTTTAGCAAACATTTCATTTTCAAAATGAAATTCATATTAATACGGGCTTATTGCTAATTTTCAACAGAAAATGGATGTAGCCATGTTTTGGCTTGCAAAGAATAAAACATACGTTGCATACTGTATTCCAGCACTGTGGTGTGATACTTTTTATATCTCAGGATCTCACCCTCAAAAGCTGAGCTGTCTTGGCTTCTCAATATCGTATAATGTTGGTTTCAGGTAATTTCATCAACACCTCTCACACACAAATATTACATCCAATATTGACAGTCATATATCATGCTGCTTTGACAAGATGCATGCAGAGGTCTTGAAAGTCATCACTCACATGAAGGCATCCCCGCTGGATATGAAATATTCAGTACTGAAGGACTGTACAGAGGTGGAGAGGTGCATTTCCAGTGTAACAGATGCACTCTAGAAAGAAGGTCCAATATTAACTCACCACACTGTATGTATTTGTGTGGAAGGGCCAAATATTCTAAGGGTCACTCTCTGTCAGGCCAGGGAAAGCCTATATCTTAAAATTATGAATGGCTGGCATCCCATGTTCCCTCTGGACTTGACCCCACTCTTCCACTGGTCAGCCCTGTTACGAGGTAAGGTGTATGAGGCTAGAAGAAAGAGATGGACATTATCTGTCATGGATAGACCTGCCTTGACAATCTGTGTTCTCTCTGCAAATGCAGTGATAGTTTTGCACATTTAGACAGAGTAGTGGATAACAGTGAACCGAAAAATAGTGAAAAGACAAGAGAAATCAGAGGCAGAGAAAGAGAAATATGCACCTACAGCATTTCCCTCACTGTTCATGCCTTCATATCATAAGAGTGAATATCTAGTACTGTATTTATGTTTTTGTATTGCAGATAAAAATAAACTGCATTGATTTTTGTACGGCTGCATGATGCAAATGCAGCAGCCATGTTTAGAATATTGATCCTAATCTTACTGATAAAGCATGGCAGGATGTATAGGTCCAACTAAGAAAGATTCATGCAGAGGTAGCATTGTCAATCCCTAGTAGTCTACCCCCTTAAAACAGCATCTTAGTTATAAATTCCTTTTATTCCACGTTGGTGAAAACATCTGGATAACGATTGCGATTGGTCACAGCTCTAGCCTCAGAGGTGTATAATTTTATTGTGGAACCAAAAGCTAAAGAATAGCTTCTAGTAAACTGCATTTCTCAAGATGATAGATGCTGGATGTACTAAGTAGTCTCATTGCAATTGTATGATTTTCTTGAACCAATACTTTGGCGCTTTTGGTCCAGCTTTTTTGAGAAAATTCTTTAACTTCATTTGAGTTATTATTGGACTAAAGTAACACTAGTTTGCTTCATTATGTGTTTAGACAATTCTATGCCATCTCTGATCAAATGTGAATCACAACTCTGTTATCTGACAGACCCCTTTCCAATGTAACACGAAAGACCAACATATTCCACCTTCAAGAGCTGATCATACTAGTTTGGAAATGGTAATTACAATTTGTCATGCATTTAAGTCCATGGCTAGAAATCTAACATAAATATGAAAGCAATTTGTTTAAAATGGATGAAATACAAATAGAAATATGTCAGAAATAGAAACACGTAGCTTAAGATAACTAAATCAAGTTGTTTCTAATTAGGCTGATCATGTAAACTAAGTGTTGGATTATGACAAAACTCAGTGGGCCAGTTCAGTTTTTCCAATTTAGTATCTTACGAGGACGGCCAATGCAAAACGGGACCTTTAACCAATCACAGAGCAGGAGGCGGGACCAATCTTAATTGACCAATCCCAGGGCTCGACACCACTTTCTCAGCGCAGAAGGCGGCACAATACTAACCAATCGGAGCAAAGAAGGCGGGACATCCATTAGCCAATCCCGGCGAAGGAGGCGGGACACTGCTAACCAATCTGAACGCAGGAGCGGACACACTACTGGCCAATCCCAGCACAGAACTCAGTGCTTGCACCAAAACGGGTGGGGAAAAAAATCCCACTCGAGCTGCTTCTGAGTGGCTGCGGTTGAGGAGCGTGGAGTGTTTTTTCCCCCTGTTCTGCCTGCTCTGCCTGCTCCTGAGTCTCTAAACGGCAGTCACAAGTGAGAACGAAGCCCACCAAGCGTGGGAAGTTTGAGCACGTCTGGCTGCAGACATGGAAGTGTAGTGGGGGTCTGTTCTGGGGTCAGTTCAGCGTCAAACACGGGCAGGAAAAGTGGGTAAGTGCTGCACTTTTTGCGTTCTGATTGTCTTGGCTACGCGTTTCAGCCTCAGAGAACTTTATACTGAGAATGGACGTTTTCTTATATTTAAAGAAGTTTAGTGAAGAGGCTGTGGAGCTTGCAGCAAGTGGAGTAGGTCTGTAAGAGAACTCTGGATTCGATACTGAGAAGTTTGAGTGCAGGATGCTGCATCAGCTCTGGAGCTTTACACTGCAGGCACGCTGCTGGTTAAATGCCCTGCAGATGATCTAGATCACTTTTGTCTTTTTTCCATCAGAACTTTTATCATGTTGTTTGAGTGAAGCGTGAGTTCTGATTTTAATTCTATCTTGATTCCAGCCTTTACTGACAGTGAACTGTCTTGTCTCTCTCATCTGCTCTCTATTGGTTCTCAAAGGGGTCGTTTGATGCGATAGTGGTCCTGATGCAAAACTGGTCGTAAAACAAGCTGAAGTTCTCCTTAAAGCCTCGGACGGGGAAGCTGTCCCCCGAGCCGTGGTGCTGAAACTTTCAACGCCTATCAGTGGCGTACAGTGTGTAAAGTGTGAAGTGTCCATTTATCATACGCGAACACACCACAGCACAGCACAAACCGTGAACAATGTGAAATTCATTCTCTGCATTTAACCCATTCACGTGGAGCAGTGGGCAGCCACAGATGCAGTGTGTGGGGACGGTGCCTTGTTCAAGGGTACCTCAGTGGTGCCACTGGCAGCCCTGTTCTACCCTGATTCCAGTCTTTACTGACAGTGAACAGCCTTGTCTCTCTCATCTAATCTCTGTATCGCTGATTCTTAAAAGTGCAGTGTGATGCTGTGGTGGGTCTGATGCAAAACTGGTCTTAAAACAGGCTGAAGTTACTCTTAATGCCTTGGACAAGTGAGCTGTCCCCCGAGCCGTGGTTCTGAAACTTTCAACTCCTATCAGTGGCTGAAAGGAGTAGAGCTGTGCTCTGAGTATGTGGATGGTGTTTCCATTGGCCGGGTAATGTCCTTCATAAATGTATGAAATGGAGACTAGCCCCATGAATTAATCATCGATTTCACCGCGTGCCCGGTTTGTTTAACGATGATAATGTGGCCTTTCGCTGGGCTTTGTACCCAAGAAAAAACAGCATAACGGGGTCTTGCTGGAAAATTAAAGTGGTTTCAGAAGGGTGACAATGAAAGGGAAGTTGGTGCATATATTAATGCACCTGCTGCTGCTACTGCACCTGAAAGAAGCAGCTCACTTTCAAAGTAGGAAACGAAATACTTAGCTAATTAAACACATTTCATGTACAAAGAATGATGCAAAACTGCTGGTGCTTTGTGAAAAAATTGCGTGAGTAAGTGAGCGAGGCCGTCTGCCTGTCTTAGCATGTGGAAATGCTTCAGGAAAAAGAACGCCATTCAGCCACATACACATTTGCTGGCAATTTGATTTCACTCACAATTATCATAAACCCACTGGCTGCAAGACCGCTGTGCAATTTGAGTGCACTCTTCCTTTCTGCTGTTTACCACTGAAATCTAGTGCTTTTTCAGAACTTCTTTTTAATACCCGCCTGCCAGGGAGCCTTTTGGGAAGCAGTAAAGTGTGACTGGTTTTAAATCCTGTGACTTGTATTCCTCATGGAATTTCGATTAAAATGTGAATTTGGGGGATTTTGGAGAGCAGGTGGAGCAGCGGTGTGTAAAATACTCTATTTCTTGCCGACACTCAGCATCTTTATGCCACTGGTCCCATGTGTGACCTCTACCATGGCATGTGCCTCACCTCACTGAATTTGCTCGCAGCCACTGCCAATTTCTAGAGTGCGCACCCCAGTAGATGGCTTTGGACCCGAGCCAGCCTCTCAAGATTTCAATCTCTTTCCTATCTCTTCTTCATTTACCCTGTGTAATCCTGCCTGAGTTTTACAAACATGAACACACAGCCCTATATCATAGGTGTGCATGGATATAAAACCATAAGCAGATCTACTTTTTCTTTTCTGTTATCCCCAAGAAAATCTGACCAAATCCTCTCTTAGTGAGCCGGTGGTGCTGTATTCTCCCTTTTCAAAATCAAGGTGCCAGTAAGGGATCTTGGAAGGATACCATCGAAAAAAACACATAGGTAACCCAAAGAGCATTTCAGTGAATTAGTTTTTTAAAAGAAATAATTTTGGAAATGAGTTGTACTCTCTTGACACTAAGGATACCAGACAGGGTTCCTTGTGTGATCCTATAGAGGTACTATTTTTGGTTCCAGTACAATCCCTTAAATTAGTAAATAACTTTTATATTAAGGGAAGGTTCTTTTACTATTAAAAAGATTAATGAATGAAACAATTCTCACCCTATAAATGGTTCTTTGTGAGTTCATTAGTAAAGAATCATTTGAATACATCACTCAAAAAGCCCTTTGTGCCACCTTTCTAAAGAGAATATAGTTAATTGCATCTTGCAGACAAGGTTGTTGGTATTCCCTGTTTTACATTTTCCATCACTACAAGCTTCATATCAGTGCCCAACTGAACAATCCGAAATCAGTGTAGCCTCTATGGATTTGTAACTTGTATTTACTTTAGCATGCCTGGCTTGCTTGGAATTCTCTGTGCTGGCTTGTCTCATGGTCATGATAAATACTCGTGCTGTTTGATTACCTTTCCTGAAGATATCTCTCAGTGGCAAAATGAATCTCACCAGCCAGGAGGCATGTTCTCACCCTCACTGTGTGTACTACTCAATCTCAGTTCTTCTCAATAATTGAGGCATGAATGTTAAATGTAAGGTTGGGTGAATACTGGAAAAGGAGCATTTGTTATTATTTTCTTTCCTTCGGTACGTCCATGTTCTATGATCAGTACTGCCTGAGCCTATTTGAATCTGTTTCTTTCTTTTTTATGTCTCCACCTATCTTTTTCTCTACCTCTTTCCCTCTCTTTCTATCCTTATTTGCACAGGTGTTGCACAGAGCTGCTGATTTAAGAAAAAAATGCAAATGTCCTATTACATGCCCCACCCACAAATATGTTCTTTCATCGCAAATTCGATAGATAATATCAAAATTCTCATTTAATATTAAAATAAGTGGTGTCATATAATCTATTTTTGTCAATATAGGCACATTTAGAGGATGTTAAGCATTTAAAATGCTATTTAGTTTATCTTGTCCTGCCTCGCATAATGGAAATGAAAGGATGCGGGCGGAGCTTCGATGTGACAACTGTAAATGTAAATATGTAAAATGTATGTTAAATATGTAAAAGTTTGTTAAATTTTTATAAATTCTAACCAGGCTAATTGCTTTAAACAATCCTCAAACAATTGTTTATAAATCCTCTGAATCGTGGTTGAATGCCGTGTTTCAAATTTTGAATTAAATGGGAATCAGGTAAGAGTCCCAGGACAGGCCAAGATGAAAAGCTGTTGATGACCTGCCTGTGTCCTCAGACAATGGGCTGAAGTAGGTAGTAACTGCATGACAGTACCTTCCACCAGCATTCTATATACTTGTTTTCTGCTTAGTCATTTAGCAATGTAGGGCACGTTGGATTGGTATTCTACACAACAACCAGCTTTTTGAAAAGCCTGGAGCTATCGACCTTTTTGTTTTTGGTGGGGGTGATTTTATTAGCTGCCCAGGATGCAATAGGGGATATGTTCCTCTGGGGTGGTTTGATTGAATCTTCTCCGGTCTTGAATGTCTGCTTATGCCTGAGGGGATGTGTGTGGTTGTGTGTTGGGTATGGCTCTGACTAGGTTACCTTGACCCCGGCGCTATGAGTGTTGTAGCCCTGCTGCCTGGGCCACATCCATATAGGACCACATCCATATAGGCAGCAATCATGGCCTGTATTTAGAATCATGTTATTTAGCTCTTTGTCTTATAAATATATATCATTGCTGTTGGAACAAAACCTCATATCTTTAAAAAAGTAACTTTTTTCTCAAGAAGAAATTCACTTTCTCACGGTCATGAAATTCATAAGTAGAACTGAGCTTTTTTTTCTTGATGTATTACGTTCTGTATGATATGCTGTTTGTCGTGGTTTTACTTAGTTGCTGGATTGAGCTGGCCATGTGGGTGACCCACAGCGGGGTCTGCAAAGAGAAAACACCATCAGAAACTGTGTTTTTTATGCTTAATGATAGTTTAACACAAAACAGTTTAAAACTGTTTTGAGATCTTTTCACAACAAGTTTGTTTTTTATTTTAACACTGAAACTTCTACAGAAAGATAGAGTAGCAATGCCAACCAGGTTATCTTTTTTTCTTTTAGCTGCAGTCGAAAGGCTGCTGAGAAGCTAAACAAACGTCTACCAACTCACAGGAGCTTCAACAAACAAACCATGAGCAACCAAGAGTTCGGATGTGAAACACGCTTTCAGAAGTTTCCTGTAAAACTTTAACTCTGTGTGAAATGGCCTTTGGCTTTGTCATCCCCTCTGGCACAATAAAGAACTGTCCCAGATATGCAGAATATGTGTTAACAGTGTACCATTGATTTTAAATAATGAAAAATGTATCTTTTTGGTAATTTTGCCTCAATTTATTCATTTTTCCCAATTTTCCCAGCCCTAATTCTAGGCCATTTTGAACATTTCTATTGGTCTCTTCATCATGACATTTTCACAGTGTAAACAGCAGCTAGAGTTCTCAAATTAAGTACAACAAACAAAGAAACAAATCAGTATGGAGATACAACATTTTGGTCTGACAGCAATGATAAATAATTGTTTTACCTTGTTTTAGAAGCAGGATATCTTAATGCCACATAACTGATAGATTGTCTTGCTTTTTAAAATATAATTCCATTATTTTCAGTATAACAATCTATCTAGCATATTCACTATCATAATATAGTGCCTTGTGCTGTGGTAAAAATGTTTGGCACTGTGGTAAATGCTGGTATTATAGAGAAAATAGATCTGAAGAAAAGTTCCTTTCTGTAGCCTGAGTGTTCTGAAATGCTCAGCACTGATATTAGCTCTCTGGTAGTGTTTTAATCATTTTTCCAGCATGTTTCAGCAAGCTAGCCTTTAGCAAGCCCTGAAGCACCACAGCTTAGAATACGTCTGTGGTATTAAAGCACTACAGTCAGGGAGAAACCGACAACACCATCTGTGGAGAACCCACAGCCTGCAAACATTTAACCCCTCGGAAAAAAAGCATGTCTTCTCCCTTTTTTGTGTTCCTACCGCAGAGAAGTGCTGCATTATTTAAAAGACTGTAATGTCATAAAACAGCTTGGGCCTCAGTGGGGGGGCCGAGAAATAATTGGGATGTTTTTCATCCTCAGTTCTTCTTAAACACGCTTTGTAAGTCAGTGCTTTACTGGGTGTCCTGCGGTCCGTGTGAACTGTGGCCAAGGCGGTCCTGTTCGTCCCTGGAGAGGAAGGGGCTCTTTGTCACGAGGCTGCTTCTGTGAATCGATTCCCTTTTTGGGAGAACCAGGGCCTAGAATAAAAAAACCCACTGCTGAGATTTCATCATCATGAAAGACCATCAATGAAATGAGTGTGACACCATAACTTTAAAGTCAAACCAGTCCCAAAAAAGTGGTACACTAGGATAGTATAGTATATATTAAATGCAATTATATATCTCATGTGTCTAATGTTTTATATGATATATATATATATCAAAAAGGTTGATAAGTTTTAGATACACACACACACACACACACACACACACACACATATATACATGTATATATATATATATATATGTGTGTGTGTGTGTGTGTGTGAATGAGAAAAAACATGTAATTAAATTCATTACTGAGAAATATTCAAATAATAGACTAAAATATTTTTAGTAATAGAGAAACTAAATCTCTTTTTATTTGTTATTACATGATGCTTAAACAAAGGGCTGACTCCAATCTTCTGCTTGTAAAGACGCACACACATGCACGCCAGACACACTGACACATACACAAACACACATACACACATACACACACACGCGATATTTCAATACACCCAGACTCAACAGTAGCAGCCATGAATTACAGTTTTATCTGAGACAATAGAGTTGAATGTGACAGGCAGACTGTGTAAACTGATAAGCCATCCATCAAAACTAAACCATGCAACACACAGTCACTTCAAGGTCAGTGTGACTGCATAAACTAACACACAGTGGAAGAACTACGTTATCACATTCCACATTTCTGTTGTGATAGTAAATATTTGAATTGATCATTACTGCTAGCATATTGTGAGCATTTGGACTATATTTAGGTGGCCCAGTTGTGTCGTTCAAACAGAATAAAAGAGAATTTTGCAAACCAATACTAGTGTGTCGGAAAAGCCCCTGCTCTCTGGACCAGTGACCCAGTTTGTTCTGGCAGGAGTGTGTGAATTGCATTGAGGAGCAAGTTGGGTCATGATTAGTTCTTACAGTGGGGTTCATTCTAGATTAATGAAATCTGCTTAGATTAGAATCTGAATTTAGTGGTGATCCCATTCTATTATCGTCCAAAATTTTCCTAGAGATTACTTTCTTTTTTATCTTTTTTATTTCTTTTTTAATCCTATATACTGTTCGTTGAACACACCAGGCTCTGACTTAGGGGCTACTACTTTCCCCCTTTTCCACTTGCCAGTCTTTTCCCTTAAAATGGCATTGTATATTTGA
Organism: Brachyalestes nurse; assembly: GCA_037974405.1. Classification (NCBI taxonomy): domain Eukaryota; kingdom Metazoa; phylum Chordata; class Actinopteri; order Characiformes; family Alestidae; genus Brachyalestes; species Brachyalestes nurse. Next base: position 14,807,130 of record JBBPCY010000001.1, read on the forward strand.
TTGATGCTGTGTGCAGTGGTCTCTCTGATGACACAGATGACCCTCTGCTATAATCCAAGCCCTCCAACCACAGCCCCTCCTTCAACCTAGGGTCAATGGTCAATCCATTCAACAAGGTCATCTCATCACTAACCTTGAACCTCTACCCCCCTCCCCCCAAAAAACACCATCACCATCTATTACAAAGCCTGTGTGATATTTTCAATATTTCCTGACACGCTCTATTAGGCCCTTTAATGCAGTATCATAACAAACAAGGCCAAGATTGGCTAAGCTAGTGCCCATTCATCTGGATGTATGTCAGCAGGTCTGACTCCACTGTAACTAAGATGAATGACGGGAGGCTGCCTTTGCTTCCCTGACTGCCAGCCCAAGCATCAAGCCCTCGCTGCTTATTGAAATGACCTAATGTGGATACAGAATCGGCAGGGAAGGATATCTATCTATATCAGCATTCAGGAGACACGAGTAGCCTGTGTGTCCGTGTATTTGTGTGGGTCGAGCAGCTTGTTCTTGTACCTGTTGTATCTGTCTGTGTAAGCTAAACCAAAAAGCGAAATTATTTTTTGATGGATCCTTTTTTTGACACCATGCAAGGTTATATATACACACATTTAAATGATGCACGTATCCACAAGACTGGCACAATATGTAAAAGAAAATATGAGGAAAACAGCACAAGATTTTTGTTTTGGTTTTACCATTCATTCATTGTCTGAGCTGCTAAAACTGATGGGTGGCTGAGCTCAAGAACATACTGTATATACAGTAAACCCCTGTCAATTTGCGAATCAGTGTTCGTGGCTTCAGTTGTTTGCTGAATTTTTTTCTTAGAACCAAACTAATAATTGTCCGCAGAAAACCCCTATTTTATATCAGAGGATATTTGCGAATATAGCAAATATCCTCTGCGTTTTTTGTTTCTTTTTTCATGGCAATATTTAATTTTTATACATTTTAGTGCTAAATTATTAAGAAAGATTTTAGTTACTCATTTTGTAACAAATATTAATGTAAATTCAGCTAAATTGCCACATAAAATATAACTGTATACATTTTTAGTACTGATGAGAAAGCAACCATATATTGGCTGCTGCCCTGTGACACATCTCTGGCAGATGCAGTCCAGCATTCCTACATCAGAACAGTTTCCCATGTTGAGTGTTTCGCTGAGTGTTCTCGTGTTTTTTGTTTTGTTCCTGTTTTTTTTTACAAGCCCTGTATTTTTATTACTGTGAATAAAATATAATTATTACTGTATTTTCCCTGCTTATACCAAAGAAAACATCAACACGTACCAAAGAAAATGTGCTTGCTTGAATTACAGTACAGTATATTCAGGGGTAACATCTGTATTTTACATTCTAGCACTGTGAGAGACAGCAATTCAGTGTACACTGGAAAGTACCTGTGAGCAACTGTACTTGTTTTGATTAGTTCAGCATTAAAACACCTATTCCTGGAGCATTCTAGTGGTGCAACTGAATGTGAACAGTCAACTATGGGTGACAAGGCACTTTCAAAAAATCTCAGGGACAAGTCAGAAGGAACAAGTTAGAAGATGGATAGAAAAACATTTCAAAGGTGTTATCAACCCCTAGGAGCACAGTAAGATCAATAATTAATAGGTGGAAAGTGTTTGGGACTACTAGGACCAAACTGGATGGAAGAGTGAGGACAAAACTGGTCAGAAAGGCTACCAAGAGGCCTACAGCAACTTTGAAGCAGTTACAGGAATTTATGGCACAGAGTGATCTCTGTGTGCAGTCTCAGTTGACTTTTGCCAAAACCCACCTTGAAGATTCTGAGGCCAAGTGGAAAAAGGTTTTATGGTCAAATGAGACCAAAATCAAACTCCTTGGCCTCAACACCTACATCTGGCGAAAACCAGTACAGCTCACCTCCCAAAGAACACCATGCCTACAGTAAAGCATGGAGGTGATAGCACTTGTCAGGACAGAAGGAAAAATGGATGGGGCAAAACTCCATCAAATGAATGAGTCAGACCTGCTGCCCTCTGCAAGAAAGTTCACTTTTCCAATATGACAATGACCCAAAACACACAGTAAAATTGACCACACAGTGGCTGGAGACGAAAAAGGCAAATGTACTTGCATAGCCTAGTTAGAGCCCAAATCCTATTGAAAAACTTTGAAAAACTGCAGTCCACCAATGGTCACCATCCAATTTGAGCTTGAACAGTTCTGTAAAGAAGAGTGGTCAAATACTGCACTGTCTGAATGTGCAAAGTTGGCTGAGAAGTGTCCAAACAGACTCCAGGCAAAATGTTTTTTTTGACTGGTGCAATTGAAGAACCGCTTTAGTTCCCTACCCCACTTTAGAACCATTTTTGCTGATGTGATGAGTGAGTGAAAACAACCTTCACGTTTCTTCATCAATGTATGAGTCATCCAAGAACCTGTTATGCAGACGGTTTTTTAAATTGAAGGTTCTTCACACTCTTACATCTCATTTACTCCTGACTCTTTAAAGCCCATGCCCTGAAACGTTTTTAAGGAAGCCAAAAATGTTTCTTCTCTGGCATCACAAAAAGAAAAGCTTTTAGCACCATTATTGTTAAGAGTGTTGGTTGGAAATGATTACAAATTTGCACAACAAAACTTTGCCTCCATTATAATAACAGTATGACCTTTCACCTAAATATAAAATATTTCAGCTGAATAAAGTATTCTAAAAATAACCCATTTGTGTGTGTAGCAAGGAACCATCCATTGGCCTCATTTCCTCAACACAGTAGCAATAATGCTATAGATGTTAAAGGCATGTTGACATGTTGATATTCTGATGCTATCTTTTAATGAAAAAAATACATTTGTTTTTTTTATGGTACTCACTAAATACTCATGAATTTTTTTTATTATTTTGTACGTTGAGGGGCATGGGCTTTACACATACAAGATATGTCAGTACAGTATTATGAGTAATACCTTTATTAGAGAAGTAAAAATGTGTTTTTTTTTGCATTATATGTCAGATGTTACCATATTACAAACTCTACTACATACAAGTGACTGTGCCTCTAGGCCAGGATTACTTGTGGGCTCTCAGCACTACATTTGCTGGGAAACAGCTTTGAATGGCTCTGTAGGTGTGGATTACTGTATACACAGTAAATGGTCCCAAAAAAGAGAAAAGCACATTTCTTCTCCCAACCTTGAAGACCATGGCATTCCTTAGCCACCTCATTCAGTCTAGACCCACCAAGGACCACTGAAGTATGATCCCTGTTCATAGCTTAATCTAGTTCCTCTCATGTAAACAAAGCTCTATACAGACTAGCCACTGGAAACACAATGACCAAAAGCAACCTTCTGACCTTTTGGGTCACAGGTTCAATTTTGATATCCATTCGTTTAGCTTAAGGGGGGAGGAATGACAAACGTCTGCTTAAAGTTCCCTCTTGTTTGATGCCATTTTCCTGCCATTTTACATTCACTTCTCACTCTCTAGCATTACTGATTAATCTACAGAATCTCAAAAGCAAATTAAAAAGTGATTCATTTCCAACCAAAATAGAGAATTAGTCACTATAGTGGCTCAATAACCTGCAAGTAAAAAGCCAATTTATGGTAATGTGCCATTGGAGAATGGCAACAGAAAGCTAATTCAGGCCCTGAAGTGCACTGCTGAGTGTTCAGCGTGTGCTGAAAGCCTTCTTAACCCAAAGGAATGCAGATGTGGAAATCAGAAATTGCATTCCTTTGTCTCATTGTATCGAAACTATTAGAGAAACTGGAGGACATTTGTAAACTGTTGACATTCTCTTGAGGGGGGTTTGAAACAGGAACAATCTAAAATTGTTGTGACATTTGCAGACAAACCAGTAACTTTGATAAATGTGTCCTTTTGAAACACTTGAAACAGGTGAAAATCTGTACAGAGCGCTGGCAGTATGCAACTGTAATAATTAATAGCATTCGTGTAAACGGTATGCCAGCCCTCTAATTAACTAAGGCTTATGAGAGAAGTAATCTGAGGATTTTGTGTTATTAAAACGCATTAACTTTAATCACGCTTGTGTGGGATACTGCCTCATTAGAGAAAATGTCATTTATTTGTAATCTGAGTAATTTAAATACATTTTTAAACAAGTGCAAATCAGTCTGTCCTGGATAATTAAGGTTTATGCACGATAGTTTTAATTGGGGAAGCTGAGCTGTTCTATCTGGAATACCCCTGAGGAACGAGCGAATGTGCTGTAGTCAACGAGTGAGGCTGTGCACGAGCGGTGGAGCGAGGGTGACCAGCAACCTGACTGCATGCGTGCAGGCATCTGTGTGTTCGTACAAGCAAGTGTGATCCGTATTTCCAACAGGACTGAAGGAATTCAGAAAGTAAGAATGAAAACCCTGAAGAACTGCAGGACATAACAAGTAGTCTTTGGGCCTTATATTGAAGCAAAGCGAATGTGAATAGTGAGAATATATAAATGCATCTAAACACTGTGATATTGCAATGCAAAACTGGGATGGTCTACATTGTGGAGATGCATCATGTATGCACTTGAGCACTGATATACGTCGCTCTGGATAAGAGCGTCAGCTAAATGCCGTAAATGTAAATGTAGAACAGGCATTTTATAAATGATGATATCTAAAGCAGGTGGACGTTTGCAAACAACCAGCAACATCTTACATCTTCCAGCTCTATTGTCACTAGTAGATTATGCAACAACATAGGTATGGTCATCATTTTTCTTCATTTAAAGTTTGTTCAAAATATCATGAGAATATCAAATTGGGGACCCAGTGATGTAAATCCATAAATAATAAAATCTTTCTGGAGAGAAAGACACAGAAGTAACACATGAGAGTAATCCCCCTTTTCAAGAAAGCTGACAAAGAGATCTGAATGTATATCTTCACTCTGAATTCACTCATTTGTCTATTTCTGAGCATGTGTCTATTTCTGAGCATGTGTTAGAACAGTAATAGAACTGTAAGTGCTTTTAAATGCAATTTTGTGTCATTTGAAGCTATATAAACTCCCAAATAAATATTAAACAGTTAATTGTGACTGTTGCTAAAACCTGATGAAGGTACATGCTGTGTATGTAAAAATAAATCTGAAAACTGTTAGACTCATGTGGTGCCTGAGTTTCCTCCTTATCAGGCAACCAAAGTGCTTGTAAATGTGTTGAACTGATTATTGCAGTTATCAGATTATTATGTGCATAAAAAATACACGGAATACCAACGTGAAGACATGAAACCATGTTTGGCTGTAGAATGCAATAGGTTGTAGTAAAACTTTCAGAATCGGCCCCATTGACTCCCAAATTGGGCTAATCAGTCTTCTACCAATAGAAAGGGTGGAACCTTCCAAAATACTGCATGGATATTAGTGAACCCTTCATGTGACATGGTTATGAATTGGCCTGAATTATTGTCAACAAAAAAAAAAACCATTTACATTTCTTGGAACACGTGACTGCCCTAAACTCCCAAAGTTCTTTTTGCTTGGTCAGGATGTTCACATCACACAATAAAACATTATTGGGGCTGGCGAGAGGGCTTGTGTGTTGATATGTGTGTTATGAAGGTGATGTAGTAAATGATCAATCAATAGTATATGCTGCATGTCTGTCTGTCTAGACAGATAGATGTGTATATAAAGAGATAGACAGATAGATGTATGTGTATAGAGATAGATAGATAGATGTATGTGTATAGAGATAGATAGATAGAGAGATAGATAGATAGATAGAAAGAATGTGTGCATGTGTATGGTGTTGTGTACATAGAGCTGCCATCCCACTGTGACTGACGGTGCTCTGGGGAAACGTCACAGCAGCCCAGTGACAGCAGCACAATGACAAGTACTAGAGCAGAACAATGACAAGTGGCATTTAGGGATGTGTCTCTGGCGCGGTGTGTGTGCAATTAACATTGCATAACCTCCATGCTTACAAAGCATCTCTCTTAATTAGAGTTATGATTGCAGTAGGGCAAAGCCAGCGATCCTTGCGCAAGATAATGACTGCTTTAGCTGCCGTGGCAGTTGCTCTATTGTTTGCACCGTGGACTTCTGACATGGAGGACACAAAGGGACACAAAAGAAAGCCTGGCCCACTTTGTTCCTGCTCCCGCTGATCCAATCACGGTGGCCAAATAGCACTCGAACTGCTTCCAAATGAGGCCTGCCCCAGCAGAGCGCTCTGGACGGCTTGGAATTGAGAAGTGATGTGAAATCCCTTGCAGTGGTGAATGTTACATATGCGTTCTGCAGCAGGCCACTGGTACTCAGTGCTGTATTAAGGGATGTTTTTGAAGGTCACAGCACAAATGTTCTGAATACCAACGCCACTGAATCATGAGTAACCCTTATAAGTTGCAGTTATCACTGCTTCGTGTTCTTTTCAGCAATTTCCTGACAAAAAAAGTCAAATATAAAGATTTAAAACATTGCATAATTTACTTTGGATAATTTTAGATCACATACATTTGAATAGTACAAAATGACATCTGATGGTTAAAATAATGTGTTTAAAAATCTTTTGTTTGCTTTGATTCCTTAACTCCCACCTGCTTGTAGAGGTTTAAACACCACAAGTGGTCACTATGTAGCATCAAAGTCTTAAAAACAATATGAAATATCTCACTGTCTTCTTGTTAGAGTCTGTTTTTTTTTACGATAGCATCTCTATTTGTGGGGGAGGAGGCATTTAACTATGTCAAGTTGTGTGTGTGTTTTTGCACACCCTGCTCTTCCTGACAGTCAGTAGGGACCAATTCATCAACACTGGAATGGGGGCCTGCTGAGGGTAGTGGGGGAATGGGCCTCCACTCCTCTCTCCAAGATATAATCAGCTTTTAATTTTTCCTCGCTAGCACAAAAGATGACGGATAACTGAGCTTGATCTGTCTGGAGAGAGGACCTTTCTGCCTTCTTGTCTGGCAAAGCGTGTTCCTCTGCATCTATGCGAAATTAATCTTCATTCTCAATCACCCTTATGCTTCCCTCACATTACTAATGAGGGTCCAGCGCCATCAGATAAATTCCCCAAACATGTTCTACAAGGGTTGTTATGAACGTCTTTTTAACCATACCTGCATACTCCATTATTTTAGCTTTAAAGCCAATAGTATGTTTATCAATGTCTCGAGAGATCTGATCATAACTGGAAGGCGTGATGTATAGCTGTTTGCATCTGGAATTTCCATGGGTGGTCTGTAGTTATCACTTTTCAAGAGACCTCCAGGAATTCGTGGCTGGAAGTCTCTCATTGCATTTGTCGTCAAATGAAAATAAGCAACAGGTCCTAGTTTGGTTTGGTACACATGTTAATATCATATGGAAACTGTAAATAAACTAAACTGAATTAAAGAAATAAGCTGCATAGCCATTTGGGTATCTTCTGTGGTTCATTCAATGGACCTTTGTGCTGCCAGGAATACATCACGCTTGTGTTTACACCACAAGTTATGCATGGTCATACGTGTCTGCCCAGGTATAGGTTTTTTGATTGATTAGATCACAAGGTACTTTTGAGATGGACTAGACATTGTTCACATGTGGTACTTAGTGCTGTCCCTTGCTAATCAAATCACCAAGGGGTCCACGTTAATATAAGGTGTAAATGGGGCTTTAGTGTGGCACAACTGGTGAAGTACAAACAGACCTATAAATTGTTCATTATAACTTCAATATTTGAATGAAGGTTTTTGCTATTTGTTTAATTAGGAATCTCTGCCTTGTTGGTCCACCTTGGTGTAGCCAATCTGTTGACATACAGTTTGTCATAGCAATCTTCTATATCTTGGGCAACCATCACTACTCAGTGAGAGATAACAGAATTGTTCTTGGCTGGTATTTTTGGGTGGCAGACAACACTCACTTAGCAGTGAAAATGACATGGAAGAACCACACTGACTTATACCGGTACAGCACCCACTAACATACCACTAGCACATCAATGTTAATGCATTAGTTAAACCAGATATGGCTTGTAATAGTCCAGTGACTGGCATTAGTAATGTAACATGGTGGGCTTTTGTGCTTTTTGGAAGAGTAACATTCTGACACGTCATTTACAGTGTGCGTGTCGCCAGGGTGTAGCTGTTATTTGGTTTGTCAGAACGTCAGTATAATAGGACAGCTACTCTTACTTTGCTGGATGTTATCTTTACAGCTGGTTTGAGGTTCTGTTGTGCTTCTGATTAAAGCATATGTTGTATTTTATTACTTAATCTTTTATTTTAAGACAAAAACCCAGACTTTAAGGCTTTTCAGCCGTAGATGTTCTTTTTCTTTTGTTGTCAGGCATGTTAGCATTATAACTTATGTCAAGTTATTGTTTGAGCCCTAAGATAAACAATTGGTTATAGTTTGCACATGTATGCCTAGGGAGGGGACCTATAAGGTGATTGTAGTTTATAAACTGGTTAAAAGTAAAAGCACAAGGTAGGTGTTTCTACTAAAGTGGGCAGTGAGTGTGTATAGTCTACTACAGTTTGTACATCAAGGGGTTTGCAAGGAATGTACATACCCATCTTGTCTCCAGAACTGATATTAGTGCTCACAGTGTAGTTCCTATTGCTATAGCTTTCAGGATTCTCTCTGATGGACTTCACTTTCAAGGCATGTCCTTTAAAAGATCCATAGTCTATAGATCCTACCATGCGAGACAGTCTATTGCGGTAAAAGCTCCATGATGAGTTTGCATTTATATTCTTCATACGTTGTCCCAAGTGGCCGAATGGATTAAAGCCCTCGGGGTGCATGTGTGTGTGTATCATGATTAGTGTCGACGCACCGGCAAGCAGACAGGAGGTAATTTACGCTAAGAGAAAGGGACGGTGTAGTGGGCCCCTCCTCCACCAATCACTTTATGGCGGTATGCAAGTTAATCCTTTTATTGTAATGAAGTAGGGTGAAGAATAATGCACTGTAAACACGGGCAGTTTAGATCCTGTCTGTCAGTTTTACGAGGTGCTGCAGCAGCGGGTTGTTGGGAGGGCAGGCACAGCAAAGCGGCCCATCTATTACACACATGACATTGACGCAGCAAAACAGCTGAGAGCTCACTTAAGGAAATTGTCCTCTCGTCTGCAGCACTGGTCTGAGGAGTTTACGCTTTTTCTCAGGGAGCTTCTCTTTCATTCCTACCACCACCACCACTGTACTCTGTTTGGGTGGGTGATAAGTCTTGCCACTGCAAAAAAAAAAGTTTATTTAATATCGAAGCAGCATCAGAGGGCCACATTTGCAGCAGGAACTGATGAGTCAGCAAATCGAGCGTGCAATTGCTAGGCGCTAGGCTCATCGCTATGCTAAGCTACATGCCAAGACATGAGCTTGACTGGCCTGCTGATGCATTTGACCAGCCTTGCGATGCTGATAAAGGATTACAGTAAAAATGTACTAGAAGTGCATGGGCATGAAATTGGCTTCAGCAGCAGGGCTTTGCGGTTTTATAGAGTGCTGGACAGACAGCAAACAGTTAAACCTAATGTAATTTTCTTCCATGCTCAATTTCATATTTGGCATAATCCCTTTTTAGTGCAAGTGTTTATGGGATTTTTGTGTTTTTTATATGGATATGAATCTAAAAGTGTTTTTGGAGCTTCCGCTTGTAACCGGGTCGATGTACTCTACTTTGCAAAAAGAGATCTTTTCCTTTATTTCCAACAATTGCTGAATAATTAACGGAAAATGACAAAGACGGTTCAGTGTATATCAAATATTTCAGTATTTAATTTGTCTACTTTTTACTTTTGTGTGCCCTCCTACCACTATAATTCTTCCAGTCCTCCTTAAACTCAACCCGTTACAGCTCGGTCGCCTCAATTGCTGCTGCTCTAGCTCTCACTGATATTGTTTTTCTTCAAAGAGAAAACAGCTACCTAAATATTCCTGCTGCCTTACATATTTCCTTCCCATCTGAATCTAAATTGTCTGAACGAGATCAGACAGAAAGGAATCAATTTGCAAAAGAAAGTTAAAGAAAACAAGTGAAAAAAGCAGGGGTTTCCAAAGCTGTCAAAGATATTATTTTAAAAATGAGAGAGAAAATGGGACTCCTAACAACCATTCAGCACCTGGTAGACCACCAAATCTTCCAGATCAGATAACCAGCTCTTTCATCTCTTAGAGAGCAGTTAAAATAAAGCTTGACATGGGCAAACTCTTGACATGGGTAGGTCTGTCCATCTTTCCATTATGAGAGGAAAACTCACTGGATCTGAAGGGATGTGAAGAAGTTTTCAAAGTTCTTTTGCCCCTGAACATTGAAATTTGCACTTTGACATCATTGTGTATAGATTTATCTGAATCATGAGAAGCAGAAAATGCAACCATTTCTGAATACTGAATTTGGGGATGGAAAAGACTAGGAAATGGTGAAATAAGAATGGACACAGTAAAAACACAGTAAATGTGTAATTTTCTGTTAAACATATGTTGGTTTTCTGTCTGACAATAAAAAATAAAGAACCTTGCCGTTTTGGAAAATATGTATATAAACACTAATCAGGTAAAACATCAAAACCACCTGCCTAATATTAAGTTGGTTCTCCATGTGCCAAAAAGGTGAGCTGTGGTATATGGCACTAAGATGTTATCAGATCCATTAAGTCCTGTAAGTGGTGAGGTGGATGAGACTAGTTTGTCCAGCACATCCCACAACTGCCTGATTGGACAGATATCAGGCCAATTTGGAGGCCATATCAACACCTTGAGCTCTTGAACCTTGCACTTTGACCAGAATGAATTATGTTTTAAAAGCACAGGTTGTCTGTTTTTCACTTTACAGGTCAACGTGTGTGTGTGTATATATATATTAGGGCTGCCACGATTGGTCTACTAGTCACTAATTTAATAGTCAACGCGTCCTTATTTTTTGAAGCTTTGTAAGTGGTATCATGGCTCCCCGGCAACCCGAGTTGGCAGCCCTGCAATCTTGTGTAGATTTGGTCAGAGTGTAGTAAAATTTCAGGGGTTACTTTCAGGGGTTATTTTGTGTGTTTTGTTGGCT
>JBBPCY010000001.1:14818225-14841497 GCA_037974405.1 Brachyalestes nurse
TCTGCCCGTGTCCTGTCTCCAAATTCACGTTATTTTAAATGTATTATTTTTGCACTTTATTTTCTACACTTTTATTTGTAGTTGGCACATAAAGTTACTTTAAACACTTAAAGCTGTAAGCTAATGATGGTTATATAAGAGACGCAGCATGTTGGTGCTAAAAGCTGTACGTTTTACGATCTGATTAGTCGACTAATCGCAAAAATAATCGGTCACTAGTCGACTATCAAAATAATCATTTGTGGCAGCCCTAATATATATATATATATATATATATATATATATACACACTCACACGTTGACCTGTGTCAGTAAAGTGCAAAACTGACATATATACTCGGCTTTATATATATGGCATCCATTATTATTACTATTATTATTATTATTATTATTATTAAGAATAGGGATTTGTAAGAGGATTTATTGTATGAATTTTGCGGGTTTAAGCACAGCTGCCCATTTACATCATTTCAGCCGAGCACAGTGGGTAAGTGAAACGACTCAGAAGTGGACTGTAAATGCTGAAAAGGTTGAAACAAAGATAGGTTCGCTATTGAACTGGAGAAGGAGCTCACAGCAAGTTCACTTTCCTCGTCTATGAATCGTATTCTCCTGCTCGAGGGGTGGTCCAGGTCGGACTAATTGTACCTCCAGCCATCCTCACTCTCAGCTTGTGGCCCATGGGAGTGAATGCTAAAGAAAAAATGCTTTGCTATTGTGGTGTTCTGCTTCACTCCTCAATCCAGACTATTCAATTGGATGCATTTGTATCATAAAGGAAACCAAGGATGATTCGTCAGAGGCACCATCAATTGCAGGTCATTTTGTATTTTGTCTCTGGCACAACATCAACCGTGTGCTCCCCTTTCCTAAGTAGTCTTTTGTTCTCTCTCTCTCTCTTTCTCTCTGTCTCTCTTTCTCTCTTACACACACACACACACACACACACACACACACTCTTACTCCCTCAGCTGAAAGTTCTAGGTAGCTCCAAAGGCAGAAATTGGAAGATGAAAGGCGGGAGATTAAGCTGAAAGGAACAGTGGGTGTTGTCAGAGGTAATTTGAAGTGCATTTGATTTCTCAAAGCCCTCTGAATGCTTTCCCCAATGATTTACCTGCTAAGCCCCTCAACTTTAACACACTAACCTCCCCTCACAAGAGGAGAGGGGTCCTATTCATGTGCAAATAGTGTCATGTCATTTTCCAAATGAAAGCATTGGGTAAAGGAAGAGACAGTTTAGTGTGTTCTGTCTGTGTGTGCTGCGTCTGGAAATGAAGAGCATATAGGGTTTAGGGAGGGTGCTGACATTGTCTGCTGTCAGCAGCCTGAAAGAGAAACATAAAAAAACACAGATTACTGTTCTTCTCCATGATCTTCATTATGGCTGAGCGAAGAGTTTTTTCTTTTCTTTTTTCCAGCAGTGTACACCCCTTTGTCATCTGAGCATATCTGAGCACGTATATCTTTTTGTCTACCTGTAATTAGATTCATCTTCAGTTTGAATCCAAAGCATGTTTTAAGCTTTAGTAATAGGATTTTTTAAATACTTTAATAAAAAAACAATTTTAAAGCCACAAAAAATGAGATTGATTGAGAATTAGATGTAAAGCAGTAATATCTAGTGTTTCATATCACAAATATGTTAAAACTAGTAGGAAATCACTCCAAATGTTACACATCATTACGCAAATAGAATCTCAGCCTACAGCAATATTGTCTTATGAAGAGAACTGGACACTTCTTTTTGTTCCAAAGTACTGTTGTGGACATGAAGACTGTCATATTTGCTTTAATCATGTATCATTATCTCCCGTGTCTTCTTGCCGTCCTCATGTTTTTATTTTAAAAGTTCCATCTTTATTTATCTATTTTGATTTTAATTTTTATAATACCTAGAAAACTCGATTTGAAGCTTGATTTTTTAAAATGAAATTTTAGGGTTGGTGTCCGAGACTAAACCTAGTCGTAGACTATATTGTCCTTTCAATAGAAAATCCAGTTTCCACAGTTTTCCACTTTCTCTAGGTGTAGTCCATCAGCCAAGATATTTTTGGAGTCTAAGTTTCAGAATGTAGGGTTCCGAGCTAACATTGCTAAAAAATAGACAACAGATTTGGAACAGTGCGTCTTACTGTGAGCTTTAAAAACAAACAAAGGCAACCATTTCATGCACCTCCAGGGCTAGAATTCACACAGCAGGACTGATCTTGGATCAGATTTCTTCAAATTTATGATGATTGTTGCAGAAATTGTTGCTGAGACTGTCTTCATCAAGGCTGCTTCTAATGGAGTGGTTTGTGAAAACAGACCCTGTTGTCTAAAAGGGCTGCTTGCGAGGGTGAAGTTTTGTTCAGTTTTAAAGCTCACAGTAGGTCTTATTGTGTCCTAAACAACATCCACAGATCTGCACCTCCTCAATGAAGACCTGGGGGTAGGGTGCCTGGGTTTTGAGACATCAGGGGCTTGTGTTTTTGGAAAAGATTAGGATGACTATGGATTTGGCTGCTACGCAGATCTCTCTATTTTGTTTAGTAGATTACTGATTAGCTCCATAAACGTGCATGTAATTTAGCAGAGGGACATGTTACATATAAATCTTCCTTTATCTTGAATCAATCAGTTAATTAATCAGAAGAAATGGAATAATTACTCTTAGCTGTGTGAAGCCGTACCTGCTAGGTGCAGGGTTTTGTCCTGCGTCAGTCCTCCTTCGCGAGACCTTTGCTTTCTTCCTGTCACGGGGATCTCTCGCCTGGTAATTGGGTATTTATCTGATTGTTTGTGAAAGGTGCTTTGGCTCCTTATCTGACACAATTATCAGAGAGAATTCAATCTCTTTCCCTGAACGGGACACTGGTGGGACAGGCAGCCGTGAACATTATGAATGAGAAAATGAAAAAAAGGAAACAGAGGATAAAATGATACTTGCCCTCTATCGTCCAGTTAGTGGCCAATGCGTCTGTCATCACTGCATGCAAATTACGCAATTGTGAGAGACACAATACATAATTCTATCAGGCTGCTGCAACAGTGAGGGGAAATAAGGAGCGATAAGAGAGCAGAGTGACAATGAGTCGGCCCATAGCTCAAATCTGATAGTGCCGCGCTCAGCCGCAACTCTAATTCTCTGCCCAGGAAACACTCGGAAAGAGAGAGTGAGAGACTGTTTACTCTGGGCTCTATGATAAGAGTGGAAGAATAGCTATTCCAGTCCACAGTCCTGCAGCTTCTTCTTCTACACCAATAGTATTATGGTCAGGTGGAGGAAGCAGAGGGAGAGAGAGAAAGTAGAAATTGAGTGCAAGTGTAATTGTGTGTGTGTGTGTGTGTGTGTGTGTCCAGGTTATTGGGTTGCTGTCGTGTTTTGTGGTCAGCGCAAAACTCAGTATGAAGTGATAGATTTTTTGCTTTTCTTTTTGAACGATTACTCATTTGACACAGACCTATTACCTTAGTAACTTTAAGATTTAGGTTTTTAAAGATTCATGCAGTAGCATGTAATAAAGATGGAACAATGCACGTATTTCCAGATTTGTTATGATTTGCACTTGTGTGATATTTATGGGCTAAAAAGTCTGCATTCTTCAGCTCAAATGCATTTGAATTCATCAAAGACATCAAACAGAACACTATCCCTAGAATTTAAAGAAAAAAGTGCACCATTTGAGCTTGGGTGTGTGCGTAGCAGCAGCCCAATTCAGTTCTCTCCTGCTATATTCTGATAAGAAACATCTAGGTGCCTAATTTTGATTGTGGACAGTGTTTTCCATCGTAAATGAGAAAGAGATTGAAAGGCGTGTCGGCTATGCTGTTTCCAATTTTGATACACCGTATTAAACATATTGCGGGTTGTTTTTACAGAAAATCACTTATTAAGACACTAATATGAACAACTCTTTATCATCGTGATCAATATGTATTCAACATTGTTGTACTGCTGTGGTGTGGAGCTGAATGAATTGCTATCATTGTGTCTCTTGCTGTTTTTGAAAGAAGCACTACATCACTGGGTTCAGATTCTGGGAGGAAAGGCTGATGATGGCATGATTGTCTCAATTTCTGTGCAGAGTAAACCATCTAGCCTGATTAGCACTGCTTGCATTGGAGTCATGATTACAATAAGACGGAACAATGTTTTGTTAACAACATATTAGCCTCTGTGTTATTGATTTTGGAGAAATCTACAATATGTAAATAAGCACTCTGACAAATTAGTATTTGAGGGCATCCTGACTAATCTCATGCACTTTGTATGAGTGTTCTGTGGGTGTTTTGGTGTTAAATTGTTTTGTTACAGCAAGGTCAGATTAATTGACAGTGTAGTTTTAACCATGCCATATTTATAGTTGGTTTCCCAAGCAAATATTAAGCTTAAACTGGGGTTACATGGCACTGTGGTACAGTCTAAGGTTAAATCTATGCCCGCAAAGTGTAATATAAAGTTAGGCTTTGGAAATTTGATATTCGGTCAATATCAATATCAATATCAATATCATTACAGTAATCATACATTCTGCATTTGCATCTGACATACTCGGTCGTAAAGATGCCACTTTTATGCAAAGTAAAATGAATGAGAGAGTGCTATACTGCCAGCTTTTGATGAATTCCTAATGTATTATGTACCTCAGTTTTATTGCTGATATTATTAGCCTTTGAGATAATAACCACTCAAAATGTGTTAAAATTAATGTTTATTTTTATGTTTTGAGGGAAGAAAAAACATATCAGGTGGCTGTTGCTAGGTTACAGGTGAATAAAGTGAAAAATCTAGTCATGTTGCCAATATCAGGAGATACTGTTGCTCAGAGAATGTTGGTGACATTGCAAGGCTGGAAAAAATTGTGGCCTGATTTTTGAATTCTAATGAATATTAATTTTAGTCTCTGTTTTATCTCCCTTTCTTTGTAGATGAATCAGGAAGGAGAGTGAACACCAGGGATGCCAGTTGAGTAAGCATCATGCGGATCGCATGGTCAGGAGCCACAGCTTTCATATTCATCACGTTGCTGCGGCTTGGACAGTCAGAAGTATTGGATAGCTCTTTGGTCCCTGGTAAGAGTGACTGCTTTGTTCTTTTGTCAGTGTTTCTGAAGGACTTATGCAGAGTTACATACAGTATACCTGCAATTTGGTATAACCACGCCCTTTTACATCCAAAAGTTTTACAATATTCCCATAATTAGTGTGTATCTCAACTAATGGTCACTGTGTCCAGTAGTCAATTTATTTGGAGCAGGTTTTTCTCCATGTAACTCTGGTTTTGAGTTCTTTACCATCTTCCTCATTTAGCTGTCTGTTTGTGATTGACATCATTAAGGTTATTTTCAGGTTATTTTCCATTAAATTGTAAGGGTACACAGGTGGTTTCACAGTGAATCATACCCTACGATGCACTTGGATTTGTTTGAAGCAGTTAGCTGCAAGTTAGAAAGATATATTGCTTATTTGACATTGGGCACAGCACTTTGTTTCATGCAGGTCTGTTTTTGTCTTAGCAGTGTTATGACAATCACCTGCCTCTGCAGGTCAAGCAAAAACAATGGAATGCTTGGTTAATCTAAATGTCAGGCAAATGTCCCCTTCCTGCCAGTTCTTGGCCATGTTGAGCTACAAAACCTTGCAAATATTTTGGCATTAGTCAGAAGTCTGGCTTACGAGATTTGGGTCCGTGTATAGTATCAGGAAACTAGTGGAATTGCAGAAACGTCTGCAATTCCTTGCAACCCACTAAATGGAGTGTGATCAAAAGATAAAACAAGCATTTAGAAAGGAGCTGTTGTGAGTTCGACAACATTCTTCAGTGGTACCAAATCTAGGCATCTAAGCTCTGATTCAAATAAACACTGTCTAATGTCCTACTCAGTAATTTTGAATAGGAGATCGAGTATGTTTTGACATCGTCCCTAAATTTGATGACTAACTATGTCTCTCATTTTGCTTGCTTATTTTCTAAAAAAAAACCTTCTCCCCATCCCTTCTTTACTTCTGTCTTAACTTATGACTTGTCATGTGTTGTTTTAGTTTATTGGCTGACAGGTGTTGTTTAGGAGTATGGAGCGTTTAGGTGTACCGAGCTTGCAGTAACTTAGTTGAACAGTAGATGTTGATTTTAAGTTTAGCTTGCAGGTTTAAGAAACAGATGTGTACTACTTGAGCACTGATGTACGTCGCTCTGGATAAGAGCATTAGCTATGCTGTAAATGTAAACGTAAATTTCTTGACGCTAAAGTGTTTTACCACTGGGCTATGTGACGCAAATTGCATTACGGTTAGCCGCACTTCAGTAATGTCCACACGTTGTGAAAGGAGTTAGTTCAGTCTATTGGTTTAGATAGTCCAATGTTTGGGAAAAGCGCTTTCCCTTTGTCACTCACAGCTCGCTATCAGTTCACTGCTGCTATCTTTATTTTCCATCTTCTTCCTTAATTTGTAGCTGACAGGGTGATGGCTCTCAGAATCACCCTCTCATTCGAACGGTCTCTCTCCTTTCAGTCTCTCCTTATTGCCTCCCACTCCTCTGTCTTCCTGCTGCCTCTCTTCTCTTGTTTACCTCCGTTCTTTCCAGCTCCCTCCGTGTCTTCTCTCTTTTCCTTTTCCTGTACCCATGAAACAATTTACTTGTCAGCTTGGGCTGTCGTGTGTCTCACTCTCCGGATCTGATGTTCTTTGCCTGTGTGTAGGTGTGGGCGGTAGTAATTTCAGCCAAAGCAGCCGTGCCGAGTTGTGTTTTAGCTGCTGCGCGGCTGCATTGATGGCTGGAGCTCAATATAGCAATGCTAATGAATGAGGCTGTGCCAGGCCTCCACTCCAATTCCTTTGCTCTGATGGGATGCTGTGCCATGGCTACTGAGCTGCAAACCAATGTTCCAGCTTCCCTGAGGCCAGCAGTGGCGCGGCATGACCATGTAACACTGCATTACATTTTAGTGCAAGGCCCAAAACAAGGGTGTAAATATTGTAATTTGAAATGCTGAGAAATAGTTAAGGAGGAAAAGTTCTGATTGTGTTGTTTTTATGTAATATTTGCTGCAGCTGTAAGGTCAACATGAAAATTGGCCCTTTTGAAAGTGGACCTTATATTAAGCAGCAATCATCATGTCATGTGATTAAAGAAAGACAAAATTATGTTTCCAGCTAGTTATTAGACCCTGGCAATACCACATGTTACCTGAAAATGCATTGTGACTTTCAACTCACTTAGAAGGTGGTAAATCGCAACAACTCGATTCAATTACTAGTTGAACGGTTCAATTTTGAATATTAAATTTCATCTTAAGTCTTGTCTATATATGTATTTTTTATTACAATATATTAGTATTACATTACAATATATATATATATATATATATATATCATGTGTCAAACCTTCATGAAAATGATAAATACTAGATATACACTACAATTATGATGGTTTCACTTACCAACATATCATTTTGCAGTGTACAACAATTTGATTTGAAATATATAAGTCAATAAGAGTGTTTTTGCTCTGTTTTTAGACAAAAGATGAACACATACTGTACCATCATTATAATAGACCACAGTTGTTTGAGGCATTCTAAAAAGAATGCAGTGATCTGTTGCCTTCAGTTACATTCATCTGATGCGTCAGTACATTTTTAGAAGTATGTTATGGTACTAATGTAGATTAATTAATTAGCTGAGTTAAGCTTCTTTAAACAGTGATGATGAAATCTGTCAACATTGCTTCATTCTATTTAGGGTTCTCTTGAAGGTGACAAGCAGTTGATTGGCTCTTTGAATCTGCAGCTATCTTTATGCAGCACTGTGCTTATTTTTTTTTAGACAGTTCTGCTTTTATTGAATGAAGACAGGGGTTACGCCAAAGTTAACCTCTCAATATGTCTCCACTTTTCTCATTTCACAGTCTCTTTCTTCACTCTGATTGTGAATATGTTGGAAGTCTGCCTGTAAATAGGATGGGAGCTTTGGGGTTCGGGTTCGTGGCCAGTGGATAGAAGTTGGGCAGAACTGCTTTGAATAATGTGGAATGTGCAAAATTGTCCATTTCCTACTACTGTAAGTGTACAAGTGGACACTCAGAACTCATATGAATCACTTTCAACTCCTTCCAACCCCTGCTGCACAGGCCGAACCTCTCGGCATTAGCCACTAGTCCATCATTAATACGCTGCTGAAGGCAGCACTTTGGGCTGCATATGTTCCTTTGCCCTGCCACATCGAGGCATTCTGTCAGTGTCCTACCTCTGGTGATTAAATATGTGGTTAATACAGCTCTATAAGAATATTGAATTACACCGCAGCCACTATGACCTTTTTCGAAATTACAGAGCCAATTGTGCGCGACGGCGGAGCACTTTTATAACAGGTGGTGCCAGGACACAGCCTGAAGGAGAATGGATTCCCCCTCACCTGCATACTGCTGACGACACTCCTTAAAACTGTTCTTCATTCTCAGCGCTGCTCAGGACACATCTTTCAACTGCCTCTACAAGCGGTTTCAGTCACAAGATTTTTCTGAATTCACCCCTGGCAATGTGCTTGAAGTCAATTCCTGTGTGATTGCTCTGAGGAATCTACTATGATATGCACACAGTGGTGTAGTGTTAAAGGACCCATGCTGTCCCTTTTTGTTTTGTTTTTTCCTCATTTGAAGAGTTTGATGAAGTATTTAAACATTTTTAACATTTCAAAAAGCGCCATTACCTCCCCTGTGCATACGGCCTATAAATGGAATCTAAGCTGTCACAAAATGTAAAATTTATATAGCTAAAAAAAAAGTTTCGCCCTGCCACTTACACTAATGTTTTAAAGAGTGTTTAAAAACATTGCTGGCATGCTGGCTTTTCAGTTATAATTCTACTAATAATATAGGCCAGCCAGTCAAAACAGAGGTCAACCAAAACAGCCTGTTTAATGATGAGATAACGAGAGGTTGGAAGGTGGTTATGTAAAAATGAATGATAGTTTTGGCCCTTAAAACTACAAAAACATTGTAAGTGAACCTCAGGGATTAAAATTAGAAACTACAAAAAGCACAACATAGGTCCCATATTGTCATTTTTGAGCAGTGCATATTTTGTACAAAGTATTGCCATTTTAACATAGAAGCTTCAAAGGTATTTTACATTTCGATAGCATCCAAAATGTAATTTTTACCATCGTGGAGATGCAAGGTTTTTTCTGACAGTGAACGAATCCTGTATAATGACCTCATGTTGGGCTGAATTGGCAATTAGATTGTTTTACACACATGCATTGGTTTTAGACTGACTTTTGGTCAAGGTTTTACATCTCTCTTCATCATAAAAACAATATTCAGCCAGAACAGGTTGTCAAATGTATTGGCTTCTGTCAGACAGCAGCTGGATGTCAAATTGCCTTAAAAATATTGTCTATTCCTTTTCTGTTTCCATTTTCTTTTGTTAATATTCTTTCTACTCTCGTTTTAAACCGAACCTATCAGACAGGAAACAGAGTCTGTCTTGTCCAGCTTTGGCCAAATGCATCTTGTCCATTTATCTTATGCTGCACCGTTTGCCAAAACGACGGGCAGTCTAAGTGGTAATGTTCTCTGTTGGCACATGGAAGAGGGAGGCTTTTTTCTGAATGAGACGAGAACAAATTGCTTGACGTAGGCAATGCCTTCTTTAACCCTGGACTCGGCAAGAGCGAGAGCTGTCCTGCATTACTCCGCACAGCACTCCGCAAATTACCTTGTAATTGTGTTTGTTTAAAAAAAAAAAAATTCATCTCAGCACTGTATTTTCATTTTTGTCCTGAGGAGAGACAGCTGCTTTTAAAAAGGATGTGAATATGCCCTGGTGATCGAAGTGGAGGGAGAGAATAACATGCTTGATAAATTTGCTTGTAACGAATGTGCCAGTGGTATTGACACAAAACAATCCATGTGAGATGAGTGTCCATAGGGCCCAAATTGGGGTTAGTTACTTGACCCATGTGTTTGGGTGGTTACTTTAATAAACTTTTGGTGTTATTGTGTGGTTTGTAGGTTTCCCCCATTCAAAACCACAGGGCATTGTCCTTCCATGGACACCTTCGCTAGGAGTAATCTTTCTCTGTCTCTGCTTCTTATTTTGTCTCAAGAGAACCTTGCTGTGTCAAGTGCTCTGCAATATTTCTCCGTCCTCCAGCTCCAAGAGCATTGCTCGTCACCTCTCTGTACTTCACCCTGCTCAGAGGACATTCAATTAGCACTCTGTGCCCTGCAGGGTTACTTCATTTTAGTCTTAGTAATACAAGTATAAGATGGTGTATTTATTTGCATGGCCACTTCCATTGCCAGTAACGTTTTAATCTCATTAAAGCTTCTTACATGCATGTAAATGAAGCCCTCGAGTTATACTGCATTCACCGATTTACAGTGAGCTCTCAATGCCGAAAACTAATAATAGTAGTGTATTACTGTGCCGACAAAGTGAAGCGTATGTGAGTGCAGTTAAATGTCTTGAATTCAGAGCTACTGTGTTCCACGCATTCTTGAATATTATTGAAGTAGGGAAGGATTGAGGCTGCTGAACATCCATTAAATTTAAAAGTGCTGACAGCTCAAACAAACATTTACCACCCACACGTTCACGTTACCCAGGGAACTCTTAATAACTTTCCTCATAGAGTTTATGAAAATATGCTTGATCTGCATTTTCTATGGCTAATGACTGCTATCAAATGGGAAAAGTTTTCCAACAGCTGTAATTTATAGTCTGTGCACTATCTTGTCTTTGTGTATATTGGTTTGTTTTAGCCTGGCTGATATAGACATTTTGTCTCTGGTACCAATTTTACTAAGATAAAAATCTGATATGCAACAATATTGACTGCTGTAATTTATTCTGGTCAAAATAATTAAACAGGTTCCAGGTTACAGTTAAACTGTGCTTTACTAGATGATAAGTGATAACTGGCAACAGTAAAATGACATATAAATGCCAGGCAAAAATAACTCAATAACTCATAAAGGGAAATAAGTCGTAAAGGAGAAATTGTACAGATTGTTTTGAATTTTTGGTAGAATTCAGTGGTTGAGATGTAATTCGGATGTTTAGAGTTACGCTGAAATGTAGCGTCAGTCAGACATTCAGAGTGGGTTTAGTGCAATATGGTTCCTTGTAGAGAAACCTACTCATTTGTTCTAGAAATATTTCTGATTTCTTTACACTACTGGTGATAGGAACGAAACTCTATAACACAAATACAGCTATTTTATTTACTACCCAAAACCACCAATGGTCCTGCATATGGGATATTGTTCAAGGTAAAATTGCAGAGAATCTGGAAAAGGTAAGTTCTATTTTGCCTAAAACTATAAAAAATCAATCACTAAGACATCAGACTGGTAACAAGTTTATAGATTTTAAATTTAACACTAGATGGCTCTGATCTCTACCAGTCTGTTTTTGCAGATGGAGGACACTAGTCTTTCTAAAAACAGCATGATAGACAAAGGGGCAGATGTTTGAGCACATGAACTGCACATTAGGAGAAACAAGCAAACAACAAGGAAAATCAAATCAATATTGGTACTTTATTAGCTGGATTTGTGTGTAAAGGTGTAAGTTGCATATGTTGTTGTGGTTATATTGGTGGTAGAAAAGGTTACAGCATGAAGGCCCCTATAGTCTTTCATCCAGCCTGCTACAGTTAAACTCATATCTGGAGGTGAGGTAACATGCATCAACCACAGCAGCAGGCCTCCATGCTGCAGCTCACAGATGCTGGAGATTTGGACACCACTCAAATTCATTTCCCCTTTCCTCCCAGTTGCTATTACCACCTCCACTGCCTCTGCTGCCCACTGTTCCACTGTGACAGCCACCCTCTCTCTCCTCTCCATGGCCTGCCGCCCTGCAGATGATGACTTATTTTCTGTTCTTGTGGCACCAGTGACTTCATACAGTGCTTTTCCACTGGCGCAAGGAACCGCGCCGCCCCGCGGACTCACGCTTTTCTTTTACAAATGAAGTAACATGTACCCAAGCCATATCTGTGCTGTCACAGCGCTGCTCTATGGCAGGGCTGAAAGTGGGCCGCAGCTGTGCTGACAGCGTCACTGCTTTTGATTGGTCAAAATGGAAAAAGCACTGTTTTTTTCTTACTGTCCGTTCAGCAACAATGAAAAATACAAACTAACAACTGGGAAGCTGACAAAGTACAAGCACTACTATCTGTTTGGGCTTAAGATCAATTTCAGTGCGAGTTTTCTTTGGTGCTAACAAATTTATCTTTAACGCTGCGAGAAATGCAATGGTGTACAGAAACACTTTCCTCTGGTTCCACTCCATGGACAAGAATTGTGCTGCTGAAACAGTGTCACTGGATTGATATACACTGGAAAATGAAAGTGCCCTAGTTCCATGCCATCGCAGTATGGTTTAGGTACAGTGTGCGTCCTGTTGACCTGTGGAAAAGTGCCTGTAGTGTTCTTGGTCACAGTGTATACACCTGAATACATGTGACAGGATTTCAAAGATTTTAAAACTTGTTTTATCTCTGAACAAGCCGAGACAGATTTACAGTTTGGTTTACAGTCTTTTGTACGGTGAGGCAAAAGTGTGAAACCACTCAAGTATCTGTCAAATACTTAATGTTACATTGATCTCTTCATTATATGAGACCAGTGAATGTACCTTTGAGCCATGTTACCCACTGGTGTAATTCATAACCATAATGATGAGATCCAACATTAAGCCTCTTAAAGGGATTTTGAATGGCTCCTGACTTTTGACTCAGCCTGTACTATAAGTGTGCTTCAGGTCAGTGGGTTTTCTTTTCTGAGAACAGAGAACTCATTGACATTATGATTTGTGGTAAATGACCGTGCACTGCAGATGTAGCAGATATAGACTTGGTTAAAAAATGTTGGGGTGGTTTTTTTAAGCTACAGTACTAAAAGTCAAGATCTTACTGTGGCAAGAGGAAACTTTTCCATTTTTTTCCTTTAGGCATAGTTCACTTTGGTCTGTAAGAGGGAATTTTCTAAGAGCTGTTCTGTATGGACCTTGGGATATCACCTTTACTGAGCCTTTTTTTCTCCATTGTCCAAGTTCTCTTGTGGTTGATTTGGATCAGGCGCTACATTGTGCAAACGGCGAACAGACAGGTGTGGTAGTCAGACTGAACAGGTCCATGATGGGAAATCTATGCTGCTACGTGCAGAGAAGGAAAATGAGCAGCTCTGTCTCCTTTGCTTTCTCTCAGCGCACTTCCTTTGCCAAATACCAGGTTTGCAACCGTTTATCGTGGGTGCAATCTTCTCTCTTTCTTTTCCGCAAGAGTGACAGGAATCTTTGACATCATGGCTCATGGTTTGGCGCGTGTAGAACTGTGGTAATTTGCGATTTCCTGCAGAGAGCACTTGGCCAGTGTCACTTCATTTTTTTGGAACATATTTTTCATATTCCTTTCTTTCTGATGGGCTCTTTGCAATATTGCAAGAGTCAGTCTAAAGTTGCAAAGTGTGCTGCTTGCTGTGATAAAACATTATGTTTTCCATTTCATTCCAAAAAAAGAGCTTTTTAGAGTGAAGCTACAGAAGAATGACTTTCCTGAAGAACCACAACTCTCGGAAGGAAACTTTCACATTAGTTAAGCAGTTTTACAATATATAAAGGTTCTTTATACAAAACTTGATTCTTTAAGAGAAATAAGATTCCTGTATGGAATTGTTCATAGAACCGTTTGTCACACCTTTTTAATAGCGGAAAAAGAACATTTCTTAACGTTTAAAGGACTTTCCCATGTTACCCTCAAATATAAAGTAAAGTTGCCCCTTATAGTCACACATGAACAATGTGAAATTCTTCCTCTGCATTTAACCCATTCCTCAAGTGAAGCAGCGAGCTGCCACCAGTGAGGGGTGTCCGAGGAGCAGTGTATAGAGACAGTACTTTTCTCAAGGGTACCTCAGTGGTGCCTCAAGCAGCCCAGAGATTTGAACCCACGCTCTTCTGATCTCACAGCAAACTCCCTAACCACTAGGACACCATCTGGCCCAATAAATGAGCCTAAGTAGTTCTTGACTTGGAAATAAGGTTCTAGGAAAAAAGAACTTGTGGATGTTCCCACCCACACATAAAGAATCTACTGAAAGCTTATTCAAGGAGTCAAAAGTGGTTCATTCCAAAGAACCCTTTCGAGCCCTTTTACTTTTAAGAGTGTATGCTTTAACTCACTGCGCGATGTTATGATAATAATATAAAGGCATCTTTATATCCGTCAGTGATTGCAGGATTAAGATTTAGATCCCATTGTGGCCAAAGCATGGAGCCTGTACTGTAAAATGGAATAAATAAGCACAGACTGATAACAGCCCTTGAAATGTGGCATTTAGCAATGAGTTTGACAGTATTGAATTGCCCCTATTCACTCCTGCAAGATAATGGAGATGATCCTCTAGCTCTACCTTCTAAAAGAGAGGTGATTTCGGTCTTTTCATTTGTCAATCACCACTCTAGTGAGCCCGGGGAAGGAAATAGTTGTAGACGGCCCTCTGCTCCCCAGACGGGCCTGTCGCTTTTTGCATGAGAAAGGAGAAAAAGAAGTCAGGACTGGGGCTGAAACGACTGACGCCTGGGCTTTTTGTCTCCATTTCATTTTTAGCTTTGATGCCAAGAGACTGGGCTGTGTCTGCAGAAGCAATCAGGGAGGAGAAGGAGAAGTTCAGGGCCTCTTTGTCCTCTCCATCTTCATTTACTGGAGGGTCAGATGCTGAAGGTCCTGCCAAGCAGGCTGGCTACCTGGAGGAACACTGCCAGAATTCATAATAGAGCAGACTGATTAATGATGTCTGCACTAGCCTGAGTTTGTGGAATTTGCATCTCTGTTTCCTCACTATACATGTGTTAAATATGGTAAATTAGGTATATGACCTGATAGTGCTTCATATGTTTTATGTATTTTTGACTTGACTAGAAAAGTTGCTAAGATGAAACCTAATATTAATTATGTTTTAGTATCTTATGACCAATTGCTTGAAAGTGATTAGTGTTCATCTCATCTTTTGCAGCATATCCCAGAGTGGATTTTAATTTCCAGATCTTAATTACACATTAAAATCCTATGTAATGTTACAATACAATGTAATCATTGGTTGCTCTATGGAGTTTAAATACCATTCTCACGGTGCTGCTTGAAGGGCAACTCCACTGGTAAATAACAGATGAGAATCATGGGCATGGAAATGAAAAAAAATGTGCTGTTTACCAGAGCTCAGGGATTGCAGCTTTATTAGAAGTTATTAAAATGGTTTGATGCAGCATTCTAGAGCAACCACAGCAGTAGTGATAAAAATATGAAGCATTTAAAGCTTTAAAGATACCTCACAGAAAGTTTTACATGAAAGGTTTATAAAATGCCACTTGAAGTTTTTTGATAGTTTTGACCTACAAGGCAAAATGGTGTCATTAAAACTCAGAAGACATGTAGTTTTACTGGTCATTTTACATAGTAAATACAATTTGTCTTGTACGAATGTTTTCCACCATCCATAAATTACAAATGTTTACGATCCAACATTTCAAAACAAACCTGAATTACTTTATTTACATTTGAACAAGTAATTCATGCATACATTTGCTGGAATTCCTCCCTAACCCTCAGTACCTGAATGAACGCTGCTGAAGCATCATCTTATACAAAAGCACTTCTTCACACATGTTGTTTCATGATCATATATTGTGTAGAATCAGAGATCTCAAACTTTGTAAACTTTACGTTTTTTGGAACTGTGAAATGGTGGTCATTATTAAATAGTGTCATTTAAAAGTCAAAACAACTAGATTTTTATTTCTGATTGTAAAAAAAAGTGGAAAATCAATATGGCATGAGAAGCCCAATCACATGTGTGTTAGAGTGTGACTGTTTCGAAGCATGACACAGACAGTTAGGAGTTTTGAAGAAATGAATTCTTACTTGTGATTGTAAATATTTGTATGTAGTTTGATTTTTTTAAAACATTTTTTCAACACATCTAATTATAATACTAATGTGTGTGTAAGCTGAAAAGTATTGAATGTGAATGGATTTTTACAGGGAGAAGGGAGAACTCTGATTTTTTATTATACAAAATAACCTTTTTTTTTATCATATTGGTGTGTTGTGCTGAAAAATACATGAGACAATCGAACATTACACATTATTTATGGCTTTGAATATTACAAAAGAACAAGTAATGCATAAACGGGAAAATGCCCTCAGGGTTCTGTGGGTTAATAGAGCCTGATGCTTTAATGCTTTCATAATACACTGATTAATCAGACATAAAACAAGCCCTTAATCACCCTTACAGTAAACTGACCAGCAGCTCTCTCTCTCTCTCTCTCTCTGCTCTAAATCTTCCTGTTGTTTAATCAATGTAATGAATGCGTCTCATTCCCAATGTGCAATTTAAAAAGACGAATCATTAAAGTTATAGGATAGCACTGATCAGAGATGCAACTTTCCATTTTATTAATGCAAGAATTGCTCAACCTCCAGAGTTACTTAGCCATAGGCAGCGAGTGTACAGGAAGATAGTGGTCTTTGGGAATAGCTTTTAGGAAATGAAAAACAGGCTCTGTATTAGCTGGCTTTATCAGCATGGTGCTTCTGCCTGGCCTGTGTCCTTATCTTCACTGGCACTGTTGTCTGGAGTCTGTACATGTCATAAGATGAGCTTTTGGGGACTTTAGAGAGAGGATTACTTTCAATAAAATCTTTTTCTTCTGACTAAAGTATCAACAAGCCAAGCTTTTAATAAATAATTCTGTTTGACTGAATCTGACATCTCATGCCAGGCATGTCCTTATGCAGTTTGGTGTTGAAGAGTTTTCTATAGTTAACTAAGTTCTCCTGCATATCTTTCACGATTTATCGTATGTCACTGAAAATAATTCACACTGTATTCCAAAGCTCTTAGCCATGCAGTAATCTGTTAGTTGCCTTGATTGACATGGAGAAAGGAGAGCTCACACTGTGCCTTTTTTTGAAAATTGGTCTCATGCGAGCTTGTTCCCATGATATTGACTGCTTGTCATCTCACAGGCAAATTGTAAAGACATCTGTTTTACCTTTAAAGAATTGCTAACATCAATGATCAATAATATCTACTGCATTGACATGGCACAGATACAGATTCTGTTACATGGTGATGAGGACTGAAAGTTCACAGTTCAATATCTGGAAAAATACTCTGCCCTTCCAGGATAGTATCAATATTAGAGACAACTTACTCTGACACGTGGCAAGCAATGATTGGACCCAAATGAGAGCAATATTGCTTAGTTCATGCTAATGCACAATTTTTATATGTATTTCTTATTAACTTATTATGCTCCCTCAGCTGATCTATAGGGACGTACATTTAATTATATTACACCTCTGTCTTGAGCAATCGAATTTGGAACTGAGCCTGATTCTCCTCTGTCTACTTTTTAAGTGGGTAGATATATCAGGAGTGGCAATACTGTTGGACTGTAAGTCACTTTTTGTTACACAAATAGCATTTTACTTTGTTTCTCACTTTGTCCAAAGTTAAATACAGCTAATTTAGCATTGCGTGTGATGTGGAAAGGCTTAGTTTTCAGACAGGGTGTATAGATAGCAACAGCAGACATGACTTTCAGGCCATGACTGGACTCGACTACTTTTAATTTAATGAAATCTCAATGTTACTGTCACATTTACTTTGATATCTCAACATGATCTAGCTGAAAATTCCCATCCAAAGCTTCGGTTCGATATTCTGATACATTTTACTCCGACCAACATGGACATGAATGTGCATCAACTATGCTGGGAGTATTACAGAATGAATGAAAGGGAACAAGGTCTCCAATTGTATCTCTGACAGTGCTTTAGATAAGATAGATGGGGTTAATAACTGAAATTTAAACATGAGCTTGGCGAATCTCAAGTGCCTAAACACCGGGGACAGCGGTGTGAGCAGAGTCTGGGGACATTATGTTTGTGTCATTGTCTGGCTAATAAGCTTGATTTACAGCTCCACCTTCGCCACTAGAGCAGCCGGAGGAAGTACTAATTAGGGAAGGTGGTGTTAGCGATGCTCAAAGCACGGGCTTGCTTGATCAGTTATCGCAATTTATGACCATTAAAACACTATCACACATCCTCTCTCCGGGCCGGTATCTCATTTGTTCTCTTGCCTGCTCTCTTTCATGCACAAACACGCGCGAGCACTGCAGCAAATATCGACCAACCAAGCAAATATTGTCCTTTCCTGCAGGTTATTTTCTCCATAAATGCGGATGAAAACTGGTGATAAGCTGAAAGAATCGCTTTCCAAATGGTACATAATGACAGGAAAATATGTCAAAGTGTGGGTTCAATTTCTTATAGACAGACACTGCAGGCCCCATTACCGTACATCACATGATGTGGACGTCTGGATGACATTGGTTTTATTGTGCCGGAGCCATGCTAGCAGTCGAGTCGCAGTGCTAGTGGGCACAAAAATGAGACGATAGCTTGCTGGAATCCTGCCCAAAGGATGTAGAGAGGACATGTGTAGCGGAGGTCAGCTGACATTGCAGAGGATAGAAAAGGGTTAAGAGGGTCACAGGGCTGCAGTTTGCTGAGCTGAAATGTGCACCCCATGCGCATGTTTAATGTGAACTGGCACGCCAGTGTATTGGATACATACACATGTGCATAAACTAGCGTGTGAATTCACATTAAATTGAGCTATGAAGAAAATAAAATTGGAAAACATGTGAGACATTTTGATTTTGAGTGTAGGGTTTCAGAATCAGAACCAGAATCAGAAAATGTTATTGGTTCCATTGGAAACTGCTTACGCAACGACTGCACAGACACACAGAGACACAAAGACCACCTTCGCCACTAGAGCAATATAATAAATAATATAATATTTATTATAAAAAATATAATATAAAATATACGGTGGATATAAATACTAAAAATTAATCATTGTGAACAGCCGAGCAGGAATTGAGGGTGGATATATTACAGTTATCTTTTTTTTTTTGTTAACTTAAAAGTTAACTTATATTGAGACCCCCACCCCCTCGCCAGATTAGGTTCAGCTCTGGCTGTTCTGCGTTTGCAGGTCTGTGCTCTGTGCACCTTTAATTCAAATAAACAGCTTTATTCAACAGCAGTTCAACTGCAAATTCGCCCTCATTTTCCCCATCTTGACTACAAATGGGACTTTAAGCTTTGACAGCATTAGGGAGAGCTACAGAGACCAGGACAAACATCATTAATGCTGCAGCAGCAGGAATCAAAGCTCCAAGCGACAGACAGAGCAATCCAGAGTATATTTCAGTCAAGTTTAATCTTATTATGATCGTATAATGGAAAATGGGGAAATCAATTACTTTATCCCTGTGTACTTGAAAAATGTGCTCTGAATTCATTCAAATGAGTGCCATTATCAAGAAAAAAAAAATCTTAAATCCAATAAAAACACAAAATTCAGAAAGCTAAACCTTGCACTGTTTTTGTCTGCAGTAGAAGATGAAAACAGGTCTGCATGCCAAAACAGGTGTCTCTGGTTGTTGTAGTGTCCCTGAATGCTTAAAATCCCCAATGTTTTCCAGTTGTTGCAGTTTCAACATCACAGCTGTTTTCAGTACTCTCATTCAGTTTCACTATTGGAGGAACATTGTTCCAGCTTTAATACTGAGATGGGCAATTCATCCCCACCCCCACTGTAGCCACCTATGCTTATCACCATCAGTTAGAAAGCTATTGTCCAAATTGCATGCATAAATGATTGTATAGCAAATTATTAGACTTCCTTGTGTGGTTTATGACCATGTCTGACATGGTTTGATTTATACAACTGTACAAAATTATATTCCATAGCTAGGAATAATTATAGCAGTGGTAGAAGTCTGAGTTTTGTCTGACTTTTGTCCATTTAAGCTTCCATTACTTAACTACACTGGCCTTGTAGCTCCAGTCCAAAACGAACAAATCAAACTTCAGACATCAAACGTGTCTTGGGTGAATGACTACATTTGTGGTAAACTGAGTAAATTTGATTAGATATCGATAAACTATTCCTTTAGACACACCCAAGTCTCCACTGACTAGATTGTATTGATGGTTATTGTTCTTCCTTGGCAGAAATACGATGATACCTGTCAAGTGTACGTGTGTGTATCTGTGTCTGGGTCTTGCTGTGAATCTGTGTCTAGCTGACATATGAGAAGCGTCAGTCTCTTCCACGTTTCACGTGTGTGCAAGTCAGAGAGACCTCCTCAGGCCCCTCACATTACTGTCACTCTGTCATCACACAGAAAAGGCCCTGGCGTGGATCTGTGTGTGTATGTGTGCACGCAAAGAGAATCATTGAGTGACAAGCCAGAGAAAGTGTGTTCACAGTGGCATTCTCATCATACTGCATCCTCAAGGCTGTGCTTCACCGTAATAGCACAGCAGTTGAAGTCTAAAATACTAAAATTGCCCATTGACCTAAATTGCCCGGTATGTTTGGCTCTGCATGAGAGGCTATGCCGCCTCAAGTGTAATTTCTTTAATTTCTTGAAGGGTACAGGTATATTTCATACATACCATGGTCTAACATATGAACGCTATGATATAAGTGTGAGAGTTTGTGGAGGGAATCAATAGATTATGGTTGTCATATGGAAGCCCCATCACTTGATTTTTATTTTTAAATCACTTGTATAACTACTGTGACTACTGGTAGTTTGTAGTTTGAGGCTGCTGGTGGCCTAGTGATTAGGGATTTGCCGCTGCAATCGGAAGGTTGTGGGTTTGAATCCTAGGGCTGCCAGTGGCACCACTGAGGTATCCTTGAGGAAGGTACCGTCCCCACACACACTACTCCCTGGGTGCTGTGTTCCTGGCTGCCCACTGCTTCATTTGCCTGAACAGGTTAAATGCGGAGGACTCAGAGTTTCCTCTGAAATCAATATAGTATGGAAAAAAAAAATCAATTTAAAGTATTGTCTAATCAACTTATAACTGTTAACAAGCATACTAATGAAGTAGAATCATATAACATAATTTAACAAACAACAGGTGGTATCTAACTGTATGAGTCACCTATTATCCTTACTGAGACACAGGCGAAGACGGCATTGTAGATGTATTTTTAACATACACCTCCTCAGTAATCAGCGAGGGATGAGAGGCATAAATAGCTAAAGAGAGGAAAATGTAAACAATAATTAGTGTAGGTTAAGATTAGGTATTTATATAATAAATAATGTAAAACTATCGACCTTGATGTATATATTTTCACCTCAAAGTGAATGGGGAAATTAATAATAATTGATACATTTACATTACTCAAGTTTCATTTATGGAGCAGTAATAGCAGTTTATGGCAGACTGGAGGGTTGTGAATAAATGAATGAAAGAAAAGGCACATTGTCATTTTTGAATACGTGAAAACAGGGAGCACTGGTCTAAAACATGCATTATTTTTTTCCTTATTTTATTCCTGAAGTCACAACTGGTCTCTTCCCATATACAGTTTATGTTGGTTATCTTCAACCCTTTTATCAGTAGTCAGTTTCTGACCACAGTTGCACTATTGGCTGGGTATTTTTGGTTGGTGCTCAGGCTATTCTCACCCCAGCAGTGAGACTGGTGTGTGTAAAAACCCCAGCAACACCGCTGTGCCTGATGCACTCGTACCACTACAGCACACATAATAATGTCAGTACCATGTTGGTACTCACTGCTGTGCTGAGAATGGTCCACTGCACACATAATATGGGGCCAGTGGTGGTCCTCGGTTGGTTTCTGATGGACTGGACAGAGGGGGGCTGATTATTTGTGCAGCAACAGATGGGCTACAGTCAGTAATTGCAAACCTACGAAGGGCAGCTGTGTGGTGTGTCTAATAAAATGGCCAATGAATGTAAGTAAGGAAGATATAGCTAAAATTGGAAACTGTGTATAGCAGCATTATAAACCTAATTTGCCTCTAGCTCTGAGATGCTGCTTTCATTTAAAAAAGCTACGTTTGATTCGTCAGCTCTTATTAGAGTGGATGCAAGTTTCACAAAGACTGTTTCTCTGTTTTCTGCTTCCTGCCTTTGATCCTGCCTCTGCCAAGTCATATCAATTTGAAACTCCCTGTAAACACTAGACATAGTTTCTCAGATGTTTTGTCTCTGTGTGATCTAGCATGAGATGTTGTTGAGTTGGGAGTTCCATTCTAACGTGATATTGGTTTAAATATTGATTCCCATATTACATATTGTTGTCCCATATTATATATTGATTCCCATATTATATATTGTCGCAGGGAGCATTATTCTGCTGAAAGAGTCTTCTGCCCTAGTGGAATACCATTGTCAGGAAGGGATAAGGTAAATAGCATACACCCGCCCAGCTGTCTAAATAACGGGACTTATTAGACCAGATGACCTTCATCCATTTCTTTATGTATGTAAGTTTGTGTGTGCGTATGTATATATATACAGCTCTGAAAACATGAGAGGCCACAGCAATTTATTTTTAAATCAGCATCTTTATGAGTGTGACAACCATTCCATGCCAGTGTCTGTTAAATTCCTACACAAGCACCTCATTCTTCTTTATGATGTACTGATTAAGTGATCACCGGAATCAAATCGTATTTAATTAGTATTAAAAAAACACTGCCGTAATTAACTCTCCTCTTGCAATGTGAGCAGCTGGATGGAAAACCACTACTAGAAGTTTGTCAAAGACAGTAATTGCCATTTTGTTTAATAATGAACAAGAGATTTCTTTTATTTGAATTATTCAAGTTCTATAAATACTGCATCATTTCTCTTATTTTGACGTGTTGCCATTTCTTAAAACTAAGGCAAAGCTGTTCAGATCAATGCTTGCACCTATAAAAAGAAACTATTGCAGTGGTCTCTTATTTTTTGCTGTATATATATGGTACTTCTGCATGCTTTAAATTCAGCGTGGCAGAGAGAGAGAGGGGGAGAGAGAGTAAAAGAGAGAGTGAGAGACAGAGAGAGAAAGACAGACAGAAAGATAGACAGAGTCTCTCCCTCTCTCTTACTCTCTCCCTCTCTCTCTCTCTTCTGGAAAAGTCCAGAACGGCCTAAATCTCTCTCTCTCTCTCTCTCTCTCTCTCTCTCTCTCTCTTACACTCTCCCCCTCTCTCCAGAACTTCTGTCCGGTGCGTGGCCGTTGGGCCCGAGACAGAACGGCCATTCTGGACTTTTCCAGAATGCATAGATTGCCAGTCCACCCCTGTATACATTTTTGTTAATTGGGTAATGTATTAAGCTGAATTTAAAATGAAATTAAAGTGTTTGGGGAA
>JBBPCY010000001.1:14848088-14868960 GCA_037974405.1 Brachyalestes nurse
TCCCTAAACAATGAGTCAGCCTGGGCTGCCACGCCCCCAGTCAAAATAAGAGTTCCTACGGACTGGGGGCGTGACAATATCAAGATTAAATACATACAGTTCAGGCGCGCCTGGTCAAATGCCATTGATTTTCTAAGTAAATATATAAGTACTCAAAAACACTTCTGCAGGTTTTTATTCATAATGACTGCTTAGGCTCATGCAAACGTTTTGGTGCATTTTCTGTTTAAGATATTATAGTATTTTCATAGTTATAATATATGTTTTGGGGTTTTTAATGAGTAGAAAAGCAGAAAAGTTTGCTCCCTTTTAGGCATGTATTTATTTATTTTCTCTTAGACATCCATGTAATTTGATTAAAGGTGTTCAAACCTTTGCTTTTGACTGTAGTCATGCTTACCTGAGGGGACCACAAATGAAAAATTTGATCTTTAAGCGATGCAAGACAGAAATCCAAGGCAATGTGAGGAATGTTTTCTTCTTGATTCTTGTTTAGGTCTTTGTTCAGTTCGCACCTTCAGTGTGTGACGTATGGTAAAGTACTGTTGTTAATCTGTCCACTCAAACAGGCGAAGGGCTCTTAGCCTATTGATACACATTAAGACCTCCTGCCATGGCTCAGATTCAACCATGCATGTGTGTGTGTGTGTGAGTGTAAAAGTGTATGTGTGCATGTGTGTATGCTATATGTCTGCGAGACAGGCCACAAATTGAGCATGGCAGGGAAATTGCTTTAGTTTTTCCATGCTGTTGTTGTTTACAGCAATTGACCCAGTGATTCATCGCGTAAATAATGCTTGAGTTTATTGCTGCTGTTCGTTGCTGGTCTGCCCTTGTCATATCCTCATCATTCCTGATGCCAGAATGGAGGGGGTTAGAATGAATTAGCTCATCGTTAGAAGTCCAGTGATTGCTTCAGGTGGAGGCGATGGCTTTAAGAAGCTTTGTCGCTGGAAAATGAGATACATTATACTGTTTTAAACTGAACTCCCAATCTAGGGCCTTCGGTTAAACATAGGTTTTGGCCCAGTGTCAAGAGTATCCAATTAAGGCTGCCACAGGAGATAGGTGTTCGCTCCTGGAGACATGTGCAGCACTGCTCCCTCCCCAGATGCCCCATTAGAGAGCTGAGAAGCCTGCAAAAAAACTCAGCCTCGCATGGACTGACCCCCAATTCAGCAAAGAAGAGCACTGGCCAGGCCATTAACCCCCAAAGCCCAAAGCTACCTTCAAATTTAGAATTGTCTATGTGCATATTTGTATCAGAGAAGGAGAGGGCATTTTGACTTTTTATGTTTTACATCTTTAATGAGATTCTTGGGGCAAGCCTTTGTCCAAGTAAAAAAGCATGGATTGTTATACCATTTAAAATTTTCATTATTTGGTTCAGTGTGGTGTACTAAAACGTTTCTATATTGCACTAAAAAAGGAATCTCTGAGCTTCTCACAGCTTCTTGTTACAATAGCAGAACTGTGTCTGGTGCTATTTGGAACTATTTTTTAAAAAATATTCTTTAAAGAACTTTATGCATGAGGTTTTCCATCATAGAGAAGATACATTCAGTGGTGCAAGGAACTGTTTCAAATGGTTCTTTGTGTGTTACTAAAAAAACCTTAAATAATAAGAAAAAATAAAGCTTCCTAGAATGTACAGACATGTGCAAAAGTTCTTGTGCCGCTGGTCAAATTATATTTTATCGATTTTCTAAGTGGAAATAAATACATATCCTCTATAACGGTGTAGCCTAAATCTAGTCCTGAAGGGCCAGTGTTCAGCACAGTTTTTAATTTTCACTTAATGAACCTGGCACTGAATTAACAGCTGAGATGAACCTGCTGTTGTGAACACTGGACCTCCAGGACTGTATTTGGGAACATATTTGACAATTACCGTTTTCCTAAATAAATATAATGTGTTGACTAAAATGTGTTGAGAAATCACAGTCTGTGAACTTTAGAGGATGTGTGAACTTACATTTACTTAGATAAACAAAGAAATGTTATTTGATCTGTAGGGTTCATAGAATAAACTTTAATCAGTTTACATTATGTTGAGGTTATTTAAACTTATATCTCAAGATCCAGGGTGATGACACTGCATCTCTAGCATCTCTCTGGTGGGTAATATGCTGGCTAGTGTGGGTGTCTGTTTGCTGACACAAGAGAATCAGCAGTTAATATTCTTCCCTAAGCATGTTGAGCTGTTTAGTGATGGGGCTTCACTAGTAACTGTAAAGTGTAAGTGTCAGGTGATCATTTGTCATACGTGAACACATGACAGCACACAATGTGAACTGTACAAAATTCTTTTTTCTGTATTTAACCCTTTCGTCAAGTGAAGCAGCGGGCTGCCAGGAACACAGCACCATGGGAGATGGTACCTTACTCAAGGGGACCTATAAGGTGCCACTAGCAGTCCTGGAATTAAAACCCATGACCTTCTGATCGCACCACCTTCCACCTCGGTGGCATTGGGTGATATGGGAAGACCTAGTTGGCAGGTGCAACTGCTCAAATTGGGGGGAAAAATTATGTGTTTTAATGGACATTAAGTAAACCTACTTATAGTCTGATATTTGATTCATTTTTCAGTGTTGATGCCAAATGGATAATAGAAATTGATTTTTAAATACAGTGTCTTTGTGCCGTAGTTTCAATTACAACCTTAACAAAGCAGGTTTTTCAACCTCACTAAAACTGTTCTATTTTTTTTGTTCTAAATAACACTGGGAAGTACAGAACTTCTGTCTGAGGTGTGTATGCCAAGTGTGGAATATTTAATGATAAACAGGTTGCTATGCTCCTTGTTATCAAGGTCAAACTGTCTAACATCAGTTTTTCAACAGCAACTGTAATGACTTCGGTGACAAAAAACCCCATTAAATTAAATGTTTTATCTGTTTCATAAGTTGGGTGGATGTTATTGCTGGATCCTGTCAGGAAACGAGAATACAACAAATTATTCCAACTTGCTTTTTAAAATTACCTTCATTTGAGCTCCCCTGAAGGATTAAAGGATGTCACTTATTCTTTATCATGTTCTTTAATGTGACAGTACATCATTTTTATGGTCAAATAAGTTCAAAAACTCAAGGTCAGGTAAATTGTTCTTAAAGAGATTGATTTTATATTGAATGGATTTAGGAAACAAGAAAATGCGACTAATATTATTCAGTGACTGCCAGTTCAGATCTGTAGAAATGCCTACATTCCTAAACATAAATAAGGTATGTCCTGATATATAAAGGCACATACCTTATTTAGTTGTATCACAAACTTCAATGTTCTAGTGATCCATTTTGAATTTAGGGAATATATTTCAGCTTGAAAAAGCACATACTTGCAAATATTTTGTGTTTCAACCACAGCATCAAATGTTGTGGACTCAAATGGCACTGTTCTCACAGAATGATTCATATATAGGCTTCTGAAAGGTGTAGTGTTCCATCCTGGAGTCCATACTTGGTCATAAAAGCATGCTTTATGACAAATCCACTCTTCTGCTGCCTTGCTTACATGCTTACTCAGTACTTTTACATCACCCATAGTTCACCTCCTCCCTCTCTCTCTCTCTCTCTCTCTCTCATACACACTCTAACTGTCTCTCTCTCCTCCTCCCTCCTTCCATCTGGGACTGCAGAAGCCTAAAGGTAAACAATAGTGTCCGTTCTCCCCATCTGTTCGTCTGGCTGCTGTTTGTCCAGTAGGCTCAGCAGTGACCACGTCCATTCCTGAGGAGCTGGGCTAAGGCATCTGCCTCAGGTTTACTGCTGGGATTTCCTCCCTCATGCAGAGACACAAGCTCCAATCACACAGCGTCCGCTCAAGGAGAATGCATTTGTCTCCATTGGCGGCCTTAATCTTTATCAGCTACGTGTATAATCACCTAGAAGTGCATATTTAATATACATTTGCATATTCTGAAGCCCATCCTCAATTTCACTTAGTATAGTTTACCCTTATAAGTGTAGAGTTATTATAGCGGCAGTATAGATCATCCTTGGGCGTGTTATTGTGATTAAACCACAGTTTTTGATCATTTATAATTTGATTTTGATACAGATACAGTGACAATGCATAAAGTGCGAATAAAAATAGCTTGATAAATGTAGTGCTTCTGCTAAATAAAGTACTGCATTACAAAAACTGAAGTGTGTCTGGACTGGAGATGAGAAGTCTGCTACTCGAGTAAGCAAACTGCAGACTTATAGCTACACATTTTACATGTTTGTGTAATATTAGTAACTCAGATTAGTAACTTGGCCAGATGAACTGTGTTTTGGTGAAAGACAGATGGGTGAATGCCCATATAGATTACTTTGTTGATTACAGAGACACAGACCTAACTGTGGTACTGAACTGAAAGTTCATAATTTGTCCATTTACCAAAATAGTTCTACTTGTTGGAATGATCTAAAGAGAAATATGTGAGAACTGCAGGATTCATTGTGATGCTCTGGTCAATGTTCTGTTATGGACATTTTCATGGCAACGGGATTCCCTAATGGCAGTGTCTTCTTTCCTTGCTACGCTGCAGAAATGTTCCTGAATGGTCTGAGGATCAGGACAAAGACTTCAGAGTGATAGTTGGGCCTCCAAATTCCACAGATCTTTGTCCAATCAAATATTTGTGAGAGGTGCTAGACAAACTAGTGGTGCTAGACAAACTAGGAGGCTCTATCTCATAGCTTAAAGGACTTAAAGGATCTGCTGCTACCATTTTGGTGCTGGATACCACAGCACACCTTTAGATCTTGTGAAGTCCATGCCTCCAGGGTTCAGAGCTGTGTTGGCATCAAACGTGGGACCTACACAGTATTTAGGCTGGGGGTTTTAGTATTATGGCTGATCAGTGTGTGCCTTAGAAGGTTTATGCTTAAGCTTAACTAAGAATCCTGTATGATGCATACCATTACAGTGATCATAATACTGCAGAAAAATGATAAAGTCTTGGGGTAGCCATTTGCCTAGTGGTTAGGGAATTGCCCCTGTCATCAGAAGGTTGTGGGGTTGAATCCCTAGACTACTAGGGGTGCCACTGAGGTACCCTTGAGCAAGGCACTGTCCCCTCACTTCTCCCCGGGCACTGGCTGCCTGCTGCCACTTGGTAAATGGGTTAGATTCAGAGAACAATTTCATGCTGTTTACTCTGTGTGCTGTGGTGTGTTCACATATGACATAAGGACGCTTTACAATTACTTATAAAGTGTATGGTTGTATTTCCAAAAAAAGGAAATTTTGCATTAAACGTAGTAGTAGCTCTGCTGTCAGTGATAGTGGTATTTAGAAGCATTTAGGAACTATAGCTCACTGTGTAGATTTCTCCTGAGAGCATGTCCATAATGTAGAATGTTTCTTTGCAATCTGAAATTTCATCTTATGCCATTTCACTCACAGGCACTTAATTCTAATACAATCAGCAGCTCTGGGCGTGTAATTGTAAGTCTACTCCTTCCCCTGATGGATGGGGTGAGGGCTAAAGGCCAAACTAAACCGTGACCTGCCTCATCCAATTTTATATTCCCTTCGCTTTTGAAAATATTGCATTCAGCAAACTGTGAAATAAAAAATAATGTCGGGAGCTAGCATGCGCCTCTTAACCCGGTGATTGTGTTGGTCAACTGTGTCCCCATGACTCTATTAGGGGCTTTATGAGAAGGTAAGAGGTTTTTCTGAAGGTAATGGTAAAAAATGAGCTCTCTCTGAAAGATTCCTGAAAAGCCCACCGTGCGTCTGGCCTTCCGGACCGCTACTCAGCCCATAACCAGGCAATTCATTAATGAGCAGGCGGAGAGGAATTGGATTCATGCATGAGCACACAGCAAGCAAAAACATAAAGTGGCTTCAGAGTGTGAAATGCTGGAGCATTTACATAATTTCAAGTTAAGGGTTGGGAACGGTAATAAAGAGTTATGATAAAACTGTCATTAGGTCTCGAGGAAGCAGGAGTGACGGATGCAGAAGCGTGAAGATTAATTCTCTGTTGCCCTCCCTGATGCCGAAATGCCACGGGACCGGATTTAATGAGTTCAGCTTTGCCATGGATAATGTACCTGTTTGGCCATGCATCACCTCCCAAGAGAAAGCATCAGTGTCTCTGTGTAGATTCCTGTAGCATGCTCACACACTGTAGATTAAGTATTTAAGGAGCTGAAGATTGAATAGTGACAACTTCTCAGTTTACTCTGTTACCCTGATGAGGAACTGAGATCTGTTCTTATTGGCTGATGCGATATTTTCACTGTACGTTCACGCATCCTTTTAGAGATTTTTACACACATTGACATGGCAGTCTTGTATTTTTAAAACTGTGAATTTGGGCAGTCCTCATCAAATCATAAACTTATTGCTTGCTGTTTTTATACAATTCTAAAACTGTCATTGTGACTTGACGTAGCTTACATTCAGGTGGTCATCAGTAACAGCTAAACATTGAATCACGTTGTGTCACAGAATGATCTGGCTGGTATTATGTTGTCAGAAACATAATTCACACTTTCATACCACTTTGTCAGTCATTATGTCCGTCCTATGAGTCTGTAGTGACCAGCACAATTTTCTATGCTGTGCTGTGCTGGCAGCGTGAAAGTGGCAGACGACACCTATAGACTTAACAAGCTGCTCAGGACAGTGGGCTCAGTGGTGGGTGAGGAACGTGATGACTTGAAACTGTGACTGAAAGGAGAACATTGTCTAGACTTCAATGCTGATCACCCACTCCACAGTGTTGTGACTGAACTGAGAAGCACTTTTAGCCGCAGACTGCCCAGCATAAAGCGCTCTATTGAATACGACAGAAAATCCCTCCTCCTCCTCACTGCCATCAGACTCCTCCCTCTGTCTCACACCCACACAATAATCTGTGCAATAACCTGCTGCTATGTGCAATTTCTTATTGGGTTTAGGTCATAATCATTTTAATATTATGTGTCTTACCATGTGTGATATCATGTGTTGTTTCTTATAGGATGCTAAATCATTGTCATTATGTGCAATAGTCTTACCATGTAAAATATCACTACTTATGTGAGTATTACTTATATACAACTGAGCTCTATTTCATGCACTAATGGATTTACAATAGAAAACAACTCCAAACCAGTATTGGAGTTACTAGTGAATAAATATTTGTTGCCCAAGATTTAGTTTATATAGCATAGTATATTTCGTACAGAGTATTTTGGAGAATAGTTCTTATTTGACTTTTATTTTAGTTTATATTTAGTTTATACATATTGTTCTTGTCTCCTTGTCTCTGGGTGACTGTGCATAAGCAATATCCTCCAGGATCAGTATGATTCAGAATCTGAAAACAGATATTTTAGCCATGCAAAGTTGCTACTGCATGATACAGTTTTCCAATGTGTATTTCAATTCATTCCATTGTTCTTTCCGTAGCCTGGCTTATGAATCTACCGTAAGTAAAACAACTTTTACAATATAAGGCTTATTTGACTTTATTTTGCATTTTTATTTTCACTTGATAATGAGACGATATTGGATTCAGATTATATTTATCAAGAACACATTTAAGGCAAATTTAATCGATTTTCCCATTTCCTTATGAAATTACAGAGACGGCATGATTGCATTATTGCTTATCTTTTGTCAGCTCTTGATTTTATTATTCGTTTAAAAGCACTTATTAACATTTACTGAAATGTACTTTGAGTCACACTGTTTGCTGGTGAAACTTTGATTCCTGCTGCTGTGATATTAATGAAGTTTTTCATGTTTCTGTAGCGGTTCATGTTGCGGAAGCTGTTGAAGCTTAAAGTCCTTTTTGTAGTCAAGATGGAGAATAATGAGGGAGACAAATATGCAGCTGAACTAAGTAGAGTAAGGGTGCACAGCAAAAGTGGGCTACAGAAAGGCAGCTGAAGCTGAACCTAAAGTAAAATAAAGTGGCCTCTTAAAGTTGCATGTGAACACAACACATTCTCTGCACTTATCCCATTCACCAATGATGGGCGCCTGGGGAGCAGTGTGTGGGTACCCTTGAACAATGCCTTGTTCAAGGGTACCTCAGTGGTGCCACTAACAGTCCTGGGTTTCAAACCCACAACCTTTTGATCGCAGGGGCAACTCCTTAAAGGGGACATATTATGCAAAACTCAAAGGTTATAATAGGTCTATGGGCTATACAAATCATGTTCATGAAGTTCTGTTCACAAAATCACTCTCACATAAAGAGATATCACCAGGTTTATTCTTCACAGTTTCAATCTCATTTAAAACACGCTGTTTCAGGGCTCTGTCCCTTTCCTGCAAATACGCTGTTGCTGGCCACGCCCCACCATCCCATGCTCCACCCACCCCTTACGCTGCTGGTAGCGAAACGAAACTTAACTTAAAGCCTTTATTTGAAAGTACTTATATCTCCCTCATCTGCTGACTTTTCACAGATAGTGTACAGATCCCCCATGACAATGAAGTTAGCTCCTTAATCACAGCTCCTTATTCGAAGTTTCCGTTCCACCTTAAATACTTAAGGTGGAACTTTTTAAGGTTGAACGAAACCAATTGTTGCTGGAACACGGCCATCGAAAATGAAATGGAGCCACACAGTCCTTCTGTTTTCTTTGTTTGGGAGAAAGTGTAGGATTTGTGCTGTTTTTTGTAGAAACAACACACCACTTAATGCGTTACCTGCCTCTGCCTGTAGTTGTAGCGCTAGCAAACAAAATGGTGGATCTTCAACTAATCTAGTGGACGGGATCTCGACAGAGGAGGGGCGGTTCTATTCAAATTGGCCCAGTGGGACGTCACACTGGGCCCTTTTTCTAAACGGCTCATTTCAAAAGGGAATGAAGCTGTGAAGAATAAACCTGGTCATATCTCTTTATATGAGAGTGATTATGTGCAAAGAACTTGTTTTGTATAGCCCATAGACCTATTATAACTAAAGCAAGTTTTGCATAATATCTCCCCTTTAACCACTAGGCCACCAGCTGACTAAACTGACGCGATCAAGGTTTAATGGACGGTTCGTTCCTCACATGCCGCGTAATGGGTGGTCATAAATTATTTTTTATGAATGTGATATATTGACCCTGATTTCTGCTATATGTCCATGTGAAACAAAGATTAATCTAAGTTGGTGTCCATGGACTTCCAAAAGAGAGCACACTACTGAGGCATGCAGCTTTATCTTCTCCTTGGAAGTAAGTGTTCCCTATAAGCTTACACTGTTTTCTTTAAGACATATTTTTGTGTTTGTAGTTTCACACACTTCCTTATTAAATATCCTGTCATAGCCTACACATTAGATACTATATGCAGGAAAAAGCAGTATGCCATCAGCAGTTTCTTGATATCTCCATTTTTGTGAGTAGATTTACATTTTGCCCATAGACAAGCATTTATTTCCCTGCACAGAGAGGGATTACCAATGTACCTAGCTCAGTTCGTCCATTTTGCATGGTGACATCATCAGCAACATAATTCTCAGTCTCTCTAAATATAACGATGACGTACACCTACCTTGTGTATGGACTCATGGTCCACTGAATCACTTTTACTTACTGTATATAGTAGGTGCACTTTATACAATAACAGACTGTAGTCCATCTGCATTTTTGCATCATCTGTTAGTACCACTGCCATATCAGTGTCACTGGTCTACTGAAAATGGTCCAGCACTCAAACAATACCTACTAACTAGTGGTCCTGTAGATGTCCTGACCATTGATGAATGGAATAAAGTGTGATGATGACAAATGACAAATGATGTGGAGAAACAGATCTGTCTACAATTTGTAATTGTAAACCACAAAGTGTACAAATATGATAAGTGGAGCTCATAAAATGGCCAGTGATTGTAGAGACAAGGTAGGTGTCCCTTATAAAATGATAAGTTGAAGGATATCTATGTGTGTATTGCTTTTTTGTCTAACATCCACCCATAGCTACAGGCTGAACAATAACAAATCATTGGGTGTCCTGTGTGGAAACCTCAGGAGAAGCTCCTGGCAACCATCCTGCCCTTGAGTAGCAGCCATATGCTCAGACAAGCAATATTG
Source organism: Brachyalestes nurse (assembly GCA_037974405.1). Taxonomy (NCBI): domain Eukaryota; kingdom Metazoa; phylum Chordata; class Actinopteri; order Characiformes; family Alestidae; genus Brachyalestes; species Brachyalestes nurse. Next base: position 14,858,111 of record JBBPCY010000001.1, read on the forward strand.
CCTCTGGAACCCTCATTGCATGTCTGGAGATACTTGTGCTGCTGGGCGTTTCCTTTGGAGAACTATGATGCTCTTTTGTGTTTGTAATGAGAGTTTTCTCCAAAGAACAAAGATTCAATAACAAGGATTCCTAAAGTACTGAATAAATATAAACTGAATAATATTTCATGTTTTGTCTTCATGTTTGTTCTATTTTTATTCTATTTTATTCTACTTTATTCTGTTGTTTCTAAATTTTTAACTTTGTACTGTTCACTTTCTGCAGTGGCAGAACAAATTTCCCACTTGTGGGACTAATCAAGGGTTATCTTATCTTATCTTCTTCTGCCCAATCAGGTTACGTTGTATGTTAGAACAGGAATCCCATTGGAAGCTGTGCTAACCATGCATTATTTAAGTTGCTTTTGTGTCAGAGACAAAAAAGGCATACATTTTTACAATATCAGTATGGCTTACATATCAATGACAAGGCCTTACAGAGTGCATCTGTTCAGTCAAGACCAGTTTATACTCTTGACGACAGGAGCAAGGCCTCCGCGCTGAATCCTATTATTAAGATGGCTGTGCGACCCACCGTGCCTGGCTTAATTCTTTCTAGTGTTGTCACGTTTAGCTCTGCAGCCAGAATCCTATTTAAAAGCTTTGACCTTAAGAGAATATGCCAGCAAATGGAGAGTAAGCATCTCAATGACATTTGGTGGCTTAGATAACACAATGGCTGGAAATCCTATTTGTAATCACCCTCACGGTGGTGGATTAAGAAGCCTCGCTTGATGAATTTCAATTCCTGCAGCAAAGTTTATCCTGCCAAAAGTTGTAGGCTTGTTTTATGGGGTGTTGTACTTTTCAGAGACTTTAAATATTAGTGTGATCTGGCAGCCTGCGATGGGTTAGCAGGAGATTTTATAGCCCTCCACTTTAAAACTATTGTGTGGGACGTGAACAGAATTTTTAATGGCCTTGTGGCAGAATGGCTGGAGGACAATGTGTATTTTTAGCAAATCTGAGACACTTTTTTAAAAAAAGAACTCTTCTTGCTTCTTGTGTGTGTGAGTGGGGTAAAGGGGGTGGGAGTGATTTTTACATTTTGATAATAGGAGTTTTTACTATTTTAGGAGAACATCTACTGGTGCTGTAGGTGAGATTATATTTACAGATCAGCTTCATCAGTCCAGCCATAAGTTACCCAAAGAACCATGTCTGTGGTTCCTGCAGTGGTTTCACTGAATGTCTGGTTCTGATGCGTTTTGTCCTCTGAAAGCACTCTGACAGCTTTATTGAGACAGTGTCAATTTGAGAAGAATGTCGCGAAGGCTGCAGCACAGGATCCATATCTAATGGGGAGAGGAGAGCAAACACAATTGAGAAAAATCAATGCAGCTTTCACATCTGATCATACATCAGCCAGATATAAAGTACTCTTTTCTGTCTGTCTGATCCAGTGAAGACTGAAATCATTCAGCAGGATGGTAGCCATCCCATTGGCAATCCTTATGAGTCTCCCATCATTACTGTGTACTTAAACATAATTACTTAATTCATTACATAATTCATTACAAATTGAATGAAGACTCTGCACCTTTGAATTCATTTGTTTCGATGTCATGGAAATGGCAGAAATATAGCAAAATATAAAGGACTGGATTTTCTTGTTGCATATCAAGACCACACACAGCCTAGTTCTAACAGTAATTTACTGTTTACTACAAATACTGTACTTTACTGCTGACTACTGTATTTGTATGAGATTCATTTTTAATTACTTAACAAATAGACCCAGCTGGACACAGGTGTAATAATTTAGGCTTTAGACATAAGATTTAATTCCTCATTAGCAACATTAGCCTCATAACTTGAGTGCAAAACTAATAAAAGCTAACTTTGGATACCAAACGTGTCTTGACTGATTAATTACATTTGGGGTAGGGGAAAGTATTGTGAATCTAACTGCAGTTCTGTAGCTCTAATAGGGACTCTGGCTAAAACTGAAGCTGATAAGATGCTTTTGTCCCCTATTCAGTCGTAACACGCCGCTGTGCTCCGCCCGAGTGTGAATGTGACTCCTCCTGACGCGGCAGCACTTATTACCAACAGCCCACGGGGGGACAGGAGGGGAGGGGGAGGCAAGGGGGCCGGTCCGGGCCGATAACCCTCAGAAGTGGCGTTTGAGACAGGGGGCGCAGCGGGTGGCCGACCTGTCTGCTTCTGTCACCCCCGTCTGCAGGAGGTGAGGAGTGACTGCCCCCCTACACACCGCGCTTGCTGGGCTGGTGGAGCCGTGCCGTGTGCCACAGGTGGGGCACAGAGCTCAGGGCTGCTGATGAAAGAGAAGGGTAATGGATATTCCCCAGCACCCTCCCCCCTTCCAGCACCACAGCCCACCTGAGCAAGCCTGACAGCCCCAATTGCCCCCCTCCCCTTCCCCAAGCCTGGCTTCATCTGCTAATGTCTGAGAGGGAGTGGAATTCATTAAAGACTAGAACGGTGTGTTTGTGTCTTTGTCTACACCTAGTATTGAGTCATTCTGTAATTCTTGCCCTGGTGCTGCTTTTGTCATTGTCTTTATCTTCTTTGTCTTGGTTTTCTTCAACAAAATTTTGCTACTTTAAACTGTAGTGAAACTGTGAAAAGTTAACAAACTGAATTTATCTGGTCCAAAAAAATCTTTTCCAGATGGATGTAATGATGTAAAATGTAATGGCAGTTATGGCAAGTTTAGGTAAACTGAATGACAAAGCAATGTGTGGGTGTACTTTAGTTTATATATGTGAAAATTATGTACACATATGAATCAAGTAATTTAGTGCAATCAGTAGCATTGTTCAAACAAAGGCAATGCTTATATATAATCCACAAACACTGAAATCAGCCTTTTTAATATGGTTCTTCATAGCACCCCTTTGTGAGAGCGTAGAATAAGCCACACTCAGATTTGTGCAGTATTTTGCATGGAAGGTTTGCATGGTGGAACAGTAAATATGTTTGATTGTTTTTACTATGTAAGAGTTCAGCCCCTTCTAGTAAGATTTTGTTCAAGTATTAGATCCTTCTTTTGTTTAATAAAGTTCTCCTGCAGCCGAGGAACTGCTACTAAGTATCTTGAGTAAAATACTTAATACTTAAGTAAAATACTAAGCATCTTCACTTCACAGCATCGCATGTATGTGGGTGCAGTCGTATATATGTATAAACCATTAATTAAATCAGTTTATTTGTCCTAAAGATTTCATGGATTATTTTGCTGAATTTTGTAGTTCCTGGCATGATAGCATGGCATTTGAGAAGAAAGAGTAGGGAGGTGTCTATTAACCACATCCAGGATGGGTCTTCAGCCAAGACAAAGCAGTCTGCAGTGTTTTGATGTGCTGCAATTTAAGGTACCATGTCCCCTGTTGGCCTCTTTACCCAGTGGACCCCCATCAAAGTGAGGTGTAAAATCACGCCCCCCCACCCAACGCTGGCCCATTCACTTTTCAGTGTGCCCCCCTTTCCCACACCCCACTATGCTGCGTTTTGGCACCGACCCTTCTTTTTGTATGCAGTAAAATTCAATCAGATGCTTAATTACATCTTAACACGGGTTCCTACCAGCTGGCTTTTATTCCCCAGTCTCTGATTAAAGGGATTAGAAAAATGAAATTTAACAGCAGATTTGCATACTGGCATGGAGTGGAGGCAGCCAGGACTCATCGTAGGATGTGTTTGGGCTGTCTTGGCTGGCCATCAGAATGTAAGCTCTTGTTCTCTCTCAGTGCTTGTTCCTCCCCTCTCTCCCCCTTCTCCTCCCAGTAGCCTTCCGAACAAGCTATAGGCACAAGCGAGGCTGCCTCGCCGTCTCTAGATCCCTGTGCAGTCGGAGCATGCAAACTGCATGAGCGTGTAATTATGCCATCCCTGGCAATTCACTATTCATACTGGAGAGGGTGGAGGGGGCTTTGGGCCCCTCATCATTCCTGGAACAGTCATTTGTAATGATACTACTGCCAGTTTATTAGAAAAAGAGAAATTTGGTCGGATCTGATATCTCGGAATATAAGTAGGCATATGCATGCAGTGTTTTGTTCTGCTTAAAACTATCTAATCATCTTTATAGTGAATAACTCTGGATCCAGATGCAATCTTTACACTCCAAGTATGCAATTTGGCTAGAAAAGTCTATTCAAGGGCAGCTAAGCCATGTGAAAAATTTCATTTGTTTCTATTTTCACATAACATATGGGTGGTAAAGCCATCCAAAACGTGTTAACTCAAAGATGAGCTCTGGCTTGGTGACGCTTAACTAGGTCTGTTCTGTGGGACTCGTTTCTACTATGTTGTTTATTGATTATTTCCATTTAGTAAGGTCTAGATTACTATTTTGGCCATTGATGCATATTTAATTGAAGCAGTGAACTTTTGCAGTAATTATGACATGCCGCCCTAAATAGGATAAATGAAATACTACATGGAAATAATGACTTAAATAAAAAAATTTATCTTGTGTGTCTAAATTACGAAATATGAGGTCACGTTAATAATCTGACTTGCTAAATAATGACTTCAGTGTTGCAAACTGATACATGAAAAGCAGGGCTTAGCTTTTGCTACTGAAAGGCTGGGGGGTCTCTGGTGTTCTGCATTTTCCCCATCACGCTCGGTATTTGCATTACAGATGAACGCATATTTACTTAGCTCAATTAAAGACTGCCTGTCCTAAAGTAGTCGTTTTGGGTGTTAATTTGAGAACAAACCGCATCAATCATTAACATTTTGCTTTTTGATGAAGGACGCAGTAATTGGTCCCAGTGAAACTTGACAAACCCCGGCTTGGTTTGAGTTGAGTCTGCAACTGCGATAAAACTAGGGCTCATGTACAAGTGAGGCAGCACTGCCCCCGGCTGGATGATGGAGAAACTGCTCTACCTCGGCAGAACCAGGGAAGCTCAACATTCGCTGAGACTGGAGAGTGTAATTATTTGACTTTTAGATGTAATTATAAGGCTGTGTAGGGGACCCCTTAGGTAGGATGTTCTTTAGGGCCCCCCAAATGTTCAGAAAGGGCCCCAGGCACAGGATTGCACAGTATTGCACAAATTATATAAGTAATTCCACTCATTAGCTCTTGATTTAATTACTAGGCATTAGGTTGGTTGAGCCAACTTGAATTAGACTAAAGAGGACCTGAAACTGTGCCAGGCTCTGAACTAGACTGTTGCCAGAAAGCTCTTTTTTACTGATTAAAAAGAGTCGATATAGATGTCAGGCAATACTGTCAAAAGGTAGGCAGTTGGGTTCATTTCCATTTCAGTTCGGACTTGGAATGAAATGGCGCCTTCATTTTCTGTGCCTCTAGGCACTGTATAATATGTTTCATGTGTCACACAAACTTTTGAAATCAAACAAAGAGTCTGTGCGCCATCTAAACGTCAGAAATATCTGTACCAAAATGCATCACTGTGAATTTTGTAGGGCTTCCCAAGCCTTGCATTCCTATTCTATGCACAGTTTAATGACATGTCTCATCTAGCACACCTGGCTTAACTCATTAACCAGACGTTTGTGGTCTGGGTCAGGTGTAGAGGATGAAAACATGCAGAACATTGGGTCCCCAGGACTCAGATTGAGAACTTTGTTGTAGGGCTTGTTTCAACTCCATTTCTGATGTTAAAGCCCCATCTTGTGGCACATGATGGTATTACATGCCGCGAAAGGTGAGGCTTTGATTTTGTGAACATCACCTTCTGAAAGCTTTAAATAATACACATATTCAGTCATGTTTAGACCCTGTGGGTCTTTTTTGTAATGGTATATTTAGAACCATATAAAAATTTTGTAGGTCTGATTGGCAGGTTCATGGATTTTGATGCTGCACCTAAGAGATAGGATGCATGAAGAGAACATGGAATAATTGAATGTACATTAAAAATGCACTCATATCTCCTTGCATGTAATATAGAAACATTAACCAGCCAACAGCAGCATTAATACTGTTAAAGTGTAACTTCAAAAAAATCAAATGTGTACATTTTTAGATTTATACTAGGTGTAGCCAGTCAAAGAGTCCAAAGCTTGCTTCTTTAATGTTGCTCATGAGTTACAAAGAAAATGGTTATATCAAGCACTAGAAGCCAATAGTCACAGAAGTCTTTTCTCCAATACTTGTCTCAACCTGCTCAAACCACATTCAGCTCCTTATTATGGTGGTGCAGATTCGTCTTTGTGACTTATTTCTCACCATGTGGCTGAATGCTTTGGTCAGCCAGACAACAGGGCCTGTTTTCACAAATCACTTCAGCAGTCGGAGTACTCCATGATCAATTCTCCTTACGACTGCTGAATGCCTGCCATAGTGCTGTCTGAAATAGCTGCCTCTAGTGGTGAAGGTGTTCATTTTTAGAAGTAAGTTCTGTTGTGTTCTAAACCATAGGGGGGCAGCTGGTGGCCTAGCGGTTAGGGAATTGCCCCTGCAATCAGATGGTCATGGGTTTGAATCCCAGGGCTGCTAGTGGCACCACTGAGGTACCCTTGAACAAGGTACTGTCCCCACACACTGCTCCCCAGGTGTCCGCTGCTTCACTTGAAGTTGAAGTTGAGGCTTATTGTCACGTGTACAAAGTACAGCGTACAGAGCACAATGAAACTCTTACTTGAAACCCCCTCCCTCCGCAGACAGAACATAAGACATGATACACAAAAGGCATAGAAGACAAAGTGGTGCAGCAGCAGTAAATAATCACAAGCTAAGGTGCATAATGTGAAGTTTCGGTGCATAATGTGAAGTAAGTTGCATAGTAGTATTCTCTGTATTTAACCCACGCACTTGGTTAATGGGTTAAATACAGAGAACAATTTCGTGCTGTTCACAGTGTGTGGTATGGTGTGTTCACATATGACAAATAGGCACTTTACATTGCACAAGTCTGTGATATCTTAATGACGAGCTGAATGGGGGTTGAAAGGTTTTAGCCATGTATTGGTATGGAAACCTTTTTTGGGTGACTATTGACATCTAGTGATTATCAGTGATATTATTTTTGTAGGTTCAGTGCTGAACTAACAACACATTTTGGACTCCTAACTGTTCTTGCCTGATCATCTACATTTGGGGTCAGGGAATAATGTTAAATGTTTGATGCCAGAAGTATTTGTGTCACTCCTGAAACAACACTCAAGCAATGCTTGAATTTGCCTAATTCAAAGTGATGCCGCATTTCCACTTGTATCCTGCATTAACACTATTTTGCTTTTCAGTCTCCTTTTGACAGTAATTGTGTTAATGCAGGAGATTTTATTCACATGTTATTTTTTGTAAAGCGTGGGCAAATGTCATGTCTGAACAAAACAAAGGGTGCTGATTAGATACTGTGTTGTCTGCAGCTCTATTCGCTCTCCCAGATGGCACACTTGGGCTTGTGGCACAGACATGTCTTGCCAAGATTAGTAGCTTTGCCTTATGAGCGAAAACCAACTGCATGCGTCGCCTTTTATGCGTGTATCTGACGCTACATATCGATATTGGTCTGTCAGTTGCTAATACTGCTGTTAAAGAAATAAATAAAATATTCAATAATAAAAAAATAAATGGAAAAAGTCCTGGTGTGGGTTTGTTTTTTTGAAAAATGCAATTTGATTCACTGAACCAAAACTACTTCAGATCGATTCAGGGCTCAAACTGGAGCAATTTGACGCGCTATTGTTATTAGAAGATCGATACAGCTGAATTGCTGAGAATTCTCAATGAGTGCATGATTTGTTAGACCTTTAGTGGGTACAGCTGGTGAAATAGGGACGTGCTGTCAGAGGCGCTGTGCTGTTCAGGCCTGTACGTGGTGGAAATGCTGTAGTAAATCTGCTTGTGTTTGCTCAGTGAGGTCTGCTGTGAAGGTGAGGAGGACTGTGGGTCCATTATGAGCTGGCAGACAGAGCAGTATTTAACCCAGCAGCCAGTCTTTCTCCTCTCCTCTCCTTTCTCACCTCTCCATTCCACAGAAGTCATCAACTCATTCCCCCTGACTGCACATGTGCTCTCACATCTAGTTGCTGAGCTTTACATGGAGACGCCCTCTGAGTTATTTCAAGGTGGCTCCTTGACAGTGTTTTATAGGAGCAAGTAGAGAATAACATCTGTAGAGATGTCTCTTGTAGAGGTCTTGGTTTTAGACTAATCCCAAATGGTGATAGACTTATTTTCATCACAACTATTTTTAAAGCTAGCCAGAAATTGGTTTTTACCATTAACGGGCACTTAAAATGGAAAACCCATCCTTCTTTTTTAAAGATTTAATGTTATGTTGAAACACTGTTTTGATTTTAAAATGCACTGTTCATTCTCCTTTCTGTACAATCATTTATGGATTTCAACTTCACCACTTTTGTGATGTTACAAAACCAATGGATATGTACTGATACATACATCAAGACAAAAACAGCAGTTTTAATGGATAAAGAGAGGTTTTAAATGGTCAAAGACAGGAATGATGACTGTTGGTACACAAACCAAGTCAAAAATGGACCTCAGAGAAGAAAATGCATAAAAAATGTAGGATATGGGCCCTTTAAGGATTATCCATCGTATCATTTAAAAGACAGAACTCTAATATCACTAAAGTAGGGTATAGGACACCTTTAAAAATCTTAGTGTTAGCTTCTTAGCTATCTGTATGGAAACAACTTTATAGTTGTTTTATTATGACCTGTCTGCACTCGTGGCTCGTCATCAGGGAGCTGCCTGTGTCTCAGAGTGACCGCTGAAGTGTGCTTGGCCTTGCAATCATTAACCTTCAGCTCCTTTTGCTTTTCATTGATTCAGGGCTTCCTGGGTCTTTATTTCAGTGAGGAATGAGAGCTAATTGATTGAGGTGGTACACTGTGGTAGTGGTCTCAGCTCCACAGGGTGTATCATTTAAAATGGTGATACTCTCTTAGAGGCTGCCAGCATTACAAACCCATCGATGGATATCCAACTAGAATTTTAACAAATTTAGTACCAGTGCTGCAGTGTGTTTAGAGCGTAAATGTGCAGTTAATGTGTTAGAAAGGAGTAATGATGCATAGTTGAATTGTCCTAGTGTTGAACCATGGACTATTTCCAGTAATTCTCATTGCAGAAATTCACAGTTCGTTTGCTCAGGGCAGGGGACTCTACTCTTCTGAAGAGGATGCAGCATCATGACCTTCCTAATGGGGTTCTAATGAGCTTTACTAATGAACTTTCATCTTTTTTGGGATACAAACTTGCTATCTAGCATAAGCACAGATGATGTACTGGGAGTGATGATGTACTTTCTTCACTCTTTAACACGAAGGTCCCAAACAGTTGTTTGGACCTCAGACCAAAGTACTCAAAAGAAAGAGAAAGAAAAAAAGAAAGAAAGGAAAAAAAGAATTAATTAAATCATGGTTGTATGGGACATCACTCCAAAGAGTCAGACAGAAAGAAAAAGCATTTCGCTGCCCACTCCGTGACCTCTGGGCGTGCAAAGAAGCACCATGAGCCTGGGATGCCGTTCATTCTCTTTATTGTTAAATCTATGAAAGCAAAAAAGGCATGAGAACCCAAATCAACAACACTCCAAAACGTAGAAGAAGATTAATCCAAAATGTGAGGGTGGACCGACACCTAGGTCAGTCCAAACTAAACTTAAATACCAAACCCCCCAAACCAAGACCAAATAGACAAACACAATCATTTAACCCAAACTAAACACAGCTGAACGTAATCACCTAATAAAAGTCCCAAACAGAAAACATGAAAACCTCAAACAAAAACAAACAGCGACCTCTGGCGGCCGCTATGGAAACGTAACAGTTACGTTCCAATACCATCCGTGTATAGTGGAATAAACGCGTTGTTGTGTTTTGGTCACAAAAAAAAAGCCTAAAAATGCCTATTTTTATAGTGTAAACCCATTTTCATTTTAAACTCAGTTTAATGCATTACCCTTAAAGAAAATGTAAAGCTAAACCCGTATTCGCCTCTTTTAATTGAAATTCCCCGCCGAGATATGCGACTCGGAAGGTTGCGGGACAAAAGTATTGGGACACGGCGGTGAGGTGAACGGTTTTCGGGGAATAACCCCTGATCTACTCGGGCTGAAAATACAAATCAGGGCTCGTTGGAAAGGTCTCCTGGAGATCTACTGAACTGTGGAGGTTGAAGTGTCTGAGTGCTTGCACCGCGGAGGAATCATGCTTGGGGCGCGGCGCTCAACCCTGGTGTGGAATTCGAAAAAAGTGCTTCCAGGTCCCCTTGTGTGAAAACATCCAGAAAAATACATTTATTGCCACAAAAAAGCAAAAAAAGGCGGAGGATATTTGTAATAAACGAGCAAATAAATAAATAAATTCTCACACATAATCCCTGACAACATAGACGCCCCAAATAGAACTTCATTTAGGATTAATGAGTAAGTGACGGCTGAATTACAGCGTGCTGGCTGCCAGTGCCGTGGCCTCAGAACCAGGACTGGACACACTCCGAAAAATAAAAGCCAATTACCATTAATAGTAATGAATGACTCTGCTAATACTGTCCATCTGTTAACGTCAATGTCTCGGCAATTTGTCTCCATGCTGTCTGGACACTCTGACCTGTGTGTGAGGGCCCAGCGTTAAAGCAGAGTTGATAGACAGCTGTTAGCTGTAAATAATTGATGTTATTATTGATGTTATTAGTCCAAGGTCGAAACTGTTTTCCACTGAAGGGCTTTACCCTGTAGCTAGGCAGACTGGACCCCCTTACTCAACCCTTAGAACGCAACAAATGGTAAACTGGCATCACGCGGTAAAGCAGCTCCCCGGTGTGTGTCGGTGCTCGAGGTGTCGGACGTCATGCTGAGCTTTGTTTGGTGTTCCTGTGTCACGTAGAACCA
>JBBPCY010000001.1:14882461-14947224 GCA_037974405.1 Brachyalestes nurse
TGAAATAAAAAAAAGTTTAAGTTTGTTCCCTGTAGAGGATAATAGGAAATAATAGGAATTGGAAATTAGGAAATAACCAAATTAATGTAAAGTTTGATCAGAAATGTTTAAATGTTTGTGTACGACTATATGAGCTATTAGGGTTTAATCAGTTCAAATTTGCCACACACTGCAAAATATGAACCACTGGATTGCTACCATATATCAGTTGTGTTATCTACGATGTTCTACAACGGGAAAGCATACATGCTGTATACAAACTTCAGAAGACATTGTCAACATCGCCATCACTGGAAATGTTTGAGATACAATAGCAGGGCGTCTGCAAGGCAGTTGCTAATCAGAGGAAATGAAGATTGGCACTTCAAGGCCACACTCGAGCATAAATGAGTTTGATTTTAATAAATGTGCTAATTAGAAATCTGAGGACAGCCAGTGGGAAGCATGCACATTAGTTCACCCCCCCACACCTTTTGTGGCTCAGGATTGGATGAGACTGGGCTGAAATTGGGCTTTTGTTTGGGCCGAATGCAGCCTGAATGGGATCGGTAATGAAACGAAATGCGCCAACAGAAGCCAGATTTAAATATTCAGAGCGTCTGAATAAATGAATGGAAGATCATTCGCTTAGTCAGATGTCAGCATGCACAAGTAACATCTGACCACATCATGGTCTACTTAGTGCAGTGTTTAACGCTTATTCCAGCACACAGCATCCTAACCTGTGTGGTCTGATGGGAAAAAAAAGAATGCTCTGGAAGAAATAGCCCTGAATAGATGGTTGTAATTTGTAAGAATTGCCTGGTTTATTATTTATTAGTAATTGTTAGCTTGAGAAGAGGATTATGTGGAAAAAGCTGTTCGTTATGTGTTGCTGGAATCTATAGTATTGCCACAAGTTCACAAGGCAAAATAAAGGTCCAAAATAATTTTAGGTCCAGAACTGTCTGCATTACTCACCAGATGTGTGACCCTGTGACATTCTCCTTTTATGTGTTACCCCTTAAATATATTGCAAACAAACATGTGGCAGAATGTTGCCACTGTCCATTCTGAATTATGGCTGAGCACATGTAGCATGTTAAAAATGCCAAATGCATTATGTTTGCATTTTTCCTCTTTTTCCAAATGGCCACCTCTAGCAGATGGCAATGCTGACGTCTGCTCATGTCAATAGCTATCCTGATGTCCTTCAGCTAGCTGCCCTCAACAATAATTTAGAGTTGTGCAGTGAGCGGGATGTATGTAGAGGTCCAGGAGGGCTGGAGATGGGTGTGGAGAAACTCATTCAGCCTTTTGTTTGCTTTCATGCATTCTCTGAGAATTTATTATCGCACCAGGGTTGTCTGGATGAAGAATATTTTTCTCATATTCTCATTGTTTGGCAGCTTAAAAATCTCCATTGGTGTTTCGTGACTTAAGTATTCTTGTCAGATTATACAATTATACAATTGTGCTGTTGAATATTTAGGTAATCAAATACAATGCCTAAAACAATTTTAAAAATGTTTTAGTCAGCATCGGTATGGGTCGATTATAGAAAGACTATAGTCACTTTCGTTTAAAATGTAGACACTCCACTGTAATGCTGCTTCATTCACATGTCTTCACAGTGTGTTGGTAGTCTGCACCTTTTTCTTCACTGCTTCTTATCACTGATCTAGAGCTTCATCTCATTGTTATTTGATAAACTATAATAACACCAGTCCCACAAAGATTGGTGAAATCAAGTCTGGATGATTCATGTGATGTGTTTAGAAAGAAGAAATCTTTGCATATTTTTCTCATGTAGATTTAATGAGAAAAATAAAAGAATGTCTAAGTTTGTAACATATATTAACTATCAGATCAACATATCAACTTGTAACAAATCAACTTGTAACATACCATCTAATACATTTTAAAAGTATTTGTAGTTGCATCTTTTCACCATGCAAATGCATGGGTCAGGCAAGAGTTTGGCTGAATAAACAAATAAACAAATAAATGCATTTTCTTTTATTTTTTACCATCAAGAAAACACTATAATAACTTCTGACCACAAATATTGACCGACTGAAGTAGTGAGTGTTTTTCACTAGAGAAAACACACTTACTGCCAAGACAGGTTTTAAAAAATTTAACTTTTGCACGGTACTGTATGTGTACTAATGTAATGCAGAAAACTGATGGTTGCATGGTATTAAGTGATTGAAGACTACCTATTAGTGGTTAAATTGTAAACTGTTACTTGCATTTATAATTCATGTAAAATTTTACAGTTTGTGCTGCAAACTGCAAGCTGAGATGGCTCATAAATCATAGTGTCGCATGAAGGTGCTTAAACGTTGTCTTAAACCCACAAAGAACATTATTATGGGACATTCCCCGTAATGAGAAGTAACAAGAGGGCATTGCTGAAATAAATTCTGCACACGTGAACTGTGCAAACTTCAGTCTACATGAAGTACATGCTTCAAAGTCAAAACTAGATATTGGTTTAATATAATTCAGTATTGCTCTGAAATTGTGCTTAAGGTCATTTAATAGTGTTTGTTTGGTAAGCCAAGACCACAAAAGATTTAAATTCTCCCTAAATACTCTGTTCTAGCTAAAGGTGGCAGTCTCTTTATCAGTGTGTTTCCATAGGAGGTTGGTCCCTAATGAGGTAACTCGTATATGAAAGACAGTGGAACAGGCCAAATTTTCTGCATATACTGTCAATGAGAGCAATATTTTGCTTGTTTACAGGAAGCTAGGAAGTGTGCCAGCTTCTCGGTGTCAGAGTAGCTGGTTTGAAATGCTCATTTTGTGGAAATATCACAGAAATCATATCAGATTTTGTAAACTGGCATTATTTGAACAAGTTACTTTTATAAAAAATCTGAGCTGTCATCCTACGCATTTGCAGACGTGTGTGTGTGTGTATGTGTGTGTCATAGAAAGAGAAAGAGAGGGTGGGAGGGTCAAAGAGAGAGAGATAATCTGTAGACAGAGGACAGATAGTGTCTCTTATTTACTCAGCTTGCATGATAGCCTGTCAGATGCGCACTAAACTGTGACCTGAGCATATAAATAGCCGAATAATTGCTCTTATAGACTAAATTAACTTGGCATATTAAAAACCTTCTTTGCTGTTCGGCCTTTGACCGAGAGTCAAAAAGAGAATTTCATCTAAATATTCATTTATTTATGGAAGGCATTGTCCTATGTAATTATCTTGTCCTAGCTCATGCATTGCAAATGCCTATTTTTTTTCTTATCAGTATCATTCTAGATAAAATTGGTTTATTTTCATGGTAGATTTGAAAGCTGTATCTCCGAGCTTTGCTCTGCATGTTTAGCCGTATGACACTGTACTGGGTTTAATTTAAATCCAAAACACTAAATCTACAAAGACTTTTATCTTGTGTTTTATGGAGCTGGGTCCTTGTTATGGGTAAAATATGCACGCTTGCACGCATGATGAGAAAAAAATAAAAAGTAATTGTCACTAAGGAGAGCCTCATTTCTCTGAGTTGTTTTGCCCACAACAGACTCAGGCAGAAGCTGACATTATTATGTGATGAAGCCACAAACTTGGAGGAGAGCGTCATTACTTCAAAGCCTGGCGTGCTGTTGAATTAGCCGAGGTTCTGTCACAGACTCCCTTATTAAAGTCTGAAGAATTCCCCTTCTATTGTGACGCTGACACTTACCTAATGACAGAAGTTGCTGGAGGCCCAAATGAGGTTTCACAGTGTTGAAAAGCTGGTTTGGAAGTATTGCTTATGAGGGACCACAAGCCTGCAGGGATGTACCTCTTACCCCACAGTGTCTTTTTTAGTCAATTTAATTATGTGTATGCTTGCCAGTAAGTGTTTGATGCTTTAAAAAAATTATTTTCATTCAAAAGGAAAAAGACAAAGCAGTTTTATTGTAACAGCAGCAAGGCCTTGTGTAGACTTTTTTTTGTCAGTGTCCGTGGCCTATTGAATGTTATTCTTTGCTGTTCAAAAATATCGCCTGCTGTTTAGTAGGGGGATCTCTTGTGTGTGCTTTTTGCAGATGTGTGCATGACGCAAGTATACATCAATTATCCACTTTAAAATGATCATTTACATTTACATTTACGGCATTTAGCTGACGCTCTTATCCAGAGCGACGTACATCAGTGCTCAAATAGTCTACAGCTGTTTCTTAAACCTGCAAGCTAAACTTAAAATCAAAGTCTACTGTTCAACCAAGTTACTGCAAGCTCGGTACACCTAAACTCTCCATACTCCTATCAGGACACCTGTCAGACAATAACTAAAACAACACATGACAAGTCATAAGTTAAGACAGAAATAAAGAAAGGGATAGGGATAGTTTTTTTTTTTAAGAAATAACAAGCAAAATGAGAGACATAGTCACCAAGGTGCTCCTTGAAGAGGTGGGTCTTCAGGCGACGCTTGAAGACAGCGAGGGACTAATTGGATCTAATCGGAAGAGGGAGTTCGTTCCACCACCGGGGGACCAGTTGTAATGGTCATTTGACCATTACAACTGTTGTCAGTCAATTTTTTACATAAGGAAGAATAGTAATTAATTAACATTGAATCCTAATAAAATATCCATCGGAAAAAAATCACTCCTGCCCTTCTTGTTACAGAAAAAAGTTCTACAGAAAAATCTTGTGAAGGCCTTCATGTGTATATGATTCAAAGGCCCCTTAAAACCTCGTTACCAACAGACCTTTGACGTGAATTATTTTCATCATTGGTAGCATGACCAAATAGGGAAAGATGCATTACGTTACATTACTTTTATCCAAAGCGACTTACAGTACAAGGAAACGCTCAAGATGCTGCTGGTGACACTGCAAAAAAAAAAAACTGTTGAAATATTATCATCCAGTGACACAAACAATGACACTGAAAAATCCTGAATGGATGGTAATAGTTTAGTGAACTGACAATTGGTCTGTGGATAGTGTATTGACTATAAAAATGACATAACAATACCGGGTACCAAGTGCTAGGTACTAGACTTGTCTAATAGAAAAATGAAAAAGGCGTGTGGAGTCAAGTCGAGCCACTAGTATGCAGTTAAAAAATGTTTGCTGGTTTGCATAGGGTCATTTTGGGCAGTTTGCCAGTCGTATTATGTCAAGAAGCATGCCTTTCATTTTTCCCAGAGTGAAAGAATCTTTTACAGGCATGTCTGTAATGACAAAAGGTCTATAATTATTATAGTATTATAGTAGCCATCTAATGTTAGATACATACCAAGTAATAAACATTTAAAAGTACATTAAGATTAAAAGTACAAATTTAAGCTGTGTCCTAGTTAGGCCAGTCTCGCTAGCAGCTAGTCACAGTATACCTCAGACTAAACTATACCACTTTTCACTGTATAATATTCCTTGTGACTTTCATTACAGTAAAGGTGTTTGAAACCTCAGTGACCCGTGTGCATTATTGTGTCACTTTGGCTAATCAGCACCACTTGTTCTGACGCCCCTGCTCGCTCTCTCTGTGGTTACTGGGTGCACTTCAAGCTAACCTGTCAGTGAAGTGATTGGGTTTCCTTTGCCTGCTTTGTGTGCTTAATTATGTTCATTAATCAGCGCATGTCACCGAGGAGCAGGGTCTGAGGCAGCACCGTTTGACATGTTTATTCACCACACAGTACCCAAGCTAACTTTGCTGAAGCTATGCCCCAAGGCTACTTTATAACTGTCAGACAGGCCGCTGACAGGGAAAATACGTCAATTTATCTAGCCACCAAGTGGCAAGAAAGTCCTCAATGATGTCTGATTAACATCTGGCTGTGTTTGAACTGGGTCAAGGGCTTGGTGATCATTTATATAGGAAAAGAGTTTGACCCCGAAAATTCAAGCAATGAAAAACAAGAGACTTGCTTTGTGATTTTCAAAGGAATCTAAAGGCAAGTTTGTCCATTCCTTTATAAGCAACTTCAAGTTTCAGTCTCATTTTCAGAAATCTCAAACACAAATATGGGGTATAAAACCTCCTTCCACATCTCAGATGTACAAATTTTGTTCTTTTTGTGTATTATCTTTTCTCAGTAACTGTAGCACTGAGGTGTCTAATCACAGAGGAAAGCTAGACAGAAATACTTGGTTAGTTTTTTCAGCAAAACTCTAAGGGTAAAAAGTGCTGTTTATCTGATGGTGACAATTTTGGTGGTCTCCCAGATCTTGTGTAGTTTTCATTTTTTAATAATTTTGGATCATGTGGATTGTCTTCTAGCTAATCTGCTCAGAAATATTTGTTAGTTTGCTAGAAATATTTAGTTATTTTAGATGAACATGAGAAAGAAATGTGCAAGGCAGCTGTGGTGTGTTTGGGTAGCTGCTTGTGTAAATGTTAACGACTCCTTGAATGGTAACATCATGTGCGAGAGAACTTTGGGATCAGATTTTGTTTGGAGGACCCATATGGAACTAGCTGGGTTTAAGATTGGAATATTGTTAGAATTAAAGTGGCAGTAGGGGGCTCAAAAGTGACCAGATGGTGAACAGAAATACTGAGAGATCTGATATTGTGCTTAGTGTTGGAGGCTTTTGGTATAATGTGTCTGGTTTTCTGAATAACCTAGTACTTAGTGGTCATTTAGACATTAAACTGATAAAACTGAAGGCGGTCTTGCATAGTACCGTAGGTGTCTAAAAAGTTTTATTGCTGAACAAACAGTTGTAATACTGTGCAACTGTGTGCTACTTATCTCTCCTTGTGAATCAAGAACATCAAAAACTGAGTACACATTAGTAAATCCATGCTTTTTACATTATTTTATACAAATTATTGTTTTCATTGTCCATTTACAATTACATAGTAAATTAAAAACTAAATATTGATTTTAAAAAAAATTTAAAAAACTGACCAAAATACTGCCTTGGGAACAGTCTTGGTCTGACATTAGCACTGTTTAGCATTCAAACCTTTTATGTGTTTTACATAAGAGAGTGAGTATGTCATTTTAGGAATAGTTTGTTAAAGAAATCATTATTTAGGAAAATAATGGGCCATTCTCTAAACATTAGTTTTCAAATGTAGCTGAGCATTGTAAGATATTCATGTATTATTAGCATGTCATTACCTGCGTCATACTTAATTGAACAATAACAGAATAAAATGTTATAAATGTATATTATGATATATATCAAGGTCAGTCCTGATGTACTTTGTAGCAATGGTGCTGATTTGTATTCAGTACACCTTTCCACCACTGTATCTGACCATTCCAGCAAGAACCTCTTGGCCTTGTTTCTTCAATGCCCCCCTCTGCAGATTACACATGAAGAGTCCCTGGAGCAGCTCTTTGTAACATTGCTTGGTGCTCTGTGTGCTGTGTCACGGGGAATGCTGCTCCATATACATAATCCTCCCTCAGCTTTCATGCTGTGGTACTGCAGCTAATCATGCCCACAGCGACATGCCGAGGTCCCAGTGCAGTGGAGCAGCCCTCCCAGCCCCAGCTTAAGGGGAAAGATCATCTCCAAAATGTCCAAATTTACAAACTGGCCCAGACCCAAGTATCTAATTGACCCCAATCATATTCCTTTCTCTAGCTTACCCATCCCATTACAGGTAGACATGCATAGTTTGATTTTTTTTTCTAAATTTTCTGACCACTTAATTCTTTATTTGTTTTAAGTGTGCAGAAATTGTGGCTTGCGTTTCTTTTGTTCCACTTAAAGGGGACTGAAGTTTTAAGATCCATTTCTGTTCTTGTAAAATGAGCTTTTTTGTCTGAAACCAGCAATTCAGCTGATTAGTCTCTAAATATGTTGCATGTGAGTGAGAAAGAGAGTAAATGAGCAGACCCTTAAGCACACATCACGCTGTGAATGTCTAATCAGTAACTAGAGTCACTCATCTAGGGCCAATATTACAGGGACCAAACAACCCAAAGCCAACCTTTAGTCACTTTCTTTAAGTATTCATTTCAAATTGTGCCGTTCACACTAGTTTGTGTAGTTCGTGAAAACTACACAAACTAGATATATGAAGCATAAGGAAAAAAAACACAATTATATAAACCCTATAAAGAAACATCACAACCCTTTAATTTCGGAATTCAACCTCAAGTTGCTGACATAAATGCATGAGGGAAAAAAAACACACAGAGCACAGCATAGTCTAGGCAAAATATAGACTTTATTTAGCTGCATGAACTTTTACTTTGGCCTCTTCACTGAGCCGATCCAGATCCAGATCTTTTTGCATCTATATCTGTAGAGAATGGCCCAGAAAACAGAACATGCGCCTTTAATAGTATCTAGGACCAGGGGGAAAGAAATAGCCTTCGAACAAATTGGGGTTGGCCTCTTTGAGGGTCCATGCGAAGTCAGATCACCACACATGGCCAGGCTTAATGAGTCACCAGGGGAGGGGGATATGATGAGGCACTGTAGAGGGAAGCTGTTTGAATTTGGGGAGCACCAGCTTTTGGTCCATGAGCCCTGGAGGGCAGCTGGGCACACCACCTGTTAATGAGCTGTGAAGTGGCCCTCATCTGAGACTCCCTCTGAGCAAGAGGAGACAGGGCAGAAATGGATACTGTATTTGTTTGCGCTCCAAGTGCATCTGATTGATTTTGTTGTTGTGGATAAAAATATCTCGCAAATCCATTTTGGTATTGTATGTGTCTTTCTTTGGGTTATAGGTGAGGCCAAAATGATTGAGGCAAAGTGATGGAAAATGTACAACTGTGTATTAGATGCAAAACAAAAATAGCATGGTGTCAATGCACAAACAGACAGTTTTATGAGGTCATTTGCATGGTGCATGTGCATCCCTTGCATGTTTAGTTATACTTTGTGATGAATATTGTGTTCCATTTTTACAGAATTGTGTTCTTATACAAAAAATTATAGTTAAGAATTCTACTTTGTAACGTTAAGTTAAATGGGCAATGCAGCTAAAGGGAATTTCAGTTGACTGAAAAAAAATCTGCATCTGATAATAGTTCAGACAGGGTTCGTAAGATTTGTTTGATGTGAAATGTGGTATTCTAGTGGAACTTGCCAAGTTAGAATTGTTGAAAGTGATGGGGTCTTATATCCTAAGCCTTTACAGCTTCTAAAACTGACAGTATATAGAAAGCTATTACATGAAATAGAGCTCAATGTACTGCTTGATTCCTGGGACATTGTTTTGTCTTAGTTCTCAGATATGTTTTTTTTTATGTTGTATATGTAGGGTGTTGAAAGGCAAGATATGTTTGCACCTAGTTTTACCATTTTGGGTTTGGTGTGTAGGTTCATTGGGTCATATTTGATAGTAAATAAAATAACTATAAGTAAACTGTACACAGTACCGGGGCACTTCTTATCACTACAATTGTGACAAATTGGTCAATTTCTCTACAATTAACCATTACACATCAAACTACTCTGAATGTTTATATCTCATTGACAGAATTATGCGGGGATTTTCAGGAACCAGTGGAATTCCCCTTTAACACTTTTCTAAGATTTTCAGTTTGTCAAAGACCTGTTTTGATTGACTTAATACACATGAGCACAACATATTATTGTTAAAATAAAACAGGATTCTTAATAAGACATACAGTAAGTGCTGAGAGATTATTAATGTATGTATAACCAGTGAAAACAACAGTTGCTTGGGGTTGCTCTCATCTCTTAGCCTCTTGCTAGCATGAACTCCTGGAGAGACACAAGTCTGTAGATGAGAGTAAACACGCCATATCTACACTAATTACAAGAGAAGTCAGTAACAGGCCCACTCTCCACACACTGTTAACCTCTCTAATCAACATCCATGCCAGCTAATTTGCTTTCACACAGAACTTTGGCGTTGCCTAACAATTAGAATTAGCATTTAGCATTTACTGTTATGGGTTGATATCAATGGTCCAGTGGTGGTCAGACTTCACCAAGCACTAAGTGCTCTCAGATGAGCTACTTTTGTTTTGTCTGTCTGCCATTTATCTTCACAGTGGTGCCAATCTTCATTCTGAAGGATGACAGACTGCATGATGGTCAGCTGGTGAATTTGGACTCACTTTTCATTAAGCTCTCCCCCCTCCACGTCCCCTCCCCTCACCCAAATTAACCTCCTGTCAGTGCCCCACAATGGAAGTGGGCATGGCCCAGTCTGATTTATCCCACATTTAGCCATCAAAGGGGCACCGACCCCCACCCCAACGCCCCACTCCCCCAAATGGTCCCCAATCTAGCCCCAAGCCTGGTGAAAGAGAGTCAGTCTATCAAGCAGGGAAAATGTCATTGGGGTGTGGCTATAGTCAGCGAGTGTGTTAAGGGCAAATAGGATGTGTGACAGTCTATGTGTGTGTGAATTTGGAGTGGGTGGTCTTGGTTCTACCCATATGCTCTGGTGAAGTCTGGGCCAGAAATATACACATGATAGACACTCACACACACACACACACACACACACACACACACATCCACATAGTCATTCAGGAGATGCTCAAGGGGACACTCATGCAGGTCTGTGGCGAATTGGACCACTGAACTAACCCATGGGCACTTGGTCTACTGCTTATATCTTGTGGCATCTTACTTTGGATTAATGGAGGACAGTTAATGGAGAGACTTGATGTTCCATGAGTGACCTGTTGCGTTATTTGTTGTTGTTAATTCGACTTATACTTTGTTTCCTAATTGGGTAGAAGAATGTGGGCTTGGAGAAGTGACTGCAGAACAAATTGCTGTAATGGGCAGCTGTTCTGGAGTTTGGTTCTGGTGGGTTTCATCTACCAGGACTGCTCAGGTGCCACTCTATTTCTGGTGGCCCCAGATTCTTCTCTGGAAGTCTCAGTCCCTGTGTTACTCCCAACAGACACGGGCACTCCGGAGACGCCTAAAGAGGTGGTCACGCAGGCCCCCGCCTCAGGACAAAATGAAGATAACACCCTGGGCTACACAGGTACTGCTGTTTCCTCCTTTTCTTCCTACTAGCTTGCTTTCTGCTGTAGTTGCTGTGTTACTGCATTACGAAGACTCTGGTTCCTAGCAGAGTTGCTCAGTGCATCAAAAAAGTAAGTTGTGCAGTTTGATAAAATACACCGATTTTCAAGAAAATTTAATTTCTTATTATTAGTATTTGCAACAAACAGTTGTGCCACAATGTAGTCTTCTATCTGTAGTTTTTGGTTGCCTGTCTGCATGAGATTATTTCATGAACAACAAGATGGTTCATAACAACAACTTATGAAGCATTTATACAAATTTAAATTGATATGTGTGGACATTTTGTGTGTTTGTCAAGTATTTTACAATTGCTTCCAATTTGGCTTTGCCAATCAGATTAGAACCAGAATTAAGTGTCAGTTTCTTCTCTAAACCTCGAGTCAAGTAAGTCAGTCAAGTCAAGTCAAGCAGGTAATTATTGCCACTGCCACATATACAGTAAACACTGAAACAAAACAAATGGTTCCCCATCTAGCACCGGGACCATGGTGCAGCACAAAGAATAAAACAAAAGACTACATCAGTCCAGGCAGAACAGGACTGCACAGAGTCCAAAATGAAAGTGCAAGACTTAAAAACAGCCAAGAGAAAACCATACAATGTTGTAGGACAAGACAAAATGTAGTGCAGTCGACAAAAACACTACAGTACAGGTGTGAGTGAAATATTATGACGGATACTAAATTCTAGCAGCAGAGCAATTAAGTGTACAAAAATGCAAAGATTGAGGCAGATAATACTAAACAATGGCATAGAAATAGCCACCAATAGTAGCAACTGGACAAAAATGTATGAAAACAGTATAAATCACATGTTCTTGTGAGTTTCCGTGAGTCTTCTGAAGATCTAATGAACATAAAGTCTAGTCCAAACAATATTTGAGACTAGTATGTAGCCACATGAAATTGGTGTGCAAGGTACATCACAGTCACTCTTTCTG
This sequence comes from Brachyalestes nurse, assembly GCA_037974405.1. Taxonomy (NCBI): domain Eukaryota; kingdom Metazoa; phylum Chordata; class Actinopteri; order Characiformes; family Alestidae; genus Brachyalestes; species Brachyalestes nurse. The sequence continues at coordinate 14,894,329 of JBBPCY010000001.1, forward strand.
TTTCTTTTTTTTCCTCATCTCATCTTTCTTTCTCTCCTCTCAAAACATGCTCTCCTGTGGTTTGTTGTCGAAGTGAATTCTGTGTTAGTCCCCTGATTCTTCATTTAAAGAACAGCAAACCTACTGACGTTCATTTGATGGCAGAGTTGCCACTTGGTAACTGTACAGTTATGCCTGTGTAGACAAAAGGTAATTGAGTTAGGTTAGGAGGTACCATACATAAATAATCATCAGTCCTTTAGAGAGACAAGACTTTTTTGTTACAATATTTATATATAAGTATAATTAGATTAATTACATGGCAATTTATCAAAATGAATTGCATTTATATTCTGCTTAGATTGTGTATCAACTCACGTGAAGAATGACAGCAGAAATGTGTGATTTTTCACTAAACAAGACAACAGTAACCTTTCATCAAATTCAAATTATAATAAAACATCTCTGTATTTGTAGTAATAGCAGATTTATATTAGGGAAAATTTGTTTTGGTGTCTCAGATAAGAGTGAATTATCTGAAAAGGCTTATTCATTTATCTTTCACTGTGTTGCGATTATTTAGAGAGGGTTTTCTCAATAAGGCTGATTTGTGGGAACTGGATAACCTCTAGATTTTGTAGAATAGGACAAAAGCAATGACAAAAGTGGGAAAGGTAGCCAGAATCTCAATTTTCAGATTGCATTCACTTACACAACATAAAGTGCAAAAAGCAGAGGAGAGATCTGACTATCCTTGGCTCTTTGTGCTTAAGTGAAAGTGGAAATCACCTTTCCAGGGCTCAGTACTTTTCTGTAAAGCCATTCTGTGTTATTCTTGGAGCTAGCTCTCTAACGCTGTGAGCGCTGTTAGGAAAACAAGTCGATAAGTGAAAAGCAACTCTCACTGTCTGCGTGACCTGGTGGGATGAGAATGGCTGCGACATAGACTGCAGAGTGACTTTCCAGTCCCAAAAACTCTTTGCCTTTTCAAACTTCCAAGGTTGAAGATATAGGACCAGTGATACCGGGTAATCTGAACCAGGCTATATACAAGAAGCACTAATGCTGCCCTTAGTGTTGGATGCGCTGTAATGGTTTCTAAATGCATTCAGAACACAGTTCAGATGGACTTATTATTTAAGTAACAATGAGATATTTCTTTTTAAATAATTTCTAGCTCAAAATGGTACTTTGTGATGCAAACAAATTAGATCTTAATATCTATAAATAAATGTAGCCACAGCATTGACAATTCATATTGTTAAAAGTAAATGGTAAGTTAAAATGTAGAAATATCATTAACGAATTTAAAGAGTCTCATAGTTTCATAGCCATCTTTATAACTGCAGTTCTGTCCAAAGGATTTTTAATGAAAAGTTTGTTGTTTAGGAGATGGAAACAGACATTATCTGTAATATGTAATGAATGCCGACAAAACTCCTGAGCTGAGAATTGGTGAAGTAGCTCACTTCTATTAAGAAAATAAATCAAGTTGCCACTAATTGAATGAACTAATTTGAAATTTATTATTTAGATATTCTACATTAGCTTATTAGAGTTGAATGAACATACAGGCAAGCACAATCAAGTTAGATAAATGAGTGTTTGTCCAAGTCTTGTGGAATTTCCACCAGGAATCAAATAGTGCATATAAATGAAGTATGTCGTACTTAACATAGGATATATCTAATGAGTAAAGGGGACTTTTCTGAGAATTTCAACCTTGTTGAATAAACCACACATTTTCTCATTTCCCCATGTCCTGTATTTGCACACTCAGTGTGTCTTTCCCTTTGTTTTTCTCGCCATCTGTGTTTTGTCATTCCCCCTTGGCTACCATCCCTTGGGTGTATGCTTTTAAGTTATATTCTGTGTTTTAGTTAATTGCCTAGCCTCTTTATTGTAGGCTGTCAGAGTGAATTGCCTTAATCTACATAAACTGACTGACTATTACAGAGAATGTAATCTTTCAGACAAGCTCCATGTACAGTAAGTTAAATTAACATTCAATTAATTTTTATTGATTTTGATTTTTTTAGCATTATTAGTCACTGTCATTAGAAATGTCATAATGTTTGAGCTCATGGCTAACTACAATATACGCTTAGCAAAAAATAGCATTCGACAAGCATCTGTAATGGTGGAACACAACTCGTATCTGACATGACAGCTCATGATTGCACATGCAAAGTGTTAATAAACTCTATTTGGCTCTATGAAAACATTCAGTACATTAGAGGTGTGCAGAGACATCATGATCTGTATCTGAACAGTAGACCATAAGTGGTTTCTACAGAAGTTACGTTAGGTTGGGCGAATGTTGCATTTTCAAATCCAATATTCACTGACATGGTGATTTTAATGCTAAATCTGCTGAATTGCTGTGTACAAACACCTCCTTTCAGTCTTCTCTCCACCTTGAGCCCATCAAATGTTTATAGAGCTTGTTGTAGTTCATGTCCTCTCCATCAAAAGTTGTGCTTCTAACGGGCCACTCTGGGACTTTGTTACTCCTAAATCTCATTATTCAAAGAATCGAAAGGAGCTGGACGACATTTATGGAATCTGAAGGTTAGGATCATTGTAGCAAATTGTTGCTTTAGACATAGTCTAAATTTATAATGAATTAGTCCTATCTTACTCAAAGCCAGAAAGACAAATGGTTACATGACATAAAATGGTATTAGGAGTAGTCAAGGTCTGGCTACCCATTAAATATCTGTTCAATGTTCACTTTAAAATAAAAAACATGTGCTGTAGTTAAAGAAAAAGGCATAATAGAAGTGCTTGCTGGCATTTACTTGGATTAATCAACAATTTCTCGTTCAGTAGGAAAGTACTCAAATCCCAATGCATTATTACAAGATTAAAATACCAGTTTAAATGTTAACATAGGACTTTGAATTCACGACTTAATCCTTTAATTTACTACACATTATTGAACGCTTTATCCTATAGTTGCCCTCACAGAGTCAGGTGTGGGAGCAAGCAAGACAAAAGCCTGGCAGCTGCAGCTTACACTTCAAAATAAACCCTATTAAAATGTAAGTGTTAATTCTGTCCTTTAAAATCCCAGCTGATTAATTTTTTACACGTTATTTAAAAGTGATCGCTGTTTTCTGTAGTTTCTCCAGTAGGTCAGCAAAAGCAGACAGCAGAACAGGAGCTGCCCATTCCAGACTATCACTCTAGGAGGAGGTGGTGTATTACTGTTATTAAATTACTGCAGTGACATTAATAAGCCTACTAAAAAACACTCGATTGTGGGAAGGCTATTCCTTTCAACTGAAGGATACTTTCTATAGATCTTTTACACAAATTTCCACACAGAATTTTTTGGATGTTTTATATATATATATTTATATATATATATATCTTGATAGCCATGCTTGCCTCCAAAATCTCATCAAGAGTTCGCAAGTTCTATCCCTGGTGGTGCCATAGCTATTCGTGGCCAGGAGACCGAGAGCACATGAGTACAGAGTTTAAAACTTTTAAAAAATTGGGACGTGAGTGTTTCGCCTTACTCTGTTAGGGTCTGACTTACGGACTACGTGGGGGATCTAGTTTGGGAGCGTGCTGTGGAAGAATATGCAGTAATACGGCATGTGAGTGAGGGAGTTGGCTTCACCAGTAAAGTACAGTGTTCAAATACAGTATATATCTGTGCTTTTTCTTTTTTCTGTGGCTTAGTTGTGTTTTTATGTTCTACATTATGATTTTATAACAGTGTTAGGATAGGTGCGTAGGCTAGGGTGTGTTTTGATTTACACCAAAATTCGGGTTAAGTCTCTGTCATAGGAACGGGACTGTGTTGTAACTCGAGGACCCCCTGTAACTTCATTCTCTCTGGGTGGGCCACGCCCCTCCATCACTCAGTGTGATACTAGCCATCCCAGACATTTGTTAGCTAACATCAGTGTTCTTCTCCAAGCATGTGACACTGTTCAAAACTTGTCGAAAGCATAGGATCCGCTTCACCGTCCCATTGTGAGTGGTATCGCCGTTTGAGACAAGTAAACTGGGCAGGAAAAAGGAACCATATGTTATTGCATATATGAATATTGATACCATGTTTTTAGATAGTTTTTTGACCAAAAACTACACATTTACACTGGTTGGTTAAAGCAGTTTAGATTCACGTATACACACTGAAGTTATATGTAATGTTTAAGCCAGGGCTGCTGTATGGATGAGGCACAATACAAGGCAGCCTATCAGAGAGATAAGAAAAATAGACCGTTTATGCGGGGTAAAAGGTAGATCGAAAAATAGTCATATAAAAAATGAGTTATGATTGCTTCTGTTATACAGAACAACATAAATGTCGTAATTATACCTGCAGGGGAAAGCATATATATAAAGTAGGACAAGAGCCCTTTAAATCTGTGTGGAGGTTTGATTTCTGGCCAAGATATGACAGACTGACTGTGTGAGATGGAGAAGTCTATTTAGCTTCCCCTCCTGAGAAGCCTCATTACAGGTTACAGCTTTGGCCTTGAGTCCTGACCTCAGAGCCAACGCTCGTCTGCTTGCCCCGCCAGCATTAGAAGAGCCTTGGGCATTCTGCTGGACATTATTACTGCCAAAGGTTCCTTCCTGCAGCTTCACAATCACAAATCCTCCACAGGTTCCTGCTTAAATGGTTTCTCTACACTCAGAGTAGATGTGGGGCACTTGCTCCCAATTGAGTGTATCCTCAAAGCGTGGCTTCATAATGCACCCGTTTCCCCCCACAGAGAAAAATGTGGCAAATGCAGGTCCTGCCTTTAGGGCTCATCTCACTTGAGATGTAATTACCTCCCTCTCGCTGCAGCAGCCGCTCCACGAGCCCTCGGTGGTAAAGGGGGTGCTCTTTCTCGTTCTTATTCCCCATCCAATCTCTATTCTCTCGCTGATCCCTCAGCTTAACTCGCCCTGTGTCCCAGGAAAGGGCTCTATCAGGCGCTGCTCTCAACAGTGCACCAGGTTAATTCTGTCAAGAGGGACTGGAGTGGAAGAGAGATCAGCAAGGAAGCAATGGCTGTATGAAGCGTGAGAAAGCAACAGAGCAAGAGAGGGGTCACTGATTATTCATCACCACGGAGCTCGTCGCACTGAAGAGGAGCCAAACCTGTTTCACAATTGTTGTCGTTGAGATTAGCATGGGTGAGAGGATGCAAAACAGGCCTGTTGTTGCCAAACGCTAACAGACATTCTGCTCTATAGGAGCAAACAGCCTTCAAATTTCCGCAGACAGAGGCTCTTGGGTAAGCATGAGGTTTTCACCCTGAATCATAAATGGCCTTCACTAGCATGCCGGCTGGGATTCAGGGGGGAAAAAGGGGGCGGGGGGAATCGGTGGGAGTCAAATGCCCCTCTTTTGTACCGAGTCTGGATGTCCATATGGTGCCCTTATGACTGTCAGATGAGGGTGCTGCTGACTGACAGATTCAGAGAGACGGCTGTGAAATACCAGCCTGAGTTTATCCACAGTCATTCAATGTCAATTATGTCTGTTTTACAAAGATTCTTAAGCACAACTAGAAGCGGTTTAACACTGCCGCCCCTCACTGTGGGTCTGTGATGATGTTTTTCAGGGCAGGTTTTGTGAACACATCTGTAACCACCCGAATAATGGCAGACTCAGCGCTGTTCTAAAAAACACCCCTTTTCCCCAACTAATTTCAGCCAGCTACATCTATAGCGATTGTCAGTTGCCATAGACAGTCATTCACTACAAAAAGGCTTGCACATTTCATTTGTAACAACCATTTAAAAAAAGAATCTCACTGCAGTGTGAGGCCTATCTAGTGGGAGGAATTGGAGATGACTATATTGGGCAGAAAATCAGGGGAAAATTGTTAAACCTACGTTGGAGGTTGATTTACATGAATATTTAAAAATAAAGATTCTTTATTTGAAGATAAGATAAACCTTTAGTAGTCCCACAAGTGGAAATTTTGCACTGCTATGGCATGCAGTGGATATAAATAACAGAAAAATATTAATTTTATTATATAATTATATTAATAATTATATAATTTTATTATAGATATTTGTGAGTGTATGTAAATATATATGTGTATATATAGACCTATATAAGTGTATATGTACATAATGGATATATATAAATATGTATGAACACTGGCAATATATATACACAGTAAACCATTGGAGTGTCCTCAGAAAACCCTTTAATAGGTATATAACATTTATACAATGTGGAGAGTCCATATCCTACATATTTGATCTTTGCCTGGCCATCTTTTGTAACAGTGCCTTAAAAATGATATATGCAGTGACCTCAGTCCCAGCTTTCATTTTTTAAAGAACAGTGCTTTCGAAAGTGTGTTCCATCAACAGATTGTCTGTTGTTTTACTAAGTACAGGGAAACGTGCCAAAATGATCGTCCGTGTTAAATGACCGTATGCCACAGATGCTGCAGACTGAGGTCATACTGAAAAACACTGGAGTATTCCTGTGAAGCGCTGAAGCTGTAATCACGCAGAGCTTCTCTGGCATAAGAAAACTGCATGTCATTGTAGATTTCATCTCACTGTTTTACACACGCTATTTGCGGCGGAGGTGCGAGTGGGTTCAGCAGTCCTGGGCTAAGGTCTTGGCTTGGTGGGACATCAGTATGTGAGAGGGGTGAAATTTCGTGCTGGGGGGTCATAAATCTGCACAGCACCTGCTCCTCCGAACTCCTCTGGCGCGTGTTGTGAGGTCAGCGGCACCACATATCCCATCCATCATATTTATAGTGCTCATCACAGCGGCGAGCTTGTTTTGGCAGCTGACAGCAGCGGGCAGACAGAAAGAAGCCTTTCAGTTTTGTTTTGTTTTGGATTTTTTTCATTTTCGTGGGAGGAAGGAAGGACAGATTTTTGAGGACGACAGTGGAAAGAAAATAAAAGTGATGATATGAAAGTTTGGCCAAGATGGAGTGTGGGAGAGAAAGGGAGAATAGCAGGGCTGTCATGATTATTTCATCAAACCAAAAAAATAGCACAAATTTGTCTGGAGTTGTGCGATTATAAATCATTTCATAAATTCTCCAACTGGTTTCTCTTACAGTAAACACTGCCTGATGAACACACCCACTTACGTGTATTTTTACTTACTTTCTAATTCATATTTTCTGATCATGTGTTCTGGGATACATTAAAGTCACTGCACTTTTGTAAGTGTTCATTTACATTTTATAGGTTGGCCTTTTTTAAACAGCCAAATACACCATTTTCTTATTTTGTCCCTGAGGTCCACTTCATTTGTGTTGGTTTTTGTTTGAAAAACAGTAATCATTTGTTTTTACATGATATTTCTGACTGGATGTTTTATATTATACTTCATTCAAAAAGCAGTTCAGACTGAAACACTCTTTATAACTTTAACATAAACACGGAAGGACTGTCCTGCTTCAAAAAATGTTGACATAAGTGAATGCATTGGATTTTGTGACCTTATTAAGACAATGATTTTAAGACTTTTAGTAGCTTATTGTCCATATATGAACCGTGAAGAAAAATTGTGAAGAAAATGTTGCATTCAAAGGTGCAGAGCCTTTTATATAGATGATAATTATAAACGAATTAGTAGGTTAGGGTATCATGGATGGCTTCTGGGTGTAACAGTGTGTTTGAATATGTTTGTCTCTATGTCTGCTTTGCAAGGTACTGCCCAGGGTGTTTCACCCTATGAGCAACCCTTTCTGTGATTAACATCTTAGAAAATAAATGACTGGATTAGTAGTTTACTCAGTAGCACTTTACTCAAGGCCAGCATTCGTCATCACCCTTTTATACCTGCTGATATTAGCTTGCATAAATGTACATTATTTATAGATCTTGCAGATCATTACCGTTGTTTCCTTACCATCTCTGACTCCAGAGACCAGAACCAAAACTGCCTTTTTTCTCTATTCATGGTTAATAATGTAACTACTTCACTTGCCGTCACTGATTGAAATTCGATTATTTTGTTCCCTTTTGTAGACTTAGTTGCTAGGCAACAGCCAAAGTAATAGCTGTTATGTGAGGTTTTGCAGGTTCAGAATCATGCACCTGTTTCCTGTTGGTTCTTGTTCCTTAAAACCTTCATCCTGGGTGCTGTTTAAGGCGCAAACAGTCCAGCCAGCAGCAGAAGAGTGGTCCCGATTTTGCTGGCCACCCTTCACTATGAGCCCGTGTTAATAATTGAGCCAAACTGCTGGTGAGGGCTGTGTCTAACAGCTTGCACAGCACTGATTGGCCCAATCCCCCATTGTGAAGGTGGAGAGGGCACACAGTAGCAGAGACAAAGGCATCACTTGGCTCGGTTACTCCGGGACAGTCTGTCTATTCATTTAAAGCCTCTCCGGCCAGTAAACCAATTAAGCCAATTAAGCATGAAAACACAATGTGACTTGTTCTTGCCACTATGCATAAAAGACCGAGTGAGACCGAGTGACAAAGCTAGTTAGGGAAAACTGGAGCTGAGAAGTCCTGCAGAGTCACCCGAGACACTTTTGTTTCTTTGTGAATTGGATCGGTGTGTTTTATGCGCTAATTGGAAACCATGGTGTGTTTTGACTAGGGAGCTGCAGAGCTTGTGCAGTAACACTAGAGGGTCCAGTCCAGCCCTGCAACCTCTTTCTCCAGCTGATACACAAACCATATTCCACAAACAATACAGCTTTCGTTGTAAGCTTCAACCAAACTCTGTTGGTGCAACAAATTACAGTGTTACAATATCATTATTAGCTTTCTTGTCTATCTCTAGCTATGTAAGTCCTGTGTTGAAGCTCAGTGCTAATCCCATGCAGAGGTGGCAGGCAGCGAGGCCATTCAGGTCACGCAGGCGGGCGGAAACGCGACAACCTGTTTATCGCCTCATCCAGCTTTTTGTGTCAGCCAGTCAGTGCGTAGTGGCCTGCTCTCTTTCTTCCTTTCATTCTTCCCCTCCACGTCCCTCCCGTAGGGTGTCTCTCTGCAGTGTTCCGCATGAAGGGCCTCACTGAGTGACAAAACAGAACCAGATTTGTTCAGCCCGGCGTTCAAGACCCTCCGAAAGACCCTGCCTCTCTTTTTCTCACGGCTTATAAGTGAGCAAGGAGAATGCCCCCTCTATGCTGTTTGTTATTCCTTATTTTGCCATGCTGTATTGGGCCTTCCGCTATGAGCTTTGTTGTCTTTTAATACTAATTTCATTCCTTAAAGGCCTGCGAGGTAACCTAGGCCTTTGTTGTGTTGTACTTTTTGTTGAAAGTGTCTTTCTGCAATGAAAGTGTCTTTGTGTGTGTGTGTGTGTGTGTGTGTGTGTGTGTGTTTGCTTTGTGTGATTTTTAGCTAGCTCTGCGAATTGCTGTTTGGCAGTTTTTAGGAGCTCACGTGGGTGTACACGCTCCTAGCCAGGTTGAAGCCCAGATGGCCGTACGTGAGAAGCATTTTTTCCCCTGCGACAACACTGCTGTGGATTTGTCCGACTCGATCATGCAGAGAGAGCGAGGCCCTTTCTCAGCCCGCCTGACAAGTCACGGAGGTTTTCTTGTCAGAGTGCTGCGGAGGAACGACAGGACAGCACTTAGCAGTTCTGGACTCATCCCTAGTGCCAGCGCACCCTTGTGTGAGACAGCACAGACCAGGGGGTCATTGTCTATGTGCTACTTACCCATCATTCACACGGACAAACTGCTCATTCTCAAACAATCGTTTTGTGAAGAATCTGTTTTGCACACCTTTCCCAAAGATAATATCTACATAAACCTTTCAGCTGACAATACCCTACCTAAGCTTTTCTAAAGGCTTATCTTTTGGCTTACAAATGACTTTTGTCCCTTTTTGTCATGAGCTCAGCAAGTGTTATAGCAGCTAACATTTGATTAGGTTAAGTGTTCAGGATAACTGTCAGTGTGAGTTTCTGTCAGACCCTATTTGTACCAGTTCATTTTATATAAGCAGTGTCTGGATTATAAGCTGTTTTTAAGATGTTTTTAGTACTCAGATGTGTCTCTAGTTAGTTAGATTGAAATCCAATTGAAATATTTAAATCAGATAATATCAAATAACATTTACAAGAAGACAGCTATTCACAATAGTTTTAACTCCTAAACAAATAAAGGTAAATAAAGGTTATCCTAACTAGTGTTTTATTTAAACCTGTTATGTTGGTGATATAGGCTTCTGAATCCAAAAGAGGAGAAACTAAAGCAAGCTTAAGTACTGCAGGGATCTCTTCATCATAAGCAGAACAGCTGGAGGAGGCTGTCTCAGTATTAGTAGAGGGTTTGGTTGGAGAGATGGATGCATTTGCATTGGTTTCACAGCTTCCTAAAAATGCAAATCTCAGACCACCTCCTGAAGTGGTTTGAGTGATCAGATGTAAATCTGTTGTAAATGCTCTTAGGTTAATTCATTCATGTGGATAATCCCTATCCGGATATCATCCTGATACTCAGAGCACATGAAACAACCAGTTGTAAACACGGCCTTCAGCTTATGCAGGTGTCATAGATGCTTATGAAGCGTTCTCTATATGTAAATAAATATATATATATATATATATATATATAGGAGGTGGTTAATATAAAAGATGAAGATGAACATGCTGTGCTGCTGTACCTTGGGGTTAGTACTGTGGGGTATTCCATTGCTCTGGAGAGTCATACTCATAAAAATGATTTGGTGCTGCTCATCACAGCAGGGCTAACACTGTGACACAGTGACAGTGCTTTGATTTGTGACTTCCCGGGAACTTGAAGGTTCCTCTCCCCTAGCAAAAAAAAAAAAAAAAAAAAACCCATCTGAACCAGTCTTAGATACCCCTCACTCTCCACCTTCAAAAAACTTGGGCCAGGAGGCAATCCCCAGTTCACACACAGAAGAAATAGTTTTGCATTTACATTTACATTACAGCTGTTAAGGTTTTTTGCAAGTCTGGCACATTTACTCTGTCCTGACAGTTGCGCAAGACAGACAAGACTCCTCACACCTTCCACTGTTAATTACACTTGATAAGAGCTTCCGCTAAATAAGTCATTGTTGGAGGAAGTCTTTTAAGTCTTTGTCCTATAAGCTATATTTCAGTTTAGAAGAAAATATTCGATCAAATCGAATTTACGCCTCGTTCATCTTCAATCTTTTGAGGAAAAAGTCAATGAAAAGTGTATAAAACAGACTTAAAAATATATAACTGTTATAGGAAGTCTTTTAAGTCTTTGCTTAATTTCAATTCACTTTTCCTTCAAAAGACTAAGGATGAACAAAGTGTCAATTTTAGTAGACAAAACAAAGCATGTGTTCTTCTAAACCACAATGTGGCTTCTATTAAAATGGCAAAAAATTGCAGGAGCTCAAATATGGTGATAATATTTCATTCAAATGGACATCTAGCCATTCTGACCCATAGCACTAATATGCTGGAACTGGTCATAGCATGAAGCAGACTAATTAAAAAAAACCCAATAAATAATTGAAGTAAATGGCCCAAGGATGTGGCTCAGGTCTGAAAACAAAGCCATTCTACATCTGTGGTTATGTCGCCTTCAGGTCAGTGTCCGTGTCAGAACACTGTTTTAGAGATAGGACACGGTGTTCAGCAGGGAACTGTGTGTATGTGTGTGTGTTTTCTTTTAATGGCCGCGCTTCTTCTTTGCCTGTAAAGGGCCTTTCACAGCAGGACCTAAAGTATTGAGAATATTCAATAGAGACCAACAGAGTTGTAGACTTATTGCTAATTATCTGCTGGCTTTTCACATTATTCATGAATATGAGCAATGTGAATTAGCTCCATTAGTTATTTGGGGTTGTCACAGTGGTATAGGAGCATAAACATAAATAAAAGTGGGTCTGGACACTTTTTAATGTCGATGTAAGTCAGTGGGAGATAAAATGACGGCCACGATGCTGCGCATGCAAAATTAGTCCATACTCTGGATAGAAGATATTCTGTTCCGAAATGTGCGCTCAAAAGTGAAAGTTCTCTCCTCTTTTATGGGCCGAGGGAGTGTTTTCGCCTCTCGCTGCTCGATGGGGAGTATAATTCTCGGGGAATGTTTTTGTTTTAGGCCGTGCTGTTTTGTTAGATGATGTGGATTGAATGGAAGGCATAAAATAGTCTTAGTCAGGGGAAGAGAGAATGTGCTCTCTCTCAGCCGCTGCCTGGGTCACCCCCTAACCCCCATACCGCTGCAGCCCGGGCTTTCACAGGGGGGTCTGTACGGGCTGAAAGAGACGCCCCAGCATGGAGTCTGGAGGCTCCCCCCTCTCTTTACCATCCACACACACAGACATCACAAGAAAAAGAGAAACCGTCCCCAAACTTGCTTTGAATATCAAACAGAGAATTACAGGGAGAATAGAAAGAAAGCTTTTCATGTGTGAGATATTGAAGGGAAGAATGAAGGGATTGGACCTCAATGAGCAGATCGTCTGTGGTGTCCATGTTTTGGACTGCCTCATTACAAAAAAAAGAGCCATGTTAAGACATGACAGTGAATGGGCTCGCAGAGCATAGTAGCCATTGTGGCTGTCCTGAGTTTGTTGCCGATTGGGGAAGTTTGGTTAACAGACTAGCAATATACTTTTTTTGGTTCTAGATTTAAGGTTGTACCTTTTTTCTAGAGTGAAATTAAGATTGTAAATTGCTCATAGTGGATTATTTTTAAGGATAACAGCACGCTGAATATTGGGATTTTCTTTTCGAATCACCTCACTGCTTCACACCCATGGAGATGCAGATACTTTGAACTTGGAGATCACTCGGCCTAAAACTGGACACCCCTAAGAAAATGATCTGGATCTTAATGTGCAGAGACTAACCGACGGCTCAGTCTGCCCCTGTCAGTCACAGAAAGTGGAATCTTTTACATTGCTTTGTCTCCAGCTGAGCTTGTTTGACTGCAGTGTGGTTAGAAATGAAGACCATTTCTCTGGCTATAGCTGTGCTGGCCGTGCTCGTTATGTTAGGGGTCCAGCACGGGGGTCCCACAGGTGGCCCTCACCACGCTGGGCTCCGGAGCCCACCCTCACACTGGTGCAAGCAGCAGCGAGGGAACACACAGGGAGCCCACCCTGGGTCTATACCACACCGCCACTCCAACAGCAAAACACACAAATGTCATCAAATGTTGCATAGTAAGTATCTGAAAGCTTTGCAGGGGACTTTTTAAAGATATTTGATGCTGTTAAAGGAAAACATTATTATACTTTTTTGCTTTTGTACATTGTGTGATAAATGGTGAACCAAGAGAAAATTTTAAATGCTCGTTTTTAGGTGACATCAAAAGATATTGAGACTTTAATAAAGGGGATTCTCACTCTGTTCTAGAGAAAATTAGGATTGTTCACACTGGTGGTGATAGTAACCAGGCATCTGAAGCATTTATTACATTTATAAGCTACCTCACAGAAAGCCATCACACGAAATGGTAATGAATACACTGATTTATCCATGAGACATTGTTTCATGATAGTTTTAAAAAGTCTAAAGTATTTTTTTAATCCAAGCATGGCTAAAGACACATGCTGGGTATCATAGGTTAAATCGTCCCCAAAGATGTTTCTTTACATTTTTTCCAGTATTTTACTCTTACTGACATTACATATAAAGATGCACATTCCCAGACTGTTATGGATTTTAATGTTCCCAGCTCCTGACTCCAATCACCACAACTGCAAAGTCTGGATCAGTGGAGCAGTTTCTCCACAGTTTATGTCAAAACACTAAACAAACTTGGTGGAATTCTTTAAGTCTTATGACAGTGAGCATTATGTTATAACTCAGTTACACATTGGCATATGTCAGCACCTCACAAAAGTACCAGAGAGATTTCATATGAAAAAATGTTTTGATATGGGATATTGGATTTGACCAGTTATCACTGGTTAATCAGAGCAAGTGGGATCTTCTTTGTCACTGCTTTGTTTGACTGTAGACAACGTTATACTGGACATTTAAAGCTGAAGCACGCCAGATGTTGTGTGTCCTTCCCGAGTAAAGGTTGATTTTTCCGGGGGGGCAGATGAAGGATGGAGTTTTGGCTCAGCTGTTGAAAGCTTTCTGCTGTCTCCTCTACATTCACACTCGGCGCTGTGACAGCCAACACAAACACGTCACTCTGTCTGTTTCTGCTCCAGACCGGTGAAGGTCAGGGTTTCAGAGAGGATGCACCAGCAAACCTGCACAGTCACTCCGTTGTTGTCTATGATTTAGGTGGACGGGAGAGTTATGAAAGGGAAGAAAGCGTAGGCCTAACTGCTTTCAAAGACATGTGGCATCGAGCTGACCCCCTGTTACACTCTGTTCATGATCTGTTCGCCAGAAGTGTGCTGAGAAGCATGGATCTGCACTCAAGTAATAGTACTGTTACTTTGGAGAAATAGTGACTCAATTAAAAAGTACCAACAATTTGAGGATAAGGTGTCTGATCATATATCATGGAATTACAGCTAAATTTTCAAGCACACCAAGCATGTGTTGGGGCAGGACCTGTAACCTCAGTTTCTAAAGGATATATATATAACTGTGGTCTTTTCAGTATATATATATAACTTGTGATTTTGTGTGCAGTATATGTGTGTGTTCCTTGTGCAAGTCCAGTATTAGATGTAGTTTCCATCAGAAACCTGGTTTGACTCAATCAGTCCTTCATTAAATTTAATCAGGAACTGCTGATGGAATTTCACAAATATGGCTGGAGGAACCAAGGAGAAATATATAAATATACAGCTGAACTGAAAAGCTCAGTCCGTCTGGCTCTAGTGCACAGTGAACAGCAGAGGGCGCCATTGCTACATGTACTGATGAACATAAGCATTCGCATAATGCGCGTCCACCGGTGTGTGTGTGTGTGTGTGTTGGAACTATAGATTAATGCCTTTGTGCTGTACATACCTACTGCTGTGAAAACACACCAGCCTGTCCAAGTGTTTAGAGTGAAACCACCATTATAGATCAACACAGATCAGTGTTGGGAAGGGGTTCAGTGCAGTGTGCTGTACTTAATCCCATCCTTAGTTGTGCTGAATTTGAAACCAAAACAAAGAGTAAAAATGGCTCAAATCCGTTTTTTTAAAGTAATGCATTGCATAAACATGAAACAGGACGCTGACATTGCTTTATTTTAACATAATTAGAAAGCAATCATGTCGATGCCAGTGTCACTAAATGCAGTTTAGATTACGTCTAGAATGGATCGTTTGAAATTACACGGTCAAAGTTAATCATAATAATGAATTTCTAACATGAATAAAAAGATGAAATAAAAAGAATTAATCTCCTCTTCACCAAACCAGCGCGGAAAGGGTTAACCCCGGAACAGTCTATTTTCAGCTCCTCGGAGGGGGAGAATGGCTCGTACCATTCGGAACTCTCATTCATGCCGTTTGAATGAAGCTCCGTTGTTTGGAGTCCCTCTGCCCAAAGTGGAGACGGGCTCCTCGGAGCAGGGACGAGGCACAGGGGGAAAAGTAAAACATTTTTTAAAGTGGAAAAGGAAAGAGAGCTTTGTGGAATTTTATGGATTGTACACCAAGCAGAAGTGCCCTGAAGCAAAGGAGTTAAAGAGAGCGTCTGCTGGTCTTCAGGAAACATCTCTGAAGTTCTGCTAGGACTGCGAGTTGGGGAAAAAGTGATGCTGGATGATGTGACAGTGAGTGGTGTGCAGAGTGGATGATGGACTTTACTGACAGTGAACTTTTGAGAGGAGTTTTATCTTCATCCCACTCATCCCAGGACCTCCTGACTCTGGATGGGAGAAGAGAAGATGCAGGACAGAGCTGATTTGGAGCAGGAGACCTGACCTGGCTCTGTTTCATTCTGTTTCTTTTTGCAGTTTTTGTTTTTATGCAAATAGTATTTGCTGACAAGTTTTAGTATCTTTTATTATCATATTTTTTTTACATTCTTCTCCCCCTTGCCCATGGAGTACTTGCTCAGACCAACATAAACTGGATTACATGTGTTTCCTCCTCATTCTCTCTCTCTTTCTCTTTCTCTCTGCGAAACTGCAAACTACTGAGCTGCTCTGAACACATGCTGGAGATTATGAAGGATCTAAAATTCATGCAGTGTTGGTAAAAAAAAAAATCATTGGATTACTCTTAAGAACATCTTCAAAATCCCCTGTAGGCTCTTCTGGGAGAGATGATGGCAAGAGCACTTGGCCTTGCTCTTTTATTTATACACATCTGCACAGGTATGTAAGCTTTTGTTGCCATGTGTAGCTCTGTTTGCAGCTCTGTACACACTTAACCAACTCTGTCCAACTTTCCTTTTGTGTATTTGTGACTTTCACTTGAGCTCTGACCTGAACACAGTCATGTTCTCCTCGCTGGGCTTCAAGGTCTGCTTGTTAGTGTGATGTTGGAGTTGCTGGTTCTTTACAGCTCCTGTCAGCCAGCACACTGTAAAGACACATGCTGGAGGAATGCTTGAAGTGAATTTGTGCTTATCGCATTTTTGAAAATATCATTACATACTGTGCACTAAATGTCCAAAGGTTTGTAGACACCTGCTCATCCAGTATGTCTTAAAAAGTCAAGTCTTTTAAAAGGGAATTTGTCCATCCTGCACTGCAGAAAGTGCCACTTCTCATCTGGAAATCACTGGGACATTGGAACATTGCTGTGAGGATTTGATTGCAGTCAGCCTTCACGGCATTAGTGAGGTCAGGTGTTGAATTTGGATGATTAGTTCTGGATCACAAACGCCTCGCTAACTCATCGCAAAGGAATTTGGTGGTGGTCCGGAGCTCCAGAGAGCGCAGCCCAGTACTGGGGCAGTTGCTTCTAGCCAACGTTTGGCATTACGGTTGGTGAACGTGGGCTCATGTAAAGCTGCAGAGCGTCCCTTTATATTGTCAGTGCCTTTTAGTTCTGATTGTAGAAGCTGTGTGCTCAGCTGAACACTTTAATAATGAAGCACTTTAAAGTAACTCAATTCAATAATCAAATAAGCATAATATATTCATATATAATTTATGTAATTATACAGTTATGAAGAATGCTTTAAAACATTGCAAAAGCAATAGCATATATATATATATATATTACTTACAGATCACATATAAATAAATGTACTTTTGTGTATGTGTATACTAATAAATATATATATATATATATATATGTGTATATGTATGTATATATATATATATATAGTTGCTTTCTGTTGCATGTACCATGGCTGGTTTGCTTCTTCATAGCTGTATAATTGCTTGTTTGAGAAGGTTTTAAGTTGTTTGGATAGAGGACAGTAACCATGTAGAATTATCTTCCCACTGAAGATAAAGTCACTTGACTTGTCTGAGTTATAATGCTGTGCAGAACCCGTCTGTCTTGTTTTGGTCAACTGGGAAATGTATTGTTGCTTTTAAGTAAATATTTCTGATGCATTTTGACTTTTGTTGCTAGTTTTGTCACATTGTCTCCTGCAGTGAAGCCATGAAGGATAGGCTTGGTCATGTACGATCATTCTTCCTCTTTCAGTCCTCAGCCCTGGGGCAGCGAGGTGCTGAGCTTATTTGGAGACTGACATTAAAAAACCCTCTCCTGTAACAGATAACCATAATCCAGACTCTGATCCTTTTACCCATCCCACAGTAGCTGGAGCTACACCAAACCCAAATCCAGGCTAATTACCTTCACCGTAATTTGAACTATGAAGTGTGTAACTATGATACACCACGCAGGCCTTTGACAGCATTAGCGTGGGACAATGGCCCCTGTTTAAACACGGTAAATGTACTTACTGTAAATGAAGGCTTAGCTTGCAGTGCTACATTCATCCATATTCCTGCGTGCCGTGCTATATTCACTGAAAAGACCACAGTCAACCTGTGGGATCATGTTCATCTGAACACTGCTGATAGACTCACACACCCTTAATGCATGTCTTTTTCCCTAAAAGCTGCCTCGAACCCGACGTTTCTGAAAGTGCCGATTAAAGAAGACTCTTATGACTTCATTCTCTGACATCATAGTATAGTTTTAGTTTGTCTCTGTAACCACCATTAAGTCTGAAGCAATTGTTTTCAAGCCTGGAAGAATATTACAGCTTAGCTCCACTTTGCGTTAAGCCTGTGGGTGAGTGTGGGTTTGGAGCTCGCTGTGTGTGATCGTGTGTTAGAGAGAGAGAGAGAGTAAGTTTCAGACCCATTTTCACATGACACAGGAAAAAATCCTGACTGCACCAAGGGCTGGTTAGGCTTCCAGTGTACATAGCAAATAAAGATTCAAGATTCTTTATTTGCTACATACCTAGTTATACAAGTACAATATGTAGTGAAATGTGCTCTTTTGAAGCTCACCTCCTCCCCAAAAAAAGGTCAAATAATTAAAATTCAATTAAAGAGAAATTTGGCAAAACTAAGGTAATAAAAACATACAGAAAAAAAAGTTTATTAAAGAAACTAAACTAAGAAATAGTACAAACAACTTGACAGCTCTTGCACTCAGATCGATTCAAGACAAGAAAACACAACACTGAAATCACTTTGTAGCTTGTACTCAGAGCTCAGACCTGTCTCTCTGAATCTTTTCTGTTTGAAGGTGATTTTTAAGTTGCAGTGTCACCTAGTCTTTATTATGGAGAGGACAACTCCTAATAGTGTCCTTATAGTTTCCTAATATGAATTGAAAAATCTGCCCCTAGGTTAACTGTAAGTGTGTTTGTCTGTGTTTCTGTCATTTGATGGACTGACGACCTGTCCAGGTTGTTTCTTTCGCCCTCTGGGTGCTGGCACCCGCATGACCATGATTAGGATAAGTGGCTCAGGATATGGATAGAAACGTAAATCATTTTAAAGATTTTAATACAGTATTGAAAATTGTATTTGACATGGTGTATTGAAACTTAAAGCTGGATTGCTGATACACCCCTTACCCTCCACTGGACGTCTCTTAACTACTATGTTTTGTGGAAGTGCATCTGGGTGCATCCTATTGGGCGTGGGGTGGGTGGGGCTTTTGCCGTGGACACGCCCATGTTCAAATGATTGTGCGTGTCGGAAATTGGGCGTGTTGCAAACAGTTATTTTCCTGAACCAAATCAACCTGTGTAGAAACAGTTGTATCTTATTAAATAGTAATCAAACTGAAACTGGGCCTCAGAATCAGAAATTGGAACAAACCTGAAAACTAGATAAGACATGGCATCATGTAAAGTAGGCTATACTTAATAAATATTGGAAGCTGTCGTGTTCTTTGTTCCTTGTTTCTTGACGTGATGTCGTTCAATCTCAGTCTTTCAGCAGCTCGTTTGAGCTGTAGGAGATAAGCTGGTGGTTTGATGGATGGTAGTTCCTTGATGGAAGTTGAGTTGAGACAGTTTAACATGTTAAATATCAAAAGGCCGCAGAACCTAAAATGTGTGAGTAAAATGCCATAAAAACACAGGTAAAATGAAAGACAGTGAGCAGATTTGCAAGCAAATTCTTATTGGCTTCTATTATAAATGTGTTTTGCAGCAAATTAAAGGCTGGGTTGAAAAACGCTCCCCCGCAAGTAAGCGATGAGCAGTGTTGTCGTTCAGTTGAGGAAACAGCGTAACGCTTTAACAAGCTCCTGTAGGGAAAAGGGTCATAGGGTCACAGTTCAAACGTCGTGGCAGAGCTTCTCATCCTTGGAGATACGCGAGCGCTTCAGTTCCAGTGGCGTTTCCAGTCACAGATCTCTCTAATTACCCCAGACACTGTAGCTGCCTGTATTGTCAGGCCATTGTGAGATAGCAGTGTCAAGGACAGCAAGCCTTTTGGAGTCAGTCTTGCGAGTGCTACCACTGATTCTGGAGCAGCAGCAGCATCTTCAGAATCAGTCTAATGAAAGCTTTAGTGGAAATGGGAACTAATTAGACTGAGACAAATAAAGGGGAGATCCATCTATTCCTACCAGTTCCACCAACATTTCTGCATAATTCAGCCATTAAGATGTACACAAAGTCATTCAGAACGGTTTACTGGGAAATATGCCTTTGTTGAGAAACATGCTGAGTCAGGATCGCTCACAGGAGTATGAACCAGACGTGATGAGTTTTTAGGGCTCTTAAAGCTCACCAACAGAACGACTGCATGAAGTGCTTATTAACACACCGCCTGATGCCTGAGACAGTGTTTATTTTCTAAATTCATTTATAAAAGACACATTTATATTTAGACTTTATTAGGCAAAAAAGTACCTAAATAAGATAAGATGAGATGAGATTACCCTTTATTAGTCCCACAGGTGGGAAATTTGCATTGCAAAGTGCACAAAACAAAAGAAGAAAGCAAGAATAGAATAGCCAATAAGCCAACAGAATAAAAACTATACAGTCTAACAGTATAATGTTTATCTTTCAGCCAGTCTATCTATCTTATATATATATATAATTATATATATATACATATAAAAATGCACATGTAGCATTACTGTTCGTTTTGGATGGTAAATAAAATGTCTGTATTCATATTGTAGACATTTAAGTGGCTAAGTTACTCTACAATGAACTATTTTACATCAGAACACTCTGAGTGACTTTGTCTTCTTCTCAACAATTGGATTAGTCTGAAATTTTGAAAACTCAATGGAAGTCCCCTTCAAAATTCCCCTTGCTTACACTGATTTGATGGTTCTTGGCTTGGACACATGGTTATAGGAAAATAAAATAGGTTTTGATGCAGAAACCCTTCCTAATTCTTCTTCTGCCCTATTTACAAGATTGATTGTTTAAAAAATCTTCTATTGAAACTTACTTTGGGGAAGCAAAAGTGGTCCAAAATGCACGTATAAAAACTTTAGTGTGAAGAATGAAGACAGGATTTGTTTTGTTTGGTAATTTCCTGAATTATCTTCCTTTAGCTTGACTGTGGCAGAAATGAATCATCATGAATTGCCTACTGACAGCTTGGTGACGAGTGTGAGAATGGAGGATCACTTTGCTACTACCTCATCCTCTTGGTGCACGTAGGCCTGTGAAGACTTGCTGGTTAGCTCAGCACTGCAGAGAGCTTGTTAAATGATAGTGAGATGTGATGAATGTGCATGTGTTAACCTGGTGATTCACTCTGTTGTCATACACTAAATGGCTCTTATCTCTGACTAGTGTCTCATTTGTCAGAAGTTCTCCAACTTCTCACTGCCTGCCGACAAGACGAATTCTGCTTCAGGGGACCTTTTCATGCTAAAGTGACACTTTGGACATCCAGTTTCTGGGCTCTTCTTAAGTGAATTGATATTAGGAGCAGCCACTTGCCTTTTTCTTACACGTTCCTTGGCTTGAGCTCATTTAGTCTCACCCTTTCGACCAGTCGTCTGAGCTGTGGAAGATAAGCTGCCTGTGTGATGGATGGTAGTTTTTTACATGCTGCAAGTTGAGTTGAGCTTTCTGGCCCTGGAGAATCCTTTATCTGAGGTCCTGCTGGCATTTCTGTTATAGATGGGACAGTGCAGCCTGTTTACGTCTGTATGAAAGAGAGAGAAAAAGAGGGAAAGTGCTGAGGAATGTTTCCCGGAACGCTATTCATCGCACTGCACCCCTGTGGTGCAGAGCAGTCAGTGTTGGGATGGATGGACTCTTAAGCACAGATAATAAATTGTAAAACTGTGACGGGGCACAGCAGGCACCAGAGCCCAATTAATGATAAATGTTCTCACAGGTGAACCATATCTCTTTCTTGAGCAATCCTTCTCTTCCCTTGTCCACCTGTCATAGACAATTCCCTGATCTTCGGTTCTTTGCATAAAATCTTTTTTTGAGTTTTTACACCAGAGTAGCAGAGGACATGTACACAAGCAGTCGAAACCTAGTAATCATGGCTAAAAAAAGAACTGTCTTTATCATTGATCTTGTGCTTTCTCTTGATGTCCACCACCAGGTAGTGCTCAGGTTTGGGATTAGTGATCCTTATCCCTTCATACAACAGCACCCACTAAGCTATATGTGCAGCCCCCTAAATCCCAATTAAGGTCTACCTAAGGCTAATTAAATGGAATTAAACAGGATTAAAGGGGGAATGCTGGCTCTGCAAATCTATACGTTTTCTTCACATTAGACTGCAGGAGGGTCTCTTTGTGTGGTCCCATTGAGGGTATCATTGTGGTATTACATTCCTGTTTTTTATTTGTGGTTAGAAATTCCCACATCAGAAAGGGGTGTAGCAATACATCATGACAGAATACATCACTTAGCAAAAAAGTGACTTGTAGAATGCAAATGGCTATATAAAATGTGCATTGTGCAGGAGAGCACTATTATTTACACTAAAATGAGCTGAGTTTTAGTCCTGTCGCTATTATTTCGTAGCCTAGGTGCTTGATTTGAACTATTTAAGACATTTGTTTTCTACAATTGGTAGGATTAGCAATCGTGTTTAAATTGCAAAATGCTGAACCTGAAATGGTTGCAGTTTCCTATGCAGGAGCCCGTGAGAACAACATATCTTCAAAGTTTGAACTTGGTGTTGTAATGCTTTTAGAGGGCGGCAGTGAATAATGTTTGTTTATTTGAACCATGTCTGACATTGGAGCCTTGAGCTATTGTTTATCGACAGCTAAGAAGCAAGTTAGCTCATTAATTTGTACACTTTAGGTTTATATTTTGCTAGTTGTGTACTATAAAAGAGGCAAGTAGATTATTTATTTGTAAATTATAATTTATACAATAAAATCTCTAGTTATTTTTTATGAAAATTAAATAGCAGCTAAAATGTAATGATCCCAAAAGGCCTACTGAGTATATCATTAGACCGCTACAGTTCTGATAAAGCTGCATTGCAAGAAACTCTTCGTTCCCCTTCGCTTTACGCTTTCTCTATAATTGGCTTACAGGGGCTCTTTAATTGGATTAATTTGGAGATCAATATAATCGTCAATAGTTCGCAATTTGCTGGGTCGCATTACCTCTGATAAGCGGATAATCACTCTTGGTATGACACTGAGAGCACCGAGGTGGTTCAGATGGTCCTTTTTAGGAATCCTTGGGAAATCCCCCCGCCTCCTCCTCTGTGACCCCCCTATTGCCATCACTCTGCCATGAACTTATTCCCCTTACTCTTGCGGTATTTTAAACCCTTGTGGAATGTAAGCATACCCCTAGCTGTCACAGGGCACGCATGGTGATGAGGAGGGCGCTGGGTAAAAGAAAGATGTGGTGGTTGCTGCTTTAAAGCTTGGTTAATGCATCTGGCTGCGTCTGTCTGTCTGGGAATGGGCTGTGAAGTCACAGGGTGTCTGAGACATCAGAACTATGTTAAACCCTATGGACGGCAGGAATGAGAGCAGTCAAGCTCCAGTGGTTTTAGAGGTCGTTCAGACAAGGATTATATGGGAAAGGGTCACTTTGGATCTGGACTTATTTGTCATGGTCCACAGCTATTCTTGTGAATCCTTTACAACTGAGTGACTCATGAAAAAAAACTGATGTACCAGAGTTTCACAGTGTTACTAAAGAAGATATCCCCGTTAATGTACTGATTTACTTCTAGGTAATATGTGGCTCCTTTAATTCCCATCAATGTGTGTTGCAACCTATTATTCAGGGTAATAGAGGAGCATGCAGAGGAAATTTTGCTGATTCTTACATAACACACAACCTCTCAATTGATTTTTTAAAACATTGTTCATAGCAGGCATTACAGCATGGCACTTTTTTGACAGAATTGTTTCATTGGTTTAGCATTTTCCAACCTTATGTGATGTATGTGCATGTTTTTTTTTTTTTTTAATTTTCCCCTTTTTATGTTGTCAGCTGAACCAGATTGTTGCAAAATGGCTTATTTTCACACTGTGACTAAAAGCAAATGAAGTAGCCCACTTCCCCCCCCACCTTCTCACCCCCCCAACCCTTTATTTTGCCTGTTTTTAACATTTGCCTTTTTGTTGCTGGTCAGTGCAGCGCTTTGACAGATAAAGCAGGCCGACACACAGAAAGCCCCTGTGGGGGCTGCCACGGGCTCCAGGCATTGTGTCGCCTCAACGGGGTAATTGTTAGACTCGGGGGAAAGAGGAGGGGCTGCCCATGAAGGACTTGGGGTACACAATAGCCCCCCTAGGGACCGAAAGGCGGACGCAGCCTCATCAAAAAAAAAAAAAACAGAAGAAAAACACGAACAGCAAAAAGGCCCAAAATTATCACTCTTATGTGTCACATCTCACTCCCGATTCAGAAATAAGGCACTGCAGGGGCAGGAGGCAAACAATGGTTGATGCCAATGATTTTACCGTTTTATTTACATTCAGTTAGATATTTTTGAAAGGTAAAATATATCACACATTGCTGTGTGCTCTCGTTCTTTCCCATCCTGCCTTTAACGGATATTGTGATAGTGTGGCCTAGTGTTTTTCCGGACCAGACAATGCAGACTCAGATGCTCAGACTAGTCCTAGTCAGCTTTTGTTTCTGGTGGAAACATAGGGCCACCGAAGGGTGCACTGCTGTATGCATTTTAAAGAGACTCCGAATCGGTCTTTTCTTGTCTTTGCTGGGAAGACCGAGGACTGAAAGATGGCATTGAAGACCGCTATTCCTCCCTGAAGCCCCCCTCCTCCCCTCCTACTCATTCTCTGTTTCTTGAAGAGATCAGCTTCCTTGCCCTGGTGACCATTCTGTTTCCTGCACTCTGGAAAGCTTGGATACACTTTTGAAATGCTAAAAAATCCCCCTTTAGAGGTGTCGGTCTGCTAGAGGGAGCACAGAGAAGAGATTGAAGAGAGGGGGGATTAAATTAGCAGAAAAAAGTGGGGCCACTAATTAGTTGATTTAAAGACATGGACCCTCCCCCTCGTGGCCTGTTCACCTTCTCACATAGACTACCTTTGATCCCTCTCGGCCCTGTTGCATTATGGGTAAGCGATTTTCTTCAATTATGGACCTCCTCCCCCCTCCTGCCTGTGGGCCAGCACTGTCTAATTGGGCTTCTCTCAGAAGTCCTGGTCTGCATAATGCATTATACCTTACTGGCAAGTGGACCGGAATATCAATATGTTGACGGCTTGCTGCGTTAACACAAAGACGCTGAGGGCAGAGCTGCTGTGTGTTTTTCTGGCTTTCACACTTCTTACCTTAGTGCCTTTTGCACCGGTGAAGTTACTCTATGCAAAACTGGTGTCAGAGATTTGATCAGCTGTTTTAACCGCTCTGTACCCCGAGGCCAGGCCTCATGCAGACAGACTATACGTTAGAGGAACTGTTTGTTCTTCAGACTGACAAGCTCTGAAGAGGCACTTTTTCAACTGCCTGACCTTGAAATGTGTTAAGGATGCATAGTTCCGACTTCCTAAAGCTATGCCAAAGTATCTCCAAATGTCTTAGAGAATGAAAGACAAAGTGATGCATTTAGACTGCAGGTTCCATGAGGTGCAGCTAGGCCTGTCACGATAATTGCATAATCACCTGATCTCAGTGAAATGAGAGATTCACAATTATTGAAACTGATCGCAGTTATTGTTCACAGTTATTCGGTTTCACAATTACACTACAGGCCACTACACTACGCCCCGGGCGCCTTGTTGGCGGCAGCCCTCTGCTTCACTTGGTGAATGGTTTAAATGCAGAGAAATCATTTCACTGTGTGTTGTACTTATGCGACTATGCCTGTGACAAATAAAGAATATCTTATATCTTATCTTTAAGTTTGCTCTCAGAATTTAACAAAAGAAAGCAATACGCTGCTTTCAAAATTTTATTACAAAAAAACATTATAAATACTTTAAACAAATGTAACTGTCTGGCTTTGAAGTTTAATGTAACAATATATGCTGTAGGTGAAATGTAATGGATGCTAAAGCTTATGCACGAGTTTCATCAAAACTGTCTCATTTGCTGGACACTAATTTCGAACTTGTTGGTCCAGCTTGTCCCATGCAGCTCAATGGGAGAAGGACTGGGGAGACAAAATTCTCAAAATGTTTTTTTTCTTTGGATTGACTATAATTTCTTTGGATTGACTGAAGAATGCTGGAGATCATTCTGTTGAAGAATGAAAAGCAATGAAAAGAATGAAATTTTATCAAAGGTTACACAAACCAGGAGGACTTGTGTGATGCTGAATACTTGTTGCTATTTTCTTTTTTCATGATCCAACACAAAGTGAATATCAGTGCACTAAAGGCCTGATATATATTTTCTTCAAAACCAGTAGTTTGAAAAGTAAAAGTAAAGTAACTTCTGGCCTGTTGTGTATATTGTTTTACAACAAGCAGAATATGAATTCACTGCATTGAGATAAAAAATACAAATAAAAGCAACACATTCACCAAGACATCTTCTCTGACATTTTCAGAGAGTAGTGTGTGTGTGTGTGTGTGTGTGTGTGTGTGTGTGCGTGTGTGCGCGCCCAAGTGTATATGGCAATTAATCATCAGCTAAAATTTCCTGATGGTGACAGGCCTGATTGCAGCTTGTTCACAATTCAGGGTTAGTTGTTTGATGGCATGCTAAGTTACCCAGCTGAGCTTCATTCCGAATCCTTGTTTTGAAAGAGCTCCAATAATTGAAATATGTGCAAAAAAAAAAAAATTGAAAACCCTCTCTGGCACTGAGCCAAACTCTCGCTGTCGTAATCTGCCTCTCCGTGTCATGTTGTCATGAACTGAAACGAAAGCTTTTGGCCTAACAGGGCTGTATAGCTCTAAGCCGATTGTCCTCAGATTTAGTTTTCTGTGAGAGCGAGAACTCTCACTGACTTCTTCTTATATATGAATGAATGTTAAACTTTGAGTTGATTAGTTGGTTTTCCAGTGTGTGGTAAATCAAGTCCAATAAGTCAGTTGAATAATTTGCCTCTATGGACACTTAGTGGTTCCAACACTGTTAGCCATAGATGGCCTATCTGACAATAAGCTTGTTCATGAAGGCCTTCTCTTATTTATCCCCATAAAGATTCTTCCTCCAGCTGAGAGAGTTTTTCCTCGCCTCTGTCGCTTTTGGTTTACTCACTAGGGGCTCAGACCTGGACTCTGTAAAGCTGCTTTGTGACAACTGGTTGTAAAAAGTGCTATATAAATAAAATTGAATTGAACTGAACTGAGTCCAAAGTGACAGCAAACAAGGAAAATCAGACTAATATTTGCATCACTGCATTTATATGATGTGCAATATTTCTGTTTGTCTTAGCAGAGTATCACATTTAAATTAGCACATTGTCACGTCTCCTTAGTGGAGGCAGGCTTTTAGAGAATGTCCGCTTGTGTTCTCCATTCGCAGATCCTTGGCTGGCGCTTAGCTGATGTAAGACAAGCCGTTTGGCTGAGGCCTACACACAGCAATGATAGCACTTAATCACTGTCGCCGTCAATCAAGTGTGTGGTATCACAGTTACTCTTCAGTTGAAGTTATATTCAGTGTTCGCTTAATGATGGTAATTGTGATGGCGCTTTGTCTTGGGCAGTGTTCAGTGAGCATGACTTTTCCACCGCAGAATACTTCCATTACTTGTTCTCCGCAAAAATGAGAGAGGCCAGCCATTACGTCTGCGCTTTAGTCTTGCTGCTACTGCAGAGATAGAGCCCATGCATAATTGGTTCAGACAAGGTAAAGTACTTCTGAGTCTATGCCTCACTGTATTCACAGATTTGATCTTGGCAGATGTCATGCTAATGATCTCGAAGGGGAAACTTTCTTAGTGAGATTAGCATGAATTGTTTCTTGCGTTTTTTTATACCTCTTTCTGTAATGTTCCAATGCTACTGTGCGAAGTGGGGCCTGTATTGAGTCAGTATAAACTGACTGACAGTACACATCCCGTCTTGCTCATACCGTTATCACATAAAATATGGAGAGGTTTTAATAGACAATAGAAATGTCAGCATTCTGGAGGTGACATCCTCAGGGGAGAAATGACATTCAGCTAAATGCTTGTAGCGAAAGCCTTTTTGTAATTATAGATCTGCAGAAATCGGCCTCTATTATAGACCGGAGCCTTTAACGAGCTGACTGGCATTAAGAGCTGTCGTTAATTGGGAATCGGGGATGGGTGCTGTGGGCCAAAGGCACATATTTCCCCATGTTCTTTTTAAAGCTAAATTGTCCATTTACCAAGTACTTCAGAAGGCTATGAAATCTGTGGCACCCCTGAGCCAGGTCTGCAGTTAAAGTACTTTTTTCTCCATGGAACAAAGCAGATTGAGTTTTGCATTCTGTTCGTAGTCTCTAATATATCTATTTGAAAAATCTTAATTCCATTCATGTACTGTATCTACACATCACACGATGAAACCAGCCTATTAGTGCTGAGAGATCCAGCGCATGGACAGTATGGAAATCCCCTTTCTCAACAGCAGTAAAAAAAAAAAAACAGCCTGAGTAATCAGCTCTTTGGACAAAGTCTATCGAAGGTGTTGAAACATTAACACTACCCTCGACCCACAGACCTGAGCTAAACCCTGAAGTAGTCCACCATCTCCTGAGTATCCTAGCGTTTGTCCCTCTTTGTAGCTCGTTAAGTGCTACATGTCATTCGATAAGAGTTCCTGCGTAACCTAGCCCCCATTCCGCTGCAATCGCATCTGCCATCTACTAAATGATATTTAAAAGGCGTTTGATTTTTTTCTTCCTCCCGGCTTGTCATGCTCTGTGACTCTGGCAGCCTTACAGAGGCTGTTCTCGTTCTTGGCGTGGGGCCCTGAGAGCCATATTCTTCCCTGCGTTGATAGTGCCAAGTGAGGGCTAGGGTCAAGTTCGTTTCCCCGCGAGAGGTGTGACGGGCGCTGAGATGCAGCGGGGAGCAAGCATGACCTTGGGAAATGTGGATTTACTGTTGGAAGGCCGGTAGTGCGCTGCGGTCAGTTCAGTGAAGCACAGTACATTGAGGTGCTATTGGAGAACACCTTTTAGGGAAACATTTTTGTAAATGTTCAAATGTTCAAAACTTGAAAAACCTCCATATAATGAAACATGTAGTCACACAGTGTCTGAAGTCTTTTCCTAGAACTGTACATCCAAGCCGAGAACCACTGAGCAATTTTATTTCAGGATTTTTTCTCCCCTGTTGCCCCTGCTAGCTGGATCTCATGAGGCAGGAGGCTAGTGTGTGTGTGTCCTGCTACATGTGAAGCAGACTATTGCAGAGCCACTGGATGAATTAACATGCTTTAAGGAGAACATTGACCATTCTGTTACCTCAGATGCCCATGTTGCCTTGGATCACATTGAGTGGGAGGAGAAAGAGGGCTGTCCAACCGAGAGCTGGTTCTGACAACCCCAGGCCCCTGTTTTGTTTGGTGTGGCGGGGGTGTGTTTTCTCAAGGGGGGAGTTGTTTTATAGACGACAGTGTTTTTTTTTTCTCTTTCTGTAACCAGAAGGATAGATGCACTTCATCCTTTCATCAAAACATTGACACCCGCTTGACATGAGGGGAGGGGGAGGCAGGGCCATTACGTAATGTGCAAGTACACAACTTGCATAGTGAGTGTATAAGTCTGACTGGCTACGATCCTCCCCGCCCGGAGATAGCAAGATATGCCCTTGAGCTTCTGTCCACGAAAGTCTGTGACATCACCCTAAATTGATTCTGCGATCCCAACAACAGGGCCAGCGTTTAGACAGTTGTGTCACTCAGGAGCCTGGAGTATAATTGTTCACTTTAAAAGTATAACTATGAAAGCGAGAAAAATTGGGGCCCTTGAGCTGGGGCATTTCAAAGAGTGATACATGGATATCCTGTAAGATTTGTCTCTCAAATGTGCTCCATTTTTAGGCTGCAAGTGTTCTGCAGCCTCAATTTAGCATCGCGCTTGCGGTTCTCTGGTAACTGATATATGACAGAGACTGCGGTCAAAACCTCCTCGAATTAGATTTGACACGGGAACAAAAACAAGATGTAATTGGCAGTACACTTCATTCACACATCTCCCCATGTGCCTGTAAATCTCTCTAACAAACATACACACAGGCAAATGTGCACACTTACACACGCAAGACAGTCGGCTTGACGGGTTTGGCCCATATCCTGTCACAGAATTAATTGTGTCTATCATCTTCGTGTGTTTGTCCCGTGAGAATCAAGATATGTTCACAGATAGACAAGAGCTATAGCACAAATATACGTGACGGGTTTTATAATTGCTGTTGACAGTGCGGACGAGCGGCGGGCCGTCTTTCTGACGCAGACAGTCTGGAATGGTCCATCTGCCACTGTTCCCAAACAGACATGGCAGGTACCTTCCTAATGAGCAGCACAGCAGCACAGCCCTGCTGCAGGGACCTTCCTCAGGCTGGGCTACCATGGTGAGAGGTAAATTATTTATGTGTGGGGAGCAAGACCCCTTTTTTAGGGGCTGGTTGATATATTATGAGCATACTATTATCACAGTTCGTGATTAAACATTTAGTTATAAACCTCTACAAGACATCTCTCATGCAAACTATTTAAAGCCATGTATCTAAGCAGTAAAGGACTCTCTGCCTGCAAATAAATAATTTCAAGATTTGTTTTATTTGTAAAAAGTACTTGTAAAAAGTCCTGTGAGCTGATTAGAAGAACAGATTTTGCCTCGATGCCTCCAGCCTTTGCATGGATTTGTGAAAGTCCATCAGCAGCTCACTTGATTTAATTTAATGAACTATTGACTGAGCTTAAGCAGGTATTTGAGGTATTTGTTGAGAGCTACAATGTACCTGTCCATGAGGAAAGGTCTGGGAATGATTAAGCAAACCTAAAATCACTATTTACTGGATTAATATTCTTTGTATGCATTCTAAAACATATACTTTTAAAAACATATACTCCTCAGCTTAACAGGTTTTATTATATTCTCAGATATTTGTATGGTAGTGCACAACTAAACATCTTATTTAATTAGGAAATGTTAGTGTCAGAATGAATTCCAACTATTTTGTGGTACATGAACTTCAAGTTCATACTGCAAGTTGACTTATATCATGATGTGGACTTTTGGGTTCATTGCTTTTCTAGTCTTTTCTAGTCATCATCACCCACTCTAGGAGGTATATCTGTTTGTTGGTGAGAGATGGGATCCTTGTGGACTCACTGGCATTCTGTTCTTCAGAGATCAAGGCTTGCTTTTAAAGATCATGTCTCACTTCCTCCAAACCTCTTCCAGTGCATCGGCTGTGTGTTGTGAGGGAATACAGTGCAACCTGACTATCTCTCTCTGCAGGAAGTACTTTACTTTTCTCTCTGGCGGAGCACAGTGTGTGCCCATGGTGTTATTTATGCTCTGAACAAACAGTACATGCACTCGAAGGTGTGACCTGAATCGTGCCATACTTCCTCCTCCAGAATCTCTGCAGAATAACACGCTTTCACTCCGAAACTTTAAACAGACTTCTTTATTTGTTTGCCTTCAGTTGGAATCGGAGTGAGTGACCATATCTCCTCTCAGGCTATTCTCCATCTGCGGGAGGTGTCTGTAGAGAGCGGCCGCAGCTGGAGGGGGAAAGACTGCCCCCATTGTTTTAGTTTGAGACTACGGGGCCCCGCGGGCAGGATGGGCCGCAGGCTCCCAGAGGAGCGCTCCCCGGGCCGCTACTGACCCCCATCGCAACGGGACACCCTCAATCTCTTTCACAGCTGACCGAGACCCCTTCCTCTGCGGGCCCGTCTCCGTTTCGACGGCCTCTCATTGTCCCAGATGGGAACCTTTTCTCTCAAGCCTCAAATTTCAGCCAGACTGGTATGTCAGTAGGTCAGGGTTGTACGTATAACTTTTGAAGTGAAAAGAACTCTTTATAATGCCCTTGTAACACTGACATTAACATTGAATAGTGTTCAGTGCAGCTACACCGATCCCATATGGTTTTGACACTGATACCCAGTCGCCACTGGTTTTGCCACTGATACAGATACTGCATAGGACTCACATTGTCTTTTTTTTTTGTTTTGTGCAGTAGTCTACCGGATGTACACTTTATTTGATTCTTATACCTGCAAGTGTAGACACATCTTGTCAAAATAAACAAATTAAAAACATGTTCTAATGAAATGTTCTGATGTTCTAAATGAAAATAAGTTCCACAGCAGGGACGAAATTGAAATAACGCATTGCAAACGCAATTTCTGTTTATTTGCTTTAAATAAAATACCAAAACCTTCCTTACTTATGAGTGGGATCTTATGTTTTATTTTTGTCCAGTATGTTACATTATATACATTCGGACAGTGAACAGTAATTGATTTTCATTGTTATTCTAATTATATAATTATAAAATCAGCAAAACTGAATTAGACCCAACTTTTGCATGACTGTATGTTATATACGTATTTCCTTCTGTGAACAATTTTGTTGTGAGATGAGTGAGCTTGAGGGATCAATTTAAAGTTGGAACTACCTCCGCATGAAGTACTGCTTCTACAACAGTTAAAGATTTTTCCAAGAGCCAAATCAGGAGGCTTTGTAGTTACCTTTTCTTCGGGCTTGCGGTGTTAAAGATGGGTCGATAAATGGTGTATTTTGCGGAACGGTGGAAATGATCATCATGATCAAAGTCTGAAGACTGCCTTCAATCTGCCTTCATTGTTTTATGGTGCAACTCTTTAAGTTTTATATGGCTGACGTAAGTGTTGCTGCGCTGCCTCCGGGCGCACCCTGTGCTTATCGCAGCTATAAATCGCACTTAACGAGCTGCTAATCGTGGATTAATGGTGTTAGAGATAGGCCGCGGCCTGCCACCCTCGCCTGCTCTTATCTCCGCTCAGATACTCCTATCAGAGTTCCGGCTGCGCTGCCCGTCGCAGGCTCTGAAGAAGCAGGCCAGCCGCTCGACTCAGGACACAAAAGGGTTTTGTTTCATCTGTGACTATGTGATATAAAGTTTATCACAGGTGTCGTCGGTACTTGAATCATGTATCATAAAAATGCAAAGAGCCTGTAAACAACAACCGGTGTACAGAAACTGCATAAACTGAATAGTACCTGATTGCAGGTCAGCCTATTCTATTTTACACCACCTTAACGTGGTGCTACTGCTTTAGTGGTTCATACAGTATGATAATACAGAGTATCGTGGCATTATTTCATATAGTCTTTTTGAGATTTTGAAGAAGTTTGTAAACCTTTCTAAAGCTTTAAACAGAAAAAGCAGGTCATTTTTATGTTCCTTGTTTTTGTGATGGCATAGTTTTGCATGTATCATAATGAGGTTCAGTACAAGCCAATCAGCAGAGAGCTTATTTACATATCACCCTTGACGGAACAAAACCTAATATTAAAAAAGTAACTTTTTAGGAGAAGGATCCTTTTTTAGATTTGAGACTATGTTTTAGTTTTAGGCTATGTCTGTGGGTCTACTCGTCACAAAATTGTATCACAATGTAAGAAGCAGCTGTTTTCAAACTGTGTAAAAAAATGGAAATGCTGACAGTGATGATATATCAGTTTTGAAGGCAGGGAGATCTTGGAAAATGGTTCAGGTAACATGGAATCTTGACTTTTTGATACATAAACCCACATAAAATGAAGTACCTTCGCAGGTGAGGCAGAGTGAGACGTGCTCTGGGTGTTTAGCAGTAAAGAATGGGTGACTCATGGGTGCCGGCTGTTTGATCATTACTGAGGTCATGTTAAGACCAGATACTATTACCAGAAACTGTGCACTTCAGGCCGCACACATAGACCTACACACACACCTACACACACACACACATACACACTCTCACACACGTCGGTCGTCTGTATAACCTTGGTCTCAGGACCTATCTGGATGGCCGAGATTTTTTGGCTGCCTTTCTCTCTTTGAATGCCAAGAAATCCTCATTGACAGAGACGGAGTGAAAGCAAACTCATTTCCATCTGAAGCTAACAAAGGCACTGGACCTGAACTTATTAGAACTACTCTCTCTTTCTTTCTATCGCTCTCTCTCCCATTCTCTCTCTCTTTCTCTCTATCGCTCTCTCTCCCATTCTCTCTCTCTATCTCGACCTTTCTCTCCTCTCTTCCTCTTTCAATTTGTCTCCTCTCTCTCTTACTCTCTTTCTTTTCCTCTCTCTTTCTCTCTCTCTCTCATTCTTTCTTTTTTGTCTTTTATTCTCTCCCTCTCATCCTGTTCTCACTACTTCATTTGGTCTCCTCTCTCTCTCTCTCTCTCTTTCTCTCTCTCTCTCTCTCTCTCCCTCTCTCTCTCCTAGTTGAGTAGATTCAGTAGATTTATTTGGGTAAGGGTAGATAAAATAAATGTAATATGCATGAATGTGACTGGAGGGTCTGTTGGGTTTTAATTGTAAAGACCACGTGGTGTGTAGAATGAGAGCCTCACATATTTCAGTCTGCTGTCTCCCTCAGTGACCGAGGCTACGCTCCGCAAACCATGCACGTGTGTTCGCACACACACGCGTACGCACCCACACACGCACACACACAAACACACACTTTATTATTGACCTGGCTGTGTGGACGATTTGAAACAGTCTTTAGTGAAAAGCTAAACCTGCCTCTCTGAATGTGTTATTCCTTCTCTCTGAACACACTGCTTCTACTCTTTCTTTCTTTGGGCTTTGAGAAACGGCCACTTTGTAAAATGACAATTAAAACATGGCTACTAGGTTACACAGTAAAAGTGGAGACACACACACACACACACACACACATACATATACACTCACACACCAGGACTATAGAATGAGGATGATCAACAATTTGCTGATTTACGTGAGGCCAGTGGAAATTTGATTCTGTCATGGCAATAGAGCACCCAAGTATGACTAGTGCAATCAGAGAGAGAGAGAGAGAGAGAGAGAGAGATAAAAGTATATGCAACTTTACATAAGAGACAAGACAATATGTGGCTCATGCTTTTAAGATAAGTGGGAAAATTCCTGTATATGTGCATACATTGTTCTGAGAGGTGTCTTGGTAAGAAATATGTGAGTTTTTTTTAGATTGGTGCTGTTAACACTTTTTAAATCTTTCACTTTGTCAAAATCTCAATTTTTGATTGCTTTCATAGTAAGACTCCAGTGAATGTTGTCTTAGTATAGAGAGGCTGTGTGTGTCTGTGTGTATATGTGTGTGTGAATTGATAGAGAGAGGGCAGTTGAAAGGTTGTTGATTTGTGGATTCTAGACATCAGCTCATGGATGTGAGTTCATATATTTGTGTGTGTGTGTGTGTGTGTGTGTGTGTGTTTGAGAGAAATACGGGTCTTGCCAGAGGCATGGATCGATCAGATTTTAGCTGTAGAGTTCTCAGCTGAGCTCATGAAGCTGATTGGCTCATCTCACATTCGCTGAAAGATTAGAGAAGAGAAATTGAAGGGAGTGGAGGGAGCTGATGAGGTGAACAGGCAAACAAAAAAATGTGTAGAAAAAAAACATACTGAGCATCAAGATAAAACAAAAGAGAAATGAACAGGTTTAAAAAGCCTGTCTGTGTAGAGGGATTTTTAGCGCGGACATACAGAAAAGCCCTGACTGATATAAACGTTTTATGGTATCTGGCTGAGAATATCAGGCCGTTATCATTTAATTTGGTCAATAAAAACAGGTTATTTTAGTTGAACACTTTTTTCAGTTATTGAATTAATGACAAAAATATTTAAACAGTAATAGTATAGTGTTTAGGATCAAAAGGCCGGATGTCAGCGGGTTTGAAAAAGAGGGTTTATTTTGTGTGTCCTCATCGGCTGGAGCTTCCAGACACATTCTGTGCTTGCGCTCATTATTTTTTCAACACCATTCAATTAAATGTGTCTTCTTGGTGTCACCTACTGTTTCCTATTATGCATATTCTTTTTGTGAATCTTTTCTTCTTTTTTACACTCTTTTTCCCCTGCAAGTATTGAAATTACGGTGTCTAGACATCTCCGTGGGACAGAGATGATCAAATAAATTGGGGTTCCAGACACGGGATGTTGCACGTTTCACAGACGGCCGCACCTCTTTTTCTCTTCTTGTCACCACAGATTTGTAAACTTCAAAACAAACTTTACTGGGTTCAGTTTGATCCTTTTGTTCTTTAACTGCGAGCTTGTGCCTGCTGCAACTGTTCTGTCATAGCAATAGTAAACAGCACAGTGAAAAATGTCCTTTGTCAGCTTTTCACTAGATTTTTTTGTTAGATGTTCTTTTTAAAAGACTGAGAATGCTGAATTTGGTTATTCTGACTTTGTCTGGATGCTGCATCAAATAAGAAGAGGAAGCACCCTCAGCAGACAGAGAGAGAGAGAGAGAGAGTGTGTGTGCGTGTGTGTGTGTGTGTGTATTTATTTTGGTGTATTTTCAGGCACTTTTTTGGTAAGAAAACCAGAGAATAGAGTTAACCTACAATACAAACACCAACAAAATGTTCCTGACTTTGTGTGTAAAGATGACACTGTCAAATGTTAGAAGAAATGACAAAAGTAAAAACACAAAAGCAATGATTTACAGTTGTTTGCAATACACCACCAGTCAAATTGCGTGTTTTGTTGATTTTCTAAGTGAAATTAAATACACATCCTGCACACAGAATACACTTAAATATGACATTTTTGTTATTATTTTATTGCACATTTTCTAATCATTTGCTACCTTTAAAATAAAGTAAAAACAATAAAACAGAACATATGTGTATATACGTACCGCATATGTGCCATAACCTTTGCACAGACCACCTTGTATGATGTTAAACTCAGCAAATAAACAGTAATTATGTGTTACGGTGTGCAGACGCAGATCCTCTCTGGAGAATGTGTTATCCTCTCTTGATTTGACTAATGGAGCCCAAATGTTTTGCCTATTACTGTATATAATATATTTAAATAATACAATCATTTTAAAAATGAAAAAATAAGGAAGAAACATTCTTAACTTTCAGTGTAAGTTATTGTCGTGGGATTTTATTCATTCATTTTGGAGCATTTATATGTGTCCAGTCATTATGACTTGTTCACACATTTTGCATTGTCGTATTTAAAAGGTGTGAAAGAATATCAACCCAGAACAAGTTGCAAGGTTTTCATATGACAGCTCCCTCGCAGTCTGCCAGGACAGAAAACTGTGTGTGTGTGTGTGTATGTGTGTGTGTGTGTGTGTGTGTATTGGGGTGGGTGTGTTGTGGTGGGGGATGGGCTGAGAGGAGGGTGTGAATAAGGAATAAGGACCAATGCCAGGCTATGGGTTGCAGGATAAATGAATTCTGACCCTGGGCTGGCAATTAATCCCCGCTTTTTTAATTGTTACTGAATTGGCTCCAAAGGCCAGTGTGGAGACACACACACACACACACACGCACATGCAAACACAATCCCCTCATCCCCCAGGCATTAAAGATACCACGCTCATTTACATTTAAACCAGTTCTTGCGGGTGCAGTTCGCTGCTCTCGGAACAGAAGTAATGACTTGACTCTGGCCTTAGTGATTACCTCTCTGCTCTAGTTTTAGCCACTTTTTATCCGCTTTACAGTTTGAGTTAGTTTAGACTTCCATCAAACATGCACACACAAACAAACACACTCATATAAAGACACATTACTGTGATGAACATGAGTGTGTCTCTCTCTGACAGACTTGCATGGCTCTGGAACTCCTCTTATCTCCCTCCGCCCTTTTCCTCACGTTTCTCGTCTTTGATCAGGGAAGTTGTAAACCCCCAAAATGACAGTGGCGTAGTTAAAGTGTTGCTCCGCTGCACTCCAAAGGGAAGAGAGGATACTGTAATTGGAGGGTGAGTTTCTTCCTCACAAAGCCTTTGTTTGGGGGCTATGTTTAGGCCCTTTCTGAGAATTATCAGCACCTGCTTGAGAAAAAAAAAAACAAAACAAAGACAAAAAGAGGAAAGACTAGCAAGGTGTGCCAGTTAAACCATATGAGTTCTTATGTTCTTACCCATCAGCATCAACACCATGCTTTAGGCGTGTCCAGAGAAGCAGTAAGAGTGCTGAATTAAGTCAGTGCCCATTATATCCGAAGTATTATTTCACACAGTGATTTTGAAAGAGTTCTCCATTAGTGCATGTGGCAGTTTTAGGTAATGGCTGACACCTACTGTTTTAATTACTGGCACTTATATAATAAGAAGACTGACAAAGAATAAGCCTCGATGCTTTGTTTTAGTGCCGCTGAAGGAATGCAAAACAAAAATGGTAAGTGTGCTGAAAAAAAATTGGACTGGATCAGCAATGTCTGGGACGCTTTATCAGCACCTGTGCCAGGTGTTCCTAAAATACCTGCTTGAGCATATCTCTTTTTTTGGATCACTTATGCTCTATAATTGTTGCAAAAGTGAGTAAATGTTGCTCTCAGTGTCTGGTGCGACCACCCTGTGCAGCAGTAACTGCAACTAAACGCTTTTGTTCAGTCTGATCAGTTTTGCACGTTGGCTTAGAAGAACTGTAGCCCATTTCTTCATACAGAATAGCCTCAGCTCTGAAACGTTGGTGAGTTTCTGTTCACTTCAGGTCCTTCCACAGCTTTTCTATTGGGTTACGGTGAGGACTTGGCCATTCCAAACCAGTAACATTATTTATCCTGAACTATTCTGTGGCTGAATGGCGTGTGCTTGGGGTTGTTGTCTTGCTGAATGTCAAATTTTCTGTTGAATTTCATTTCATGGACACATGTCCTTACATTTTCCTTTAAAATTTAATGGTATAATTTAATATTCACTGTTCCATAAATGATGGCAATCCATCTTGGCCTAGATGCAACAAAACAGGCCCAGACCATGATATTGCCACCACCGTGTTTCACAGTGGGATAAAGTTGTTATTCTGGAATGCAGTGTTTCCCTTTCTCCAAAAATAATGCTTCTCATTGAAAAAAAGTCCTGTTTTGGTCTCATCCATCCACAAAACATTTTTTCCAATAGCATCCCTTAGCAGGAAGTAGTATACATGAATTTCTTTTTTTTTAAGTATGTACTTGTAGTGTACTAGAAAGTATACTAATTTAATACTTCTGACTAAATTGGAACATTTTTAAGTTTATAAAAGTATACTTTAAGTATACTTTATATGGTCATTTTAAGTTTACAAAAGTATACTTTATGTACTTTCTTTATACTTATCTGTATAAGTCAGGTATACTTCAACATACCATTCTTAAGTATATAAAATATAGTATATAAAAAGTTAACTTTAAGTATACTGCCTCAGTTTTAGTATAAAATAAGTATACTCGTAGTACACTTGAATAAACTACTTTTTGCTAAGGGACTCTGGCTCGTCCTTGTGACCTTTAGCAAAATGTAGAAGAGCAGCAGTGTTGTTTTTAGCCCATGTGAGAGAGGTCTTCAGTTGCTTAAAAGTTATCCTGGGTTCCTTGTAACATTGCAGACTATCATACATATTGCATTTGAAGTTATTTTGTAGGTCGGCCACTTCTGGGGAGAGTCTTGTTCTTCTTCCTTTTATGTGGTCTGTCTCTTTAGTGTTTGGTGAGCTTGGTGAGCTTTCAACAACTCTCTTTCTGAGGTCCTCAGAAGTCTCCTTTGTTTGTGCCATAATACACCTTCACAAGTATGTGTTGTGAAGATTAGACTTGTTCCCTCAGCAAATAAAACAGAACCTGATTGTCATCCAATTGACACCTGACCCTAATTTCACCTTCAAATGAACTGGTAATCCTAGAGGTTCACATACTCATGCCACTCACAGATCTGCAATATTGGATAGTTCCATGTGACCTAGTATAACATTTTTTGTCACATTTGTGTAAATTGGTGTTCGTTATCTAATTTTAGGTTGTAAATGAAAATTAGATAGTGTTTTAGGCCATATTTAATCATGAATATAAATAATTGTAAAGGGTCCACGAACCGTCACGTGTCCCTGTTTCTTGCTGGGTTTTAATGCTTGCCCTCTGTGTATCCTCCAGGATCTCGTCTGCGGCAGGAAGATTACCCACCCCGCATCGTGGAGCACCCCTCTGACCTGATCGTTTCGAAGGGCGAGCCGGCCACCCTCAACTGCAAGGCCGAGGGGCGGCCCATGCCCACCGTGGAGTGGTACAAGGATGGAGAGAGGGTGGAGACTGACCGGGACAACTCGCGTTCACACCGCATGCTGCTGCCCAGCGGCTCCCTCTTCTTCCTGAGAATAGTTCACGGCCGCCGCAGCAAACCAGACGAGGGCTCGTATGTGTGCGTAGCACGAAACTATCTGGGAGAAGCTGTCAGCCACAATGCCTCGCTAGAAGTAGCCAGTAAGTACATGGCTATTTTGTGTTTGCTTGTTTTTTGAGGTTTGCGGATCACAGCCCAGCTCTAAGAAAGTCAGTTCAGCTCAGGTTCTCACTCTGTTCATTTGCTCAAGGGTGACTGGATTTCCTCGAAGCAGGAAGTTTCTCTGCTTTTTGTTGCTCTTTGATCGAGGCCTCAGTGTGGCCACTAGCCTTTCTTCAGGACCAGTGGCTTAATTGCATGGGACAGACCCTCTTAAAAGGAAAGGGCATCAAAGTACATAGAAGAACTATTTTTGGTTCCCCAAAGCTTTCAATGAATATTTCCTATAGGTTTTGTACATGACATGTGTAGAACCTCCAGATAATGGCAATATTCCACATCAGTTGAAGGCTTTTCCTAGAACTGAACTTCGATGCCAATTACCTTTTGGGAACCTTTATTTTGAGTGGAGATGATCAAATAGATCAGTAAAATTTAGGTCCTTGTTTTTAGCAGAATTAAGGATCACGACCTGCATTTTGTAAACTTTAAATTGAACATTGTGGATTGTGGATTACCAGCCCAGCTACAAGAAAGTTCAGCTCAGGTCCAGTCTCTGTGTTCGGTCAGTCAAGGAAGTGACTGAATTTCTTCATTACAGCAGCTTTTTCTCAGCTTTCTTGATCTCTGAATAATAGTTCCCTGAGTGAGGCCTCTGTGGGACCAGTGGCTTTTCCCTGGGGTGGTTTGAAACCAGGCCACAGTCTTAATTCAGGTCTCTTGTCTCTGACCCTGTGGCCATGCTCTGAATGCAGGAGGAGGCTGTACCTTCTTCAGCTTGAATGGAAAGGGTTTCCAGTTTCCTCCTGGGGACGGGTCCTCAATGGGCTCACTGGGTTGGATAATCTAGAGATGGGCAGGATGTGCTCGCGTCAGTGGGCCTGCCTGGCAATCCTGGTGGATGGAGCAAGCCAGATACAGCCTGGTTGAGTAGTTCTTAAAGAACCCTCAGTAGGTGGCCAGGAGTCATCAGAGATACAAAGCCTCTCTCGCTGTTGTTGTCCAAGATGCAGCGTTTGATTGAATGGTCCTGTTTTCTGTGAATCATTTTGTGTTATAAATCTGGATAAGATGAACTAGTATTGATATTAGGAGGTGCATTCAGCTTTTGCTGTTGTTGGTAACTCATGAGAGTTGTGGCAAACATGTGGTTAAAATAATTCTTCACAGGTCACTTGTGGTGGTCCTTGATGGTTTTTGATGGTGTAGTGACTTTTTCTGTCTTTTGTTGCAAATACTTACTTTTTCTAGCTTGTTTAGTCCAGAGTGCCCAGGGACCCTTGGGCACATTTCTTCTGAAACCGTACAAATTATGGAGCTTTAATGGAAATGTAGCTGCTTACAAAAAACTTTTCTTGGGTTAAAGTGCTTTGGAGTGTGAGTGTTCATGCTGTGATGGTTTAAAAGAGGTTCCTTCGTTTCAGAGTTGTGTGGATTAGTGAAAATCTTTTTACCCCCTTTGAACTCACTTTGCTGCCATTCTTCATGATGGATTTGCTTCAAAAAGTGCTCTGCCTGTGACATGAACTTCTCAGTATACCATCTCTTCTCAAGCTTTAGAGAGGAGTGAGTGGAGAGGATCTCAGATATCAACCACTTTTCAAGTATGCCCAGGAGCTGTCACCAAGACTCTTGGTGTAATCTAATCGACTTGGCATTGGGTTGGGGGGAACGGTTGACTGCTATGAGTTGAAGTGAAATGTGTGACATTGGCATCTGCTGCTCAATGGGCAGAGTTACAGCTCCTGAATCATCCTGCCTCTAAATTGCTGAACAAAATTTGGCTTTTATAACCACTGAGCCGTCAGCCAAATTTGAGACTTACATCAGTTTCAGAGTAGGTTAAACATATAGATGTGGACATTATGAAAGTTCAGCGCTATTTAACTTTTTCTAAAGATCCTAATGACTGAATACAGCAGCCACACACCCTTCAATATCCAACAGAGTGATTATACGCATAAAATCTAAATGTCAAGCACTATAAATATGGTGTTCAAAGAGGCTGCACAGTATACTGTATGGTAATTGCCTTCAGACTCTGGCCTTTGCCGTATGATCTCTAAAAGGCCTTTTGTAATGTAATGGCATTAGGACCGTGATTGCTGATAAGAAATCAAGCAACCATCGTCATTTTGTAGTCAGAGATATTTTCAGAGATTGGTGAGCATTCTGTAGGATCGCAGACATTCATGTGGTGGGTCGGTTCAAATTGCAATCAAAATATGTAATAATATATTGGCCATATGATATTTCGTTCATACCGAGCAACAGTAGCTCATGGCAGGAGTATCGGCAAGTCCGCGAGCTAAAAACAGCAGCGCTGAAAGCAGATGATATACACTGTTCATTGCACAGGCTGGATTTCAAAGCACAAGAACGAGCAGCTTGGCGGGAAGATGGTTTGGCCAGAAGAGAGAAAGAAAGACAGAGAGAACGCGGTCTGCCCGGCCGCAGCCCTTAGGCTGCTTATTCTGTGTAAGGTTCAAACAGGACCATAATGTCATGGTGGCAAAGCTCAGAAACCTTCACCATGTGTTTCCTTCCCCCCCCTTCCCTTTAGCCCAGCCACCCCACATATAATTATGTTGCCCAAGCAACCAGTGCTGGAACCTTTTGGTAGGAATGCAGCAGACACTATGGCTCTGGGATTTTACAGTGCTTTATTTTAAACTGAAAGAGAAACATTGAAAGGCTAACTCTTCGCTCCACTCATCTATTCATATACAGTATGAGTCAAAAGTCACAAAAGTCACAAAAGTCTTACATAAGATTACTGTTACCAGATGACCAGTGGGTATTGTCATTAATACACCCTTTGGTCCAATACAGAAAGGTAATAATGACTTCCTATAGATTTTACAGCAAAATAGTTTCCAGTTTTTGGCAAGAATGCTTATTTTTCCTGGTCCAGAGTAGGCCTCAAGGGGGAATCCGTTCAAGTTCTTACAATTTTTGTATAACTCAATTATTAAGATATATGAAAGATCATCCAGAGAAACAGAATCCTTTACAAAAAACAGACGTTCAAAGTGGTAAATGCCTCTGAAAGTTCCCTCATAGAAGATTATTATCAGCAATTCTGAATATGCTGCCAGATATATCTGTCTATCTGTCTATCTATCTAGCTAGCTTGCTAGCTATGTAGCTATCTGTCTCTCTCTCTATCTCTATATTAATTTAATGTTAAGATAGGGTATCACATCATCCTGCATGTTTCAAAGTTCAGTTATGCTCTTAGTGTCTTGCTATGATGAAACAAGAGAAAGGGAATAACGATTTTAAAGCAGCGGTGGATGAGTTTTTACCATCACAGGGGGCTTGACATTAACATGACAAGATTTTATCTCTGTGCTAATTTGTGTGTTTTTAAAAGCCTTTTTAACAAGAGAACTGGTGAAAAAACGTTGTAAATAACATGTAGATCATTTTTCTATGTTGATTTGGATTAAAATTTATAATAACATTCTATAAAATTCTATAAAATTCTTATTTATAAATATTTGTTTATAAAATTGCCAATATCTGCTGTTTGGGGAAAAAAGCCAACAGAGAACCAACAGCCTTATTTTATGTGATATGTGGATTGACACTGTGTGTTGAAAATTTCCAACATCTGCACCTAGCTACTTACAAGGTGTTCGGTTGTTTCACTTTGTACTTTGGGAATGATCGCGCTAGTTTTGCCAATAAGACCTTGTAGGTTGTCCCATAAAACCTATTTTTTCTGCCTAACCCACACAGCTTTGCGCAAATCCTGTTTGAACGCTAAAACACAACTTTTTTCCCCCCAGAGTTATTTTAGGAGTTCAGCTGGAAAGCTAATCTTCTTTTCAACAGGCTCTGTTTTGCCAGGCAGTGAGATTTAGCACAAGTTTGTTGAGGTTCATCATTATTTTCAGGTACAGTCGAGGCCCTGTACTGTAGTGACCTGGATTCAGTGTGGTAAAGTGGGTTAATGCAGGCATTCCCTTGGTTTTTTTCTGCCTTATGTACACTCACATGACCCTGAGGATGGATGTGCTCCTTTGTTTCCTTGTTTTCTTTTCTATATGATACTCGCAGGCTGTAATGTGTCTTGCTTTGTTGGCGTATAATGGCCTGCAGTGGAACAAAAGATTAGAGCGCGGGGTGTGTAAGAGAAGAAGGCCTGAGAGGGGAGCGCGAGCCTGCTCTTATCCGTAAGCGCTCACCGTTGAACCTCATGACTGCAGGCCACATTACGTAATGTGTAGTGTCAGGCTGTGTTTTGAAAAATGACAGACTCCCCCTCATCTGGCAACAGCTGTGAAAGTGCTGATCAAAGAGAGGGGACTTTTTTCACCTGTAAGAACGATAAAGTCAGATTTCCAAAAGATTCCATACATCCACACTTCAGTTTCCCACTCTCATATTAGTTTAATAGCACACATTTTATAGTAGGTACTGAAT
This sequence comes from Brachyalestes nurse, assembly GCA_037974405.1. Taxonomy (NCBI): domain Eukaryota; kingdom Metazoa; phylum Chordata; class Actinopteri; order Characiformes; family Alestidae; genus Brachyalestes; species Brachyalestes nurse. The sequence continues at coordinate 14,938,769 of JBBPCY010000001.1, forward strand.
CAGAGGTCTTAAGAATGCTAATATGTTCAAAGATAAATCATTTAAAGTATTGGACCTGATGTTATTATAGTCCCTGTTACAAAGTCACTCATTTCAGAATCTGTAGTGTTGTTCCTCCTTCTTATACCCTCGTCCTCTCCGAAAAGTCAGTGTTTTGTTGTCGGGACCCACTAACTAGGAGAATTCTCTTTAGAAGATCACTCTCTCGAAAGCCATCACAGATCAAAGGGGCTAATTATAGTGTATTCCTTCAGTTCCTGGACTGGAAGATTAGGAAGGGGGGATGAAGGGGTTTGAGATCAGTTGTCCAGACACTGATAGCCCTCATTGCTGGCTGTAGGACTGCCTGTGTAACTGCCCACTGATTGAACTATGACTTTTAAGTCTGCATGATCCTCCAGTGGGAGATTTTTTTTTTCATATGATTCAAAACATATGGCCCTTACTTTTTATTCAGATACTTTAATCTGTGGATTTAATGCTCCTGTAATTTTCAATACAGTCTATTACCATTGACCTGTTGATGAAACTGCCCACTGGTACATTTTATGGACAAAAGTATTGGGACACCTGACCGTTACCCCAACAAGGACTTTAATGACTTTGCATTCAAACTATAAGACTTTAATATGGAATTGGTAGCTCCTTTGTAACAGGTTTCACACCACTTGGAAGGCTTTCCACAAGATTTTCTGTGGGAATTTGTGCCCATTCATTCTGTAGAGCATTTATGAGGTCAGGCACTGATGTTGGATGAGAAGGCCTGACGCGCAATCTCCGTTCCAGTTCATCCCAAAGGTGCTGGATGGGGTTGAGGTCAGGGCTCTGTGAGGGCCAGTGAAGTTCTTCCACACTGAACTCATCCAGCCATGTCTTTATGGAGCTTCACTGAGGCATAGTCATGCTGGAATAGAAAAGGCCCTCCCTTATCTGTATCCACAAAGTAAGCATGGCATTTTGTCAAAATGACAACATGTCTTCAAGGAAAGCACGAGGAAAGTGTTAAAATGATTGTCGTTGGTAATGCTGTAGATGTGACGGGTAAATATTAGGTTGAACATGCTGTAAATAATCCTTTAAAATGTAGGCTCAGTATTTATGTGCTTTTTCTAAGTATTGGCTTGTTCTTCATGCTGCAGTGGAGCTAAATTAAGGTGACTTTCTTTTTTTACTGCCTTTTTGTCTGCGACCGGAGAGGAATTTGGCATGGCAGGAGGAGGGGTAGACAGAAAGATGTGCTGGACGGTCATCTGTAAAGCGCAGGGGACAGTTGGCATGTGCTACTGAAAGACGGCCTGCTCCCTCTCTCCGCACTGTCCAGGAGATCCCCTTGCACGATTTCAGTTTCAGAACTCAACGCTTCATTCTCTTTTCCATTACGGAGCCCCACAAGCCACACATCTTTTCCTGTGAAGCAGCACTAAGTCTTACCGCAGTATTTGATTTAGAGCGTTTGGTTTAATTAACTTATTAAAAATGTGTGCCTTTAATATGGCCTCTTTTGTGGAGAGGATAAGGGGCTGTGTCCCTGGAGGATTTTCCTCCTTCAGCTCCTCCGCTACATTCTTAATGAAATATTTGGACTGGTATTCGAGGATGGGAAAAAGGAGATATGTGGAAGGAGTTCACCTTACAAAGATAATTGCAAAGCTTGTATTTTGCCCATGTTGTACAGCCCAACATTTGTGGGATTTTTCTGTAAGATCGTTTCGAAAACCAATGTTAAGTAAGGTCAAGCAAGCAAGATGTAGAAACACGTCCAGTGGTCAAAATGAAAGTAAGAACACATCTGCTTCTCAGTTGGCAGCGTGTGTATTCTTAGCAACTGGCCCTATTTAATTGGCTAGAAGTTGGGTGTGTGTCTAATTTACGGTCATGAAAGTCAGTTGAGGATGACCGAAAATCAGAAGAAGAAACTAATTCATGATGCCTAATTACAGTGCAGGGTGGAACTGCTGACAGACCTCTCGTCATGGAAGATGAAAATTGAGCTTGGAGGGATATAAGCAGCTTCTGCCTTCTATTCAGAAATTGTTGTCGATACTATTTCCCATTGGTTTTCTTACTGGAACTGTGATTTGTGGCCATTTATTTAAAATACAACTCTTAATGTCATGACCTGAAACGTGTGCTGCATTGGTACAGTTAGAGAGTGTCCCGGTAAACTGTTATATTAGAACCTTACTACTTTTTTATTATAGTAAATCCCTAGGGACCCAAAATACATTTTCTTTCTAAGTAGGTAAACCTTGCTGTTATGGGTACACAATACAACTGTACAGTTTACATCCTGTAAATAACTTTCCTTTGTCCACTAATGACTAATATATTTTGATATAATTGTTCTTATTACATTTCTAAATTGCTAAATTTTTTGGATGCACAGCCAACCATGAAGTAAGTGAGATTCCTAACTTCTTAAAGATGCAGCCATATAAAAGCTGGATATATGGTTTTAGTGAGTCATGGATACAGTGGATATACATTGACCTGCATAAGTCGAGGCCGTTTCACAAATTTCTCACTGTTGTTTTTAATTCCCCTTCAGTGTCATTGTAGAATGGAAGTGTGGGACTTAGGGCTGTCACTGATGCTTATTAGAATATAAACACCGCCCCCAGACCGTTCTGGGCTGGGTCTCATTAGCAGTTTTAAGTCATGTTTTATTATATTTTTGCCTTTTTATTCAAATTGTGCTGGATGTTATATAGCACTCAGTTTTAATGTCACACAACTTTATAGTCTCCACTGTGTCCCCTGGGACTTAAAAGCCAAAATGGACTTTATAGTACGAAGTTTTGTTACAACAGCAACAGGATAACACCACACATGGTCTTTTATGGGCACTGGCAACACAGCTGGCTCTTTTGTCTGCATCAGCATGCGGGTGATGAGATATTTTATTGACATTCATAGATTTAATATGACTAATTGCTCTTCAGAATGAGACTTCCCGAACAGCAGCATCAGCACTGTTTGTCTGGTTGCATCAAAGGTCACAGGCATATGTAGTTTATGGAGCGTGGTGGGGGCCGTGCCAGCTGCATCCCTTTTAGCCCCTCTGTGGCTGTCCCAGAAAAGAGAGAGGAGGTCAGAACCGAGAGAGAGAGGCTGCAGCGGGGCAGTGACCTGTGTATGGCGATGTGGAAAGGGGAGCAGCGGGACGTGCCTGCACTTTGACTTTCTCTGCTTTGTTGTTCTTGTGTGGTGGAGAAAGATCTCCCACTGCTCAGTTCGTGGAATGATGAAGAAAAGGAAGAAGGTTAGGAAGCCCAAAGATTTTGCAATCCGGTCAAAATTGTTTTTGTCCCAAGTCCTTTAATATTGAGTATTTATTGATACTGAGTGAGCTTATATTTGTATTTTATATTTTATTTGAGATGGCACCTGTGCAATATGTATATCAAGTTATTAGGACAACATTCTGCCCTGGATGTAAGAGGGGGAAAAAAATCGATTTAATTCTGTAAGAAACCTACACTGAAATAGCAAACGCGAAAAAAAGGCTACTTTCGGATCCTTAAGTGCTTTCCTTAAAAATAGCTCATTTCAAAGTGTAGTCATTTTAAAAGAGAAATATAGTATCTGTGTCAGAATTTAATAATGCTGAAGGGTTTAACTGCTATTAAAAAAGAACCATCTCTTATTGTGGTAGATGCAGCTACATGGTGCACTTCTCAGGTTTTTTATAATGAGCAAATCCCAACCAGTTGTGAGCTACTAGAAGCTCTGAAATCCTGGAAAATAATAAAATCACCTTTTTGGTGCTTGGGTAAGTAACATGACCGTATGAAATGAATTACCAAAGGAATGATTTTCATTTTTTTGACTGCAGCTAAGTGTGTAAAAGTTTGCCCTTTTTATATGCAGCCACTTTAAGTGTGTTTTGACAAAAGGCAGCTAGTTGAACCACCATTAAAACACTGTACAGATGTTTAAATATTACATACAGCAGACATTTAAATGGTCTGTTGTTTTTTTTGCATATGTGCTTGTAGTTCAGAATGTCCATTTAAGTTATTGCTGTTAAAAAGGTTTTATACTCAGGAAACAAAGCCCTATGTTCTGACTCTGAATCTGATTCCACATGTTTAAAATGTGTAGTATAATTTAAGCCAATTTATATGATTCATCATTGATTTACACGTGAAAAATAATACAAAAGTTCAACATTCATTTCTATTGCTGATGTTACAAGAATTTGTCCTACTGAGGGTCACTGCATATGCGTACATCATCGACATTGCATCATAACTTTTGTGATCGTTTATTGTGTTTTTACTGTACATTTAGAGTTATTGTTAATTCAGAGTGTCATATTAGCAAGGATTAGGAAGGGATTAGCTTTAAAATAGTCATAAGGAAACATTAGGAATTAATTGGGCTCAATACACACAATAGCTGTCTTCCGAAATGTGCTGGCTCCAGAATTCAATTCAGTCTTAATTGTCTCTGAGACCAGACCATCAGATTGGATTGGGACATCACTGAGAGAGAAGCATTGGCTGGATGGTTGACGTTTTCAGGGTGAGCGAGTCGGTCAAATTAACGGCACTGGACAGCCGGTCGAGGGTCCAGACGCCCGCTCCGTCCGGGATGTCTCCCTATATCTGTCAGAGACTTTCTGTGGTGGAGGGGTGGGGGTCTACTGAAACTGACGTGTCTTGAAGGCTGCTTTAGGCTTTAGACTGTATTGAAGCGTACAGTGGGGCAATGAGCAGTCTATGATCTGTCTGGAGAAGCTTTAACCATCTAGTCTAGCTGTTGAAACAGAGAAAAAGACAAAAAATAGATGAAGGATAAGACAGAGGTCTTCAGAGAGCTTTTTTCCACTTGAGCACCTTACGGGAAGTTTCAACAGAAATATTTTATATAAGATACTTCAGTGTCTGAGCTGACGTTGCGCATCAGTGTTTTTAACACAATAATCAGAATTTAGAATCAGAAAACTTCAGTGATCCCAGAGGAAACTGCTTATTATCTGCACGGACAGACAGAGACACACAGACAAGAATATAAAATATAAAGACTAAATAAAATAGATCAAAACTGCAGAAAAACCTCTATGGAATACACTAAGCTATATACACAAATGCTGGGGTATTAACACTATAGATAAATACTTTATATAAGATAAATAATAGATAAGCTAAAATAAACATTCTTACACTTTTAAAAATAAAGATTGTTTTAATGTGGCATGTTTTAAAACGCCTCCATGTAAAGATTTTTTTTTACCAATTAAATGTTTTTTCTAGACTTTTATCAAACTGTTAAGGAACGTTATCTTCTTATAATGTAAGAATGTACCTTATTGTAGTGCAAGCATCATTGTAGTTCAAGCATCAAACAAGCTGTTTGTTTTACATGGATGGGTGTGGCTGGAGTTGATTCCCAGCCATAAAGCAGCGAAATGAAAAGGAGCAGGGTCCATGAAAGGCCTATTTAGGAAGGAGAATGGCATTGTTTGAAGATAAGACAGGGGTCGATCTCCCGTAGGCCCCAGACGCAGGTAATTAGGTGGCATAGATTTCAGTAGGTTAAATGAGGTAGACTAGACCTGCCTGTCCGCAGTAATTGGGACCTTGACTTCTAATGCTTCTGAGCGCCGCTTTGATCCCAGGAAATGTGCTGTATCCTTGAGCAGGAGGGGAGAGCCTCAACCAGCTGAGCTCCACTGTCCTCAGGTGATTTTACCCCGCAGGCCACATGTCACAGTTCTGAGGTAATCCCTCACAATACAGCCTGATTGCCGTAGTATGTGTCAGCAGACCTTGCCTCATGTCTCAGGATTTGCAATGATAAGGACTGCAAGTAAATGCAAGTAAACTTATAGTTATATATTTTTTCTATTTCTATTACTCGATTTCTATTACTTTTTTAAATGATTTATTTGTACTAAAAGGTTCTAACTTTGTCATCAAAAGGGCAAACATTTTAAGAGGATTTCTGTAAAACAAGATTATAGATGTAAGAGTAGCTTATCCAAATCAAATCAGAATAAAATATCTTCTTTTTTAAAGCTTGAAGTTCCTAATTTGCAATTTGGAGAATTTCTTCCCTTTTTTTTCAAACTGAAAAAAATGAGTGGGTTTTGTTTAACCTTTAAACAAACTTTTTACTCTTAAAAAAATCCTCAAATGTAATTGCAGTTTTCTATTCAGGAAACAAAGCCATACTCTGACTCCATTTGATTGAAATGTGTACTATCATTGAAGTACATTTAAATGATACGTTCATTTCTCATTGTATATGTGAGAAATAATTAATCAAAAAAAGTCCAACGTTCTTTTCCTATTGCCAGGGTTGCAAGAGTTTGTCAGACTGAAGGTCACTGCGCATACATATTAACGTTGGCACTATATAGTCACTTTCGTAATTGTTTAATGGGATTTTACTGTTCATTAATGTAATCTCAGCAACCATACCATCCTAAGGATTAGGAAAGTTGGTTTGTGTAAATGCTAGGGATAGGAATGGTGATGTGCTTCAAGATATAGTGTAAATGTGTCCTTAAAGATACACCCTGATGGTCAGGAGGTAAGGGAACGAGAGTTGCTGATACAGCTGGACTGATACTATCTGCAGACACTTGTGTGTTCGTATCAGACACCTCCCCTCCCATTCCCTCTCTCTTTACTTTAGCTCCCTAACAGAGTTCCTGATAAACATGGCGTGGCCTGGACGATTGCATCCTCCTGCTGCAGCGGCTCATACGTACTGGCTGGGTGATGGAGTGATTTCTTCTCCGCTGGCCTCCGTTTGTGATAAACTCTGTTGATTGTGAAGTCCTTCTCGGCTGGAGAGAGCAGATAGGATGTGTGTGTCTCGTGCTAAGCTGCCCTCTCAAGTGGAGCACCGAGCTATTAGGACCCGCTGCTGCCTCTAATCTCTCCACTCTTGGTTTGAGGGCCTCAGGAGGCCCAGGCTTTTTTTTTTATGTCTGTGCATGATGCAGTTTTGCACCACTAGATTGAAGTGTTTAATAGAGCAAGGTTAAGCTGTCGCTTGGAAGTCTTTCAATCAGCCCCTCTGATAAAAGCTGGTCAGGATTAAGGTATGTGGAGGAACGTATGAGATTTGGGACAGGTTTATTTGGGAGAGCGGGATGAAAGGAATTCTCCTGACTTTATGTAAGGAGGACCTGACCGATACATCACTTGATTTATAGCTGATATTGAGGTTGCATGGACTGATCAGTATCAGTATCATCGGTGTTATAACTGGGACTGGGTTTATTTTCTAATGTTCAGTCCAATATGAGGAAAAAGTCTCTCTTGAGATTGGTCCCACTAGATCAAGTGCCAAAACTATTTTTAATCATTTTAAATTATATCAGCTTGTTATTTTATATTACCCCACCGTTTGTGTATATAGCGTTGTGCATATAACAAATAACAGTATTTCATACTGAGTATATTCTACAGAGTTATTATTGTATTTATTTAAACGTTAATGGTTTTTGTCTCTGTCTGTCTGGGCAAATGTGGCATGAGCAATTTCCTCCAGGATCAATACAGTTTTCTGATTCTGATCGATTATTGAACAATATTGATCGGTTACCTCTTTAAAATCAGTCACTAAATTTTCATATCAGATGGACCCCACTTCTCACCACAACTGCTCTTCTGAGGTTTCTAAACTTGCTGGAGCTCCTTTGTAACGGAAACACCTCCGAATCCAAAGTCTAAATCCCTGAGACAGTGTGCAGATCAGACAGTTGTTCTGATCTCTGAGGATTGTGGAGCTGATAGAAGGAAAGAGTGAGGTACTTCAGCTTCTGGAGCAGGAAACAGCTGGGCTCAGAGGCCCATGTTCCCATCTCCCCATCTCTCAGACTGCTGACATTCAGTCTGTGTGAATGCCCGTATGTTTTTTTCTCTCTTTGGAGAGAGCGCAACAGAGAGAGAGAGAGAGAGAGCGCAACAGAGAGAGAGAGAGAGAGAGAGGGAGAGACAAAGAGAGAGAGAGGGAGACAGAGAAAGTGAGAAAGAGAGAGAGAGTGAGACAGAGAGAGGGAGACAGAGAGGGAGAGACAGAGAGAGAAACAGACAAAGAGAGAGAGATTTTCACATTTGGTTAGCGGTATAACCGTGGCATTTGTTTGGCTCACCTGCTGAAAATATGTCCACATTAATGGCAGTTGACCTGTCCATTCTCAGTTCTTGGAATTCACTGTTTTGAGGTTGGAAAAGCTTTACAGAACATCAACAATCACATTCAGCAGAATGGATTTAGACTGTAGTTATCCTTCTGCATTACCAACATTATCGGTTCCACAGTTAACACTAACTTTAGATCCTTATGGTGGCTGTGTGTGTGTGTGTGTGTGTGTGTGTGTGTGTGTGTGTGTGTGTGTGTGTGTGTGTGTGGGAGAGAGTGTGTGTGTGTGTGTGTGTGTGTGTGTGTGTGTGTGTGTGTGTGTGTGTGTGTGTGTGAGTGTGTGTGTGTGTGTG
>JBBPCY010000001.1:14949824-14967133 GCA_037974405.1 Brachyalestes nurse
GGACACAGTTTGGGGAAGAATTATGTTATTTGTCAGTCACTCAAATATGTTCTTCTTTTAACATCACATTGTTCCTTGTTTACATTTTTACAAGCAGCCCCCCCACCTTATGTTTAGACTGTTTTGTTATGGCCTTCTATGTTCCTCTCTATTACTTTTCTGTTACATGCTAGGAGATGCAGCAGAGGTAGCTTTTGGACCATTTTGTCCATTTAAATGTGCTTTTTTTAATTGAATTCGACAAATATTTCAAATTTGTTTCGAGGGGCCTTATGGTTTTGCTACTTGTCCTTTTCAACTTCTGTTCCAAATCTCAGAAAAAGTAATTATCATGATGAACAGTCACCCATGATGTTGAACTTTGCTACACTGAAGCCTTTCTGTAATCCCTTTCTCTGTAATTTAGTACTGAGTTTAATGTCTATGACTAATCCATTTGAATGGCTTTGGGGGTGTAGGACTGTTCCCCAGCACTCTTGGTTTTGAACTTGCTCATGCGTCTCTCCGGAGCTAATTTTGTCTGCACATTGAACCCATCTGCTGAACTTCTTTCAAGTCTCAACCACTCTGCAGCGTCCACCACCCAACCACCAGCTGGTCAGCACATCTATCCTGCAGTTATTGCCCTCTACAGCACGTATGTGTGTGTATGTTTTCTCTGAGGAGCTGCGGCCCATTAACTTGCCCTGTCACACACACACACACACACACACACACACACACACACACACACACACACACACGCACATACACCGTATCCCTCAGTTACCTGGAAACTGCATATCTTGCTTTTTTTCGACCGTGCAGCCCATGGAGCCGTTCGTGCTTTGTTTAGTGCGGGGTCGTCCACCTTCTCGTTTGCAGAGGACAAAATGCAGTAACTCCCCAAGCCCTTATAAGAGCTAGCAGGGACGTATCAACATTCAGCTCCACAAACATTTGGCAAAAAACGGTCGAATAATGGCCTAAAAAGGAAAAAAGGACATACGATTAACAGATCTACAACAGGATCTAAGTGTCTCAATCTACCAGTTCACAGAAAACTAAATGAAAATGAAAAATAGTGATTAAAATTCTGTAAAATATTGTCTTGGACTGCAGGTTCAAACTGTTGTGAAAATGCCAGCTGAGTGGATATATTTTACTCTTTACATGAGGGACACAAATAATGTTTAATAATGTGTAAAAATGTTAGTTTTGTCTAAACGTGCCTGCAGTAGTTATAAATAATAAATGGCATTTCATGGGATTCATTCCAATGCACCATTAATTGCTCATATTAATTATTGAGTAGGCTGTTGTTATGCTTGTGATTAGTTGAGTATTCCATTTTAAAAAGGCAAAACAATAAAACTGGCCTTACCTGATCTGTAATAAATCATGCACAGGCTTTCAAACATTTTAAAATACTTGCCTGAAGAAAGACACGAGGAGAAAAGCAAGGAAGCTGAGGCAAAGTCTGATAAAGTTTCGTTTGAAAAGATGTGTCTACCAAGGCCGGATTTCTTATTGTAATAAAAACAGAAGCATTAAAAATATGCAGTATTACTATACACGTGGACACCTAATCCTTCTGATTCGTTGAGAAGGTACATTTCAATCGATCGGAGGTATTTTTCTTTCCGTTTTTTGTAGTAGTCCAATTTCATTAACTGTGACAGCCCAGTGTCCTTCCGTGACTTAGAGGAGGTGACAGGCTTTAAATAATGCTTAGTAAATAATAAATAATGCTTATGCCTGGACAGTGTCATTAGCGGATGTTTGGGGAGGCTGGGCTGTGATGGACAGCCGTGGACGTGCCCTTGCTCCTCTCAGGGAGACTGGACAGTTTGTATACTGCAGGCTGGGGCCTCCTCGTTTTGGTCTGGCAAATCTCATCCTATCTGCACTTAAACGCTCAATTGACACAGAGGCAAACAGTGGGACATGGCAGGAGAAAAATGAGGGGAACGATATAGAGACAAAGCAGACCTTGATCCCTCCTTGGGCACACATGGGCCCCGGTGGGTCATTCCTTATCTTGGCGACGTGCTGGGGGTGAGGAAAGGGCTGACCTCTCTCTCACCCCCGTCGCGCTTACAAACGACGCTGAGCCTCTCTTGACCAGTCGCAGATGTGTGTAACAGCCCGCCTTTGAAAATGGAAGATATTCCTTTAGAAGCTGGGGTTTGCCTTCTTCAGCTGTGACAGAGAGATAAAACAAGTGGCAGGCAAAATAAGTCCAAGTATGTATATAACATATATATATTTTAATACATTATATACATACTTGGACTTATTTTGCCTACTGCATTTTCAAATGGAGGGTTGTTACACACATCTTTATATATAAATTAGGACTGGGCACGTGATCGCGTTATCGCTTTAATGCCCTATTTATTTATTGCCGACAATTATTTATTGCGTGTTAACGTTTTTTTTTTTTTTATTCACGGAGCTTCTTGTGAGTGCGCGGAGCACGCAGCTCTGCAACTCGGCTGGTTTTCGCAGTGGTCAGGCATCCCATTACTTGTCCATATTATGTGGACATAAATATTGGGACACCTGACCATTACAACAACAGAGACTTTAATGACACTGCATTCAGATACATAGACTTTAATATGGAGTTGGTCCCTCTTTGCAGCTGCTATAATGCTCTGGACTCTGATGGAAACTTGATTTTCTATAACATTCTATAACTAGATAAAACATGAATGCCCTGCAGTGGCAAATAGCTTTGTTTTTATATTTGATTTAATTACACTAATGTTTAAGTTGAGATTTACAGAAATATTTGAACTGCAGCTGTGTGATTGTGTTAAAGGGAACACTGCTGTTAAGAAGCTTCTAATAAGTTTAAAGTGTTTGCAAACCAAATGTTATTGCATTTTTGTTCGTATAGCAGTACTTTATAAATAAAAGTGCGCAATACTCTACTTTGGAATCAGTTATTTAATTTTGCACATAACAATGCGATTAATCGCGCTTAAAATTTTTAATAATTGCCCAGCATTAGTATGGCTATGTATGTGTATGTATGTGTGTGTGTGTGTGTGTGCCTTTGGAGTAGTAATTAAAATTTTGGGGCCTAACAATCCAAAACACAAAACTTTTAAATGCCTTTAAGCATGTGTTTATGCTTGAAAGGGTAATAGACAGCTTCAGTTATGTAACTGGTAATCGTGGGTTCATACTGAAACTAGAACAGATCCTATGAAATGACAAGAAATGCAACAAATAATGTTCTTGGTTGTTTCACTGGTCGGCTGACTTAATTTTATAATTATAAACAAATGAAAGAGTTTAAGTTCTATATCACATTCAATTTATCCCTGTGAAACTCAACATTAGCTTACAGTATTTTAGCCTTTGACTACCTATAGCATGTAAAAATAGTCATAGGTGAGTCAGAGGCGAGTAAAGTTACATCCCCAATATGGTAGCTAAAGTAAGTTATACATTTCTCTGAAAAACGGAAGCAATAACTGTTCAGTAAGTCAACAGTACTAAAATGGAAATGTTTTCATGAAAATATGGTCATTGGTATGGCACTGATAATGTCATTTAGACCTGCAGAGCCAAGAGAAAAACAGAACAGCTGATCACTAAATCGATATGAATTTAGCAGAAGTAAATAACTTTAGTTTGCAGGCGAAGAATCGTTGGACTACCAAAGTTACTGCACTCACATAGAATTTATAAAGCTAAAATTGGCTTTTTATCTTTGATTCTGCCTTAAATATGATTATGTTTGATGATACTCAATGGCAAAAACCCTGAAGTGCACAGTTAGATATGGGAGAGAAACCTGGCTCAGCTTAAATGACAATGAAAATATGTCAGTGAACAAAGATTTGAAGAGATTTATGTTTTGAACTGGCTTCTGTATTATCCAGTCAGGTTTAATCACACAGTCTCTTTATCTGAATGAACACTAACTTTCAGAGTAATGTATTTCTCTGGGCCAGCAACTGGTGTTTATGCAGCTTCAGCGTTGAGACCATGATGTCTATTGCAGCGGACTGTAAGGCAATATCTGCTGCCTTACATCTGAAACACGGTCTCAGTGCCTGTTCTCCTGGCGCTGTAGCCTTCAGTGTTGATAGACTTTCACTCATGATGTGTAACCAGTCAGATGGTCCACAGGGAGTGACCGCATATAGAAGCAGCTGCGTTAGCGGCAAAGCAGTGCATTTACAAATTCACTTATTTTAGCAGTCCGATTAAAAAGTTTCAAAAAATGATAAAAAAATAATCGGTCAGATAATCGGTCGACTCATAGTGTTTGTAACAGCTATTTTATAACACTTTAGGTATATTTTGCTTCGTTATATTAGTTTCATGTTCATGTTAATAAAAGCACATGTTGAAAATCTTTCTTCTGAAAGGTTTAGGTACTGATGGCTGCAAAAATTTGCATACCTATAAATTTTTTTTTCTCAACAACTAAACATAAGACATATATCGTCACTGTGAGAACAAACCTTTGTATCATCATTTTTATTGTTTCCTTTAATCTAGCTCTTTTTTTACCTAATTTAAAAACAGAGGAACTTTACATTTTGTGTGAATTTCATTATGAATAAACCAACAGACGCCCAAAGTTTATTCCTACCCCTGATTCTTGTTTCTACCGCAACAGTATATTAAAAATGATATTGAGACATTTTGAAAACCTTGGTGTCCGCAGACTTCTGAAAGGCGGCGTGAATGCATAAATACATGGAAAGAGGAGTAATTAAAGGTGTGTACAGTACCAGTGCAGGAGCAGTGTGTGCTGGCATGGAGGAGATGAGCAGACAGGTGCTTTCCAGTCCGCTAAAAGAGCTACTGACAGCTGCCAACTGTGTCCACTTCTCAAACAGTGCGTGAGTGTGTGTGGGTGTGTGTGTTTGGTGCTTCTTTGTGGCCCTGCCAGCTGAGACATGTCCCAGTAGAGCCATCTCCTGTGTCTCATCTTCCTGAGCTTAGTCTTCTGGCTTGGTTTGGCAGAGGTCCAGCGAACGCCACCGCTCTAACACTCGTCTTTGTGATGTCTGATACAGGATCTTCTCAGGGCACAGAAAGAAAGAAAGAAAGCTTACAGTATGTGCCGATGTGGATATAGATATAAAGAACATTTTACTACTTTCTGCTCATGTCGTTAGAATCAGAGCCATCACTCCATCAGTGGAAAGAAGTCAACAAATTACACTTTATGTAGGTTTTCTTTCAAGTTAAAGATTCATAGAACAATGTATAAAAATAGTTACGAGATGAACGTGCTGTAGAACCTTTGTGGCTTCCTTCTCTCTTTTCTCTCTCTCCTCCTCTTTCTCCTCTGTCTCATGTCTGTCTCTCTCTCTCTCTTTTACTTTCTCCTCTCCTCATGTATCTCTCTTCCTCACTTCCTCTCTTTGTTATTCTCTTTCTCCCCCTCTCTCTCATTCTTTCGCTCTCCCTCCCTTCTCTCTCCCTCCTTTCTTCTCTCGCACTCTCTCTCCTCCTTTACTCTGTCCCCTCTGCTCTCTCCTCTCTCTTTCATTATTTCACTCTCCCTCCCTCGCCTCTCCTTCTCTCTCCCTCCCTTGCTTCTTCTTCTCGCTCTCTCTCCTCTTCTCTTTTTTCTCTGCCCCATCTCCTCTCTCCTCTTTCTTTCATTCTTTAGTTCTCCCTCCCACCCTTGCCTCTCCTTCTGTCTCCCTCCCTTGCTTCCCTCTCTCTGTCTCTCCTTCTCTCCCTCCTTCTCTCTCTCTTTTCCTTTTCTCTTTTCCCTATCCTCTGTCTTTCATTCCTTTGCTCTCCTTTGTTTCTCTCTCTCCCTCTCCCTCTCCCTCTCCATTTCTCCATTTCTCTCTCCCTCTCCCCCTCTCTCTCTCTCTCTCTCTCCCTCTCTTTCTCCCTCTCTCTCCCTCTCCCTCTTTCTCCCACTCTCTCTCTCTCTCTTTCCCTCTCTCTCTCTCTCTCTCTCTCTCTGGTATGCGTTGGCATGGCCTGTGTTTAGAGAGTGCTCTCCAGTAGTCCTTAACCATGGCCTCTCTCTCTTCACGCTGACGGCAGGGTGCTTTGTTTACTCAGAGAAGATGGCACAAATGGGGCACACGCGCTTATTTGCTGTTGGCAAACACCAGCTGGCCTCTGCGGCCTCTGCTTTGTGTGATTTCTCCTGTCCGCAGCTTGTACAGCACTTTACAGTGGTGGAGGCACTTCAGCAGGAGTCGCGCTGTACTGCCAGGTACAAAGACATGGGTTAGGGCCAAGTAAATAAATAAAAAATGGCTTCAGTTTTCAGTATGAGCAGTCTGGAGGTAAAAAATATGTTGCTAATATCTCCAGACGTGAACAGTTTTATAAGCAATGTCAGGGTAGGTTTTGGAGCAAAATGTGCATACTTATACCCACAACCATGATACAACCAGAAAAGGGCTTCATTTTTTATGCTCATCTTGATGAATGTAACAGATCATTGAATTATTCCCTCAACCACCAGTGTACACGTCTGAGAATTGCTGTGTTTCTGTTGTAAATGTAGTAAGAATGGGCGATAGAAATTGAATCACACTTTAAATGAGCTTCAAAAACGTCTGTGCATTCTTTGTAAAATTTGTTAGTGTTTGGTGGTCGCTCTCCTCCATGTGCTTTATGTGGGGATTAACCCTGTTGCTCTGAAACACCTTAAACAGACACGCCGTAATGTGAAGTGACTGCTGGTCAGTGATTGACTGTGGCAGTTTCAGTGCCTGGGACCGGTTTCTCTGTGTGGTCTTGCTGGGGTGTGGAGTGAACTTGGACCTGGCTGTTCTTAGCACTCCCCCCAAATCTATTTCACCTTTCAGATGAATAGGTAAGTTTGTTTATCAGTGTTTTTAACTAATCCTTTCACCACCTGCACTTTTCTATGTCAGGAAGGAACCAAACAGCTTATCAAACCTTAGACTTTAGAAAAAAGTATTGTGATGCAAAACGTATGATTTATTTTGACCACATCACCCACTCCAATGAGGGTAGTGTGTTTTTTTTACGTTATAATTCATATCACAACCAGTCCAGTCTGTAACCAGTTGGACGGATTTAATGGGTTACTTGTATAAATGGTCTTTATGGAAATCAGCCACATTTCCCAAAGTGCCCATTTTTGTTACCTGTTAAACTGGTCATCTGTTATAGCTCTTACACGGTTAATCTCTCGTTTAGTGTAGCACATTACAACTCTTAAGACCAGCATTAAGCTCAGGTTCCGCTCTGCTGAATGGCGTCTTATCATTCATACACAGATGCTCAAGCCTGAGTGCCGCCTATTGCCCAGCATTTTATTAATTTAATTGACTGGATGGTAACTTTTGATAAGGTGTTTGATTTAGCACATGCTTGCTTCGCGCATAAATCAATGATTCTTGACTGATTGAGAGAAGGGGCTTCGGTCCATCGTAGCTTCGCTAATTAATTGCACACTGGTGAGAAAGAAAGAATATTGGCCGAGCTGTTAGTCAGAGAAATTGGATTCAGTGTTCACGTTCAGAATCCTTGTGGTCTTCTGTGCCTTCTGGGAATAGGCATTGTTATTTGTCAGATCTGTGTATGATTGTCTTTTCCATGGGTCCTGTATGCATCCAAGGTCATTTGGAAGAATCTATGCATTTCATTTGCAGCAGACAGACTAGATAATCCTGCATGTGAAACTGTTTCTTGTAATATTGCCTCTGTGACATTTCCCTGGCAGGATAAATGGAACGCCGGACCTGATAAATGCAATTTGTTTAATGCTGGAGATTGTTGTGTTTCGTTCCAACCTTGTATTTGCATAATCTCGCCCAGGCACAGATGCATTGGCTATTTGAGACCATTATGTATTAAGCAGCTCTCCAGACAGAGCCATTACAGTGTCAGAGGGTTTGCATTGGTTGAGAAATAAACTGAGATTGCATGTCTGCGCTACAGTACATCAGCCGCCTCTCCCTTTTGCCTATTTAAAGCATGACTTTGCTTTTGGCACTTAAAGTCAGTCTTGGTGAGGTATTTTTAGGATTGGCCATGTTTACAGTGTCATGCATTTTGTGCATTGCTCGTTGCTGAATACATCACAAACTCATTCATTATTAAGAGTCCTCGAATGTCCTTTTGCCCTTACGCCTGGATATGGATATGCACACCCAGAACGGAAAACGGGGAGTTGTGCCGTGCTGATGAAGGAATTTGTTTGCCACTTAATCAGGTTATTTATGCAAGTGAGAATATGGATTAAGTTGTCAACTTGAGTTGTTTTTTTTTACTGCTAAGTCCTAATTCTCTGATAACATCATAACATCATCCTAAAAAATAATTATAAACACTTAAGTTTCACCTTAAGGACTCATAAAAGTCGCTGAAGAGTTACTGGAGCATAAATCATACCTTAAGGTACTGTGGAGCTTGAAACATGACAAAACAATGGCTTCGGAATTAAATTGTTATTTTAATGAACTGCAGTCTAGTGATAATGAGATTCCCCGATAATTGGCTCTCTTCTGGTGGACCAGCGGTCTGAGCTTCTGTCCAGAGAAAACATGGCAAAACACAAAAGAGCCACTGTTAGGGTATCCTGCGTTGTCTTTTTGTTCTGTTTTTATTCGTCCGCAGACATTTCAGCACTGGAGATGACACTGTTGTGAAATATTGAGGGCTTTCATTCTACACAGTTTCGTTTTCCACCGACTCCTTTGGGAACGGGCACTTAAAGCCAACTTTGTTCTCGGAAGACATTTTTCTTCTCTGAGACTCTGGTTATTTCAGCTGTCGGCCTGTTTTGCAGATCATCATTTGGTCATCTCTCGTCAATGCTACAAGCAGCAGATGTCAAATGAACTCTCCTATTGGTGGAAATGAAGCGAGACCAGCCACCAGAGCCATGGGAACATGGGGTCGATGCCGTTACTTTTTGTTCTTCTTGATTAGTGACAGTAATCTTCTCCAACCCAGATTAACCAGGTAGACATCCACCATTTTTGTAGTACCACGTAGAGTTGTAACGACTCACAAAATTCAGAAATCAGTCTTCAGTTTGATCCAATGCATTTTTTCTTACAGCAAATATAATGAGCAAACAAAATTAGCTTTTAGCTAACATGTTATGCCCAAGTCACTAGCCACATTTTTTTCTTGTTTTGCCACTGTATCGTGTAAATTCAAAACTGTTGTCAAACCTCAGGAAAGCAAATATCTATTATGTCTTCCATTACCACACTATTACATTTTTGCCCAATCACACTGCTGATGTATTACTGGGGCAATATAGTGAATTAGGACCCAGAAACTATGTAAAGTGCAAGAAGACATGTGACTATTGTTGGGACCCTTGAATGAAGGTAACCAATGTTTTTCTTATGGCCAAACCCAAATCCTTGAACTATCGGCTGTGGATTCCACGTAGCAGCCGCATTGAGCCAGGGGGCAATAAATAGGGATTTGGGACAGACGTGTGGTGGTTGTGGCTTTTTTTCCCCCTGGAGTGCTATGTGTTCCAGCCGCTTCACTATCGGTACTGTTGCGTTCCCTGCGTGCGGGCTGGTTTGAGCAGTGGTTTATATTAACACCTGATTTATCACTGTGAGGCAAGATAAGACCTCTCCGTCACTGCTGGCTAATCCCTGGCAGTGGCACTGGCTGAGGAATTAGCACAGCGCTGCAGAGGTGTCACTTAATCGCTGCTGGGGGAGCACCGGGCTGACAACTGCAGCCTTAACTCCAAACAAGGCCTTCATTGTGGCTCTGCTTCGTCTTACCCCCACCAGCTATTGTGAGAAACACAGCTAGCAAAAGCCTTCACTGGGTGTGTATGCATGAGTGGAGCAGAAATAGGCCTAGACGCTTGCTAGGGGCTTCTTACCTCAGGAATAATCTCTAGATAAATTGGTTTTCACACATGATTGAATGTGTTTTTTTCAGTAGCACAACCTTAACCTTAAATCAGAACCAAGTGACTTGCAGAGCTAAAATATTAGCACTGTATTCCCACAGAGTGCCATGTTTTTCTCCTGGAGCCTCTGTGGGCTTGCCAGAGGGTTTTTAAACAGAATAATGGACAGCCCTGTGGCCACGTCTCCACTTGCATTAGGAATTGCAGTGAGAAATTGATGCTAGATTGCTAATTTGCCCACCTCTTTTCTTGCCTTTGCTCCAGTGCAGTGGACTGAGGCGGGGCTTTCACACTGGCTTTCCAAAATCAACACTGTTCCATCGCTCCCGGTCAGTGCAAAGCTAAACAGGCCCTTCAGCAGGAGGATCTCCCTCTCCAAAACCGCTTGCAGATGCATTTGTGGACAAAAGTGAGATGGATTGGACCCAGGGGGAAATTTTTCAACTTTGTTGTATGTGTGTGTGTGCATTTTAACATTACCATGAGCAAACGAGGTGGCTGCTTAACCCGTGGCCAGTTTCCAGAGGCTGACTTGGACCCCTCCGGGAGCCACCATCCATCAGGCCGGTGCGGAATCCTTCCAGTCTGTTGACAGCCCCACTCTGTGATTGGCTGACGCAACGTGTTATTTGTCTCAAGCGGCAGACATCAAGACCTCAAAAACTAAACAAAGCTGAGGTCATTCATCATTTGACAATAGGCTTTAAATTATGCCCAGAAAGATCATCAAATCCAGTGTTGTTGATAGCTGGGCGGACGTGTGCAAAGCTAGCTGTCTCGCACCTACAGCACTCGGAGTGTTTACGTTTGTCTTTTTTTGTTCCTTTGCCAGAGACGAATGGCTTCATAGAGGAATTTGTCCAATGATGTAATGAGACAGCGTGGTCATGGGATAGATGATTAAAACTAACTGAAGAAATTTGCCCTCATTTCGGTGAAGGACACGTTAACAAATGACGCAACGCTGCCCAAACTTCATCACGCCCTGCACCCGGCGATATGTCATTTAGGTAATCAGATCGTCTTTGAGCTTCAGCCAGCTTAATAAATGAACCCTCGTGGTGCGTCACATTTCTCATTTCAACATACTCTCATAAAATATTATTAAATATAATCTCATCATTCATATTTGCTAGGGCCCAATAACGAGCTAGCCAGTCACATGCTTGTAAAGGTGTAATGACACTCTGCTAAGTTAGTTAAAAAAGACACATTACACTAGAGAGTCCCACTGCTCACACTCTCTCTAATCATCAGAAGTTTATTTATCTGCATTCATTATTCAGCTGGCTTTGTCTGTGATAGCCAGTTCTCCCATGTCATGCTAAGATTAGGACACTGAAGAAACGTATCACCTCTGTGCTTGTTATTTTTAGATCATAAGCATTTTTAGATTGAGTTGCAGTGAACAGACTCAGAAATCAGGCTCTACAGGAATGTGCTTGTCTTTTTAAGGCTTTTTGAAGAAGTTTGTGGCCCCCCCCCTCAAAGCCCACCTCCACACACCCCCCCCCCAAAGCTTTCAATAAGCCACTTGTCTGGCCAAGTAGTACCCGTCAGTAAACGGGTAAGAGGCTCTCAATCTCTCTGTTTCTCACTCTGTGACCTCTCTCCTTACCACCTTTGACCCTGTCTGTCCTTGTTTATAAACTTTATGCTTTCTGACAAGCCGTGTAAAACGGGGGGAGCCGTCCCATTCCTATACTGTTTTAGCTTCTTTGTCACGGAGAAGAAAGATGTCGAAGGCTTTTGAATAATCGCTCCCCCTTCCACATGGGACTCCCATAATTGAGACTGGGGTGACCCTTGGCCTTGCAGCTAAGTCTGTTTTTTGTCCCCTGACTGAAATAGAGGGCAAGAAGGGAATAGAGTTCTTATTTATTTATTTAGCGAGCTATCGGGTTCATGTGTGTCTCGGGCGTGGATTAGTGAGGCCTGGAGGTAGATCTGTCTCCAGGAGCTTGAAGACTTTTAGGATGGGCGATGCCTGGAATGTGTGACAGCAGGGTTAAACTACTGCCAGGTACATTTCGGCCTCCAGACTGTGTTTGATATGTCGCTGTGCCTAAAAAAAAAATAAAGTACTGTTTTAGTTGCAGACAGTGTGGATGTACCCTCAAAGAAACAATGTGGTTCTTTAGGTCCACTTGGATCTTTTAATTGAGTTTTAAAAGGTACACTGGTTTCACTTTCCTAGGTGAAAGGGGTGTATTTGCTCCTTTTAACTGTACCCTTTTAAAGTAGGAAATTAAATTAAAAAGCATGAAGTCAGGCAGCATGTGTGGAGTCAGTGCATTTTAAATGTACCTGTAAAGGAATATGGTACAATTACGCCCCTTAACTTAAGGCACTGAAGACCACCGCAGTGACAGCGCTTTTTACCGTGAAAGGTACATTTCTTTTTTTCTGAGAGTGTCCGTAAGTATTGCTTGGGTGTCCTGGTGTGTGAGGTCTACAGTACTGTAATTAAAGTATCGTTTTCCTGTTGTGTAATTTTCCTGCTGCGCTGCTTCTATTGTGACTGCTAATTAAACAGTGCTCAATCAGTCTTATAAAATGTACAATTTTCAAAACAGTGCCTGGCTGAAGTTTGGAATTTTAATGAAGATTGGGTTAATTGAAAGTGGTGCTCAGTCTAAACAATTGAATGCGCTAATAGTTTTTTGAAAACAACAGGATTTAGAGCATATAGTTATCCAACCAGTAGCGTGTTGCACCTTTTGTATGCAGCCTTTGGTTCCTGCTGGATCTGCAGTGTTTATAATGAGTCAGGTCAGATTTGTCTGAGAACGCTGGGTCTGGGTGATGTTTGATGTTTGTTTGCCTAGAAGGAGGTTTAGGGTGAAGATCTGGAGCCTTCGGCAGAGAAGCTCAGTAATCTCCACACTCGGGCCTGAGCTTCTTCACACGCTCGCGATCATCACAGTGAAACTGGTTTTGTTGCTTTCACATGGATTTGGCTGAGGACATGGATTTAGCTCGCCGTATTTTGAGTTGTTTCTAGCATGATGCAACATAATGATTGGCAATGCAAGGTCCACTGGCTTCCATTCGCTGCAAAAACAAATAGCTATAAAGGCTGTTACAAAACCACAACTCCTGCACACTGCATGTACATTTTCAAGGACTTTGCCATAGTGTTCAGAATGTATATGTGTACATTAAAAATTAAAATAGACCAAAAGTTTAGGATGCAGTGATATTGGAATCATATTGACGCTGGCAAATAATTGCTAAGCAAAAATCAGCATTGGACAGGTGTTTCATCTCAACAATATTTCAAATGGATGTTTGGATTTTTTTTTATTATTGAGGTATTTTAATCATTTTCCTACAGGCACACATTATATGTATATGTGTGTGTGTGCGTGCGTGTGTGTGTGTGTGTGTTTTTGTTCTGTTTCTATGTAATGTTTATGTAAATTATGACCTCCCTGTTACTATATTTTGTGAATCTTTATGCATCAGAACCAGCAAAAAATATCAGATATCTGCATCAGCTCACAATTCTCATATAAGTGAATCGCTAAAAATCTTCTTCACAAAAAGTGCAAACCCCATTAGACTGGCTACATCCAACAACCTACTGTAAGGAGGTTTACATACTGTTTATTATGAGCTTTATAAAATCACACATTTGTCGAACAGTTTTATGGGTTGCTGGAACCAATCTGTCATCTCGGGTCTCGCTATGAAGGCCTCAGAAACCAGAAACAGCAAAGACTGATTGAGTGAATTCGTGCCACAAAAATAAAAAAAAACACATTTGCCGTATAATAAATCATCACTTATACATGTTCTAATACGTTAATGGATGTCTGAATCAATTACACAAATTGTGTGTTCCCTGAGAAAGACCTTCACCACTACAGGTTCTTAATAAACAGCAGGTTCCCTCTTCCTGCTGCTCCCCCTCTTCCTCAGCTTGCCCAGGCACTGTTTAGGTCCCGTACACATTTCCGTTCCTTCTACAAAGACAGGTTGGCAGATCTTTGAATTCAAACTGGCATCCGGAGGAGTCGGAGGACGGGGGGCATAGGCCAGATGGATTAACTTGAAAGGCATGGCATTGTTAAGCAAATTTTAAACTGATCCTCTTCTTTTGTGTAGTTCAGTGGTACAACGTTCAATTTTACACCCACCAGTCTGCCGCTCAGGGCGGTTGGTGTGATTGAAACACATTTCAATGCTCCCTTCCATGTGGTGCTCCCTTCAGTTCTTTTTTTTTTTATGCTGCTGGAGGTGATGTATTAGCACCACAGATCACTTCCAGTCCTCTGGTCTAGAAGACAGATATAACTTCATGTTTGGGGCTGTTGTGGTCGCAAGGTTGTGAAATTATTATCTTTTTTTTGTGAGATATTCTATTCCGCTTTCTCCGCCTTTGAGTGTTTGGAGAGACTAGCTGTTGAAAAGATGGTGCAATATATTAAAGCACGTTAGTAAACCCTTAATGTTCATGTTACAGGTCAATTTGCTTTTTTTTTTATTTAAAAATTATGGCAGGCACTGAGATTTTGGGCAGTTATGTAAGAGCCAATGGGCAGTTGCAAGTGCATTTAAAGTTAAAGAACAGTCTAAAATTGAATTTGCTGTTACAGATTCTTTCCATGTTATAATGGAAACTTGTTTCATTTGACATATTTTCATTTATAATTATTCACAGTTTTCCCACGCTTAACAGTAAAAATCTGCCGTTTTGGATTGTAGCATATTGAATCATGTGACCCCATGAATAGTCAGGGTCCTCACAGCACAGAATAAAGCATTCAGTAATTGGTTATAGGGTGATTGGCATGTGGCACTGTATCAGTTCTGTATAGGCTGGCATAGCCATTAACAAACGTTATATTGTGTGGCCCAAGCATTTGTGTGTATGTGTGTGTGTTGGCCTAAATTTCGTTCTTTAGATATCAGTATATTTGTAAATGTGTGTATCTGTAGTACTACTCAGACAATACTAGTAACCATGAGGAGGATGGGACTGGCTGCAGCAAAAGTACAAACTTCTTTGACTGCCTCCACACTTAAGAAAACACAGAGCAGTTTCTATTGGTTTACATGGGATTATCCTAAACCTGGGTTTATTTCTGTAGAACATTAAATGTATTGGAATCTGCATTGGGAGCATACCATCCCTAAAAATGACAGACGTGGTGGATTTTGATGGCACTAAAGTCGCTGAAAAACACTGGTAAATACGGCATTACCCCGGCTCTCCACACCTGAGTAGTGCTTATGTCTATTTATGTGTAACACACTCATCACTTGCAGGGTATTTTGACTCCTACACACCACTTTATAGATGCTGGTGTTGGAGAGTGATATTAGGCAGAAGAGGGGTGAGTGTCCTACTACTGTTGCTGGAGCTCCTTTTTTTTTTTAAAGAGCTTTTCGTTTATCATCCCTACACTCTTCACACTTAATACACTTCGTTTTCTGGGCTTGTTTCATGCTGTTTTAATCCATTTGCTTTTGTTGAGCGATTTGCCGACACAATGCCTCTGGGAAGGTACGAGGGATGAAGGAAAATAGAGCAGTCTTTGTGCATATGTGAGCGAGAGAGGAGCTGCTTCTGGGCCAGACAGTCTGCCTAGAGTACCCGGGAAAGCTCTATATATTATCGATGTGTGACGTTTTTAGTGAGCACTGAAGCTGTTTGCTCTGAGGTGTATTTTTATACAGCGTGTCAGTGCCAGAGCCACGCTAGCATCATTAGCCCTCACACAGTTATTTACATGCTACTGCTTCGTCCACCATTAACATAAACAGAGAAGAGACGGCTGACATTTTCAACAGATGGTCATCGTGCCACCTCTCTCTCCTGCTCTCTCTCTCTCTCTGCGTTTGTCTCTCAGAATGCCGCTGTCTGTCTGAAGCATCACTATTCACCTTAAAAGCAGTCAACTGTAAAAGCACTCAGGCCTTCTGCCTCATGCCCTGAGGCTGACTAAACTTTTCACTTCTGTTTGCCTGTAGGAACTTATCCAAATGATAAAAAGAAAGACATTTTTAAGTAAATTGCTATGTTCTATACTGTGGTCTCATCTACATTTTTACAGCCTTGTCCACACTTGGAAGTTAAAGCAAATATTGTCTGTACTATAAATGATCAATATCTGTACGTGTTAGATCCATTTGGCATCTATTAGACTCACATTACATTTTATATGATTAAGGTGGCCTGCTATGAGTATGTACCAGGATGTTTTCAAATATTTGCATTTGTTATATTTTTATGAATGTGCTTTGCAAAAATGTGGCAATCCAAGGCAAATCCTTCAATGATCTCTAGAAGAACACAAGGCTGCTGGGTTAACGTTAGTATAAAAAAGCAAGGCTAACTTGGCAACTTTTCCTATCTCTGCTAGAGCTTCCGCCTTAAGGCCAGAGAGAAATTCAAACCGAGAACCAAAATCAGTTTTGGCTTCTGTGATTACTGGTGGAATCTACGCTAAATGGCCTGTTAGTTACGTCAACATTTCAGTTAATTATCAGAGAAATCCAAATAATAACAAAAAAAAAAGTTTTAGAATGGACGTTTGTGCAGTCAGATGATAAAGCACAGCGATCAGAAAGTTTGACTGATCCTCAGGCTACAGGCCCCCGTGTGTTCTGCCCTTCCTCCTGACTCCATTCTCCCTTGCGACCTCCTGGCATCCTGCCCACTCACTGCATTCAGAAAGAGCCCCAGCCCTGCTAACATGCCAGTGCTGAGCCTCGCTCATGCGGCATCACATTAATCCCCTAATGGTTTAATGACCCAGCTATTAATAATACCCGCTTTACACTCACACAGACGGGCCGTTGCGGAGGCTGAATGGACCGAGCCAGCCAATAGAAAACAGGCCAGATACTATGCGAAGCGTTCTTCTTTTCCTTTTTTTAAAGTCTGCGTGTGGACAGCTTGTGTTAACGGACGTTTTTGTGACCTTGCGCGTTTGTGCCCATGACGATTTAACGCGAGCTGCCCTGTGTGTGTCCTCCGCTGTCCTGGGTGGAAAGATTGGCCCAGGGGAAGCATTCAGAGCCCACACATTCTCACACCTGAGCTATTTCTTGCCCCTTTTTATCACACACAGGTGCCTTCTGTCAAAGGCAGAGATATTGTAGATTAGTTAAGTGCTTGGAAATAAGCCACTTGTCAGACATTGGCATTTCCTACAGTAGACCTATTTGTTTTAGTAGGACTGTCACAATAAATCAAACTTGACTGCCTGATTAAAGGCAAGAAATGCTGATAATATACCCATTTGTTTTGTTCAGTGAAGTTATTTTTAGTCTTTAGCTGTTTTACAACTTAATTGTTAAAAACAATCAGTGGATTACGAATTTATTGTAGCTTCTACTTTATCATTAACCGGATAATAGTGTGTGTGTGTGTGTGTGTCAGTGTGTGCGTGTCTTTGTGTGTGTGTCAGTGTGTGTGTTCTTTCTCAGCTGAAATTTGGCTACT
>JBBPCY010000001.1:14968675-14998167 GCA_037974405.1 Brachyalestes nurse
TATATATATACGTTTTTTCCCCCAGTAGATGAAATTCCTTTAGAGGCCATACTTTTGTTTGTGTTTAGTCTTTGCATAAAGTGTCTATAATGATGTTTTTTTTAGGGTTCATGCCCAATACACTCCCTCTCAGAAGGCCCCCATGGGGTTAAGTAGACAAAGAGTCACATCCAGATCCCTGTCCTACATCTCCATGGGAAGAAATATGGCATCTGTCATTGGTGTCTTGAGTTAAGGACACAAAACAGTCCCTGAGCCACTTTGACAGACACAGAACAGCTGCGGATGTCATCACAACTCTGTGTGTGTTTGCGTGTGTCTTTGACTTTGCGTGCTTGTGTGTGTGTGTGTGTCTGGATCTGTCTTCAGCACTGGCTACACTGGGCCCCTCTTGTCTTGTTAGAAGGATGTTGAAGACTGCAAAGTCAAATAAAGGACACACATAAGTGAGGGTAGCTCAAGCCAGCTCACACAGAGACTCTTCCTTCTGCCACGAAACTGTAAAATGGTCTATGCTCTGGGTTTTATAAAATCACGCCACCCCGCGTGTTATGGGCATGCTCTTGCTTATTCACTGAACCAGGTCAACATCACTTTTGGGAGAAAAACTACCCAAAGCCAAGTTGGCCAATGGCCGGTTATAATTGGGTGAAATTGATTAACCTTAAATTTAATTGTATTCACTTGTAGTAATGTAATTATTAAAATAGTACCATTATTAAATACACACATTTTATTTTATATTTAAAGATTAAATTCTTTTAGCCCAAAGCTCTTACAGATTGGGCTAATGGAACACCGCTAACACTCTAATATCAGTATTTTATTACCCAAAATGATTTGCTGTTTTACTGGCCAGAATGTAATTTACACTAAAACATTTTGCCTCTTTAAATAATAGGATTCAAATAAAGTGCTGCATCAAAAGTGATGCAATTGGCAAGAGAGGCAGCTGCCTGTTTATGAGCCACTGAGAGCCACTCAGCATCTTGCTTTTACTGCATTATATTATAATAAGATCAACACCACAGAAATACATAATAAATGACATGTGGCTTTAAAAAAAAAAAAAAAAAAATTAAAATGCATGTTGTGAAATACAATCTAATATTGAAAAAGAAACTAATTCTCTGCCTAACATGTTACTTTTAATCAGAAAACAGTAACTCATTAAATGATTCTTAGGTACGGTTGAGAATAATGTAAAAAGTGGATTATGACTTATAGCACACAGAAAGTGACCCTTTGTGTCTGCTATGCAGTGCAGTGTGGGTGGTGGCGTTAGTCTTAGGCTTCATTATTTTTAACAAAGAGTCATTATTGGCTATACCATCATTGGAATAGTCCAAAACTAGGTTTAATCCATGTTCAAAAAAACAGGCTTTTATGTGTTACCCAGGGGTTTCATTTCAGTTCTGATAGAAATCTAGCAGTGGCAGATGACTATGAATATGCATCAAGTCGTTCTGAATGATTGACATAAGCTCGATCATACATGAATGCCATTCACGCCTTTTTTATTATTATTCTTTTGGTTCCTGCCCCAAAGTGCTAGGTCTACCACCAGGAAAAAGTGAACGTCTTTGTGTTGTCCTTCCTCAGGGGAGATGATTCAGGAGTGTTTTTCCTGTCACTGAGCCATAGGCAGTTAGCAGTCCAAATCTTTGAGAAGCTCCATGCGACATGTTGGCACCTCCTCCGTTTAATGCTCCGAGAGAGAAAGGGGAAAACTACAGCGCCACGACAGCTGTGAAATCACGGCCGCTGCAGCTAAACTGGTGGAGGAGTGCGCGTCTGTGCCAGACAGAAATCTTTTGCACAGGATTCCTGTCTGCCAGTTGCTTGGAACCATATTGCTTCTTTCATCTCCCATCATCCCTCGATTTGCTTGTTGTTGTGCTCAAGCTCTTGCTTAAGCCTCCAGCTGCCTTTAACGAGGCCTGTACACTTTATCATTTGTTATAAACGATCATAGTATTGATATCGCAGGAGTTGCCAAATGTACTGTAGTTATTGAGATACTGCATTGCAGGCTAATCCTTAATCATGTTGCACCGAGGGCTTGTGTATATTTAGTATATGGACATGGAAAGGATGCAGTATATGCTGCTTCAGTCAAAAATAAACATTTTAGCAAAAAATATAACTAATCTGTTAATGTGAATATGCCAATCTGCCTCCTATGGTGGTGCCTTAGTGGTAGTAGTGAGATTTTCTGTTTCAAATACTAGCAACACACCTTCTTGTGGCACGTCTTGAAGGTGGGCTTTGCAAAACTGCATCTGCTCTGGGTGTCTTTTAGCAGAATGTCTGTTTGAAATGCTAAAGCTAATTTGATTGTATGTATCATTAGTGGCATGGCTAGCAGTCAGGATTGGCTGAGCACTGGCAGAATTCCCAAATGGTTATATGATGCATGTTACATGTTGGGAATTGTAGTGGGAGAACGCTGATGAAAGAAAACATGAAAACAAAACCCAGATCGTAAGGTTGATATAGCTCAAACTTGGGCCACATCCAGCATTTACTTGTGGCCTTTATACCAAATGGAATGAGGGTCCAACAGTGGGTCAGATGCAGTTGCTGGGTAGATTAATTAGATCTAAACGAGTGCTAGACAGCTGTATTATTAAATGATATGTTATAATAATAGTAATACACATACAATGCATACAACTCAACAAAACACTTTAAACTGCAGTTCAGGCTGGAGACGCCCCTTTGAATTTCTACACTTCTCTTTCTTACCCACTCTCTTCTGTTTTCTTTCTCTCCGCTTTCCTGTCTTCTCCCTTCACCCTGCTGAAATGCTTGAGCCTCTGACTTCCACCAGCTTTTTTGGCAGCAGCTGAATTATTGCTGGTTTTCTAATAGACGCCTAAGGGCCTCTTGTTGTGTTCTGTCAGCGGCTGCAACATTTTCTGTAGTAGAGCCCTTGGCCCCTCTCTCCGTGCCGAAGTGTTTGTGGCCGCTGTCGTGGCGCTACAAAGGCCCTGCCATTGCACCCCAGCCTCAAATGTCACCCCCATCCACCGGCTTTCTATAAGCCCTGCCGCCCTCCTCTGAATCCCATAGCCAGAGTCGGAAAAGAGAGATGGAAGTGGAGAAAAGCCAGAGGTGTATAAAGAGGAGCGAAAGAGTGGCCATTCATTCTCCTCGGCTCGAGGAGACGGACGGGAAAAAGAGAGGGAATGAAGGGTGAGAGGAAAGAAAAAGTGCAGAAGAGGAGGTCCTTTTGCCTAGAGACAATAGCTCTCAGCCTGGCTGACATTTGAACTTTTTGAGAAGAAGTGAAGGGGGTGTGTGAGCGTGTGTGTTAGAGTGGAAGAGGTGGGGGGGTCTGACTATTCACCCACACAAACTGCTGCTAGTTCATCAGAGCCTTTCTGGAGAGTGTGTGAATACACTCGTTTGGCCAGAGGGGGGATGGAGCGCTGCCAGCCTCGACCCAACAAAGTTCCCTCTATTTCTCCTTCCTCTGCTGGAGCGCTGCCGCAGACACATTAACAAATACAACCACCAATAAATACAGCTGGAAAACCTGCTGCTAACATTGCCAGTGTCCCTCGTGGGCCAAAAGTATGACCCAACACAAAAAAACGGCCCTGCTTTGAGTTCAGCCCAGGCTTTTTTTTCTTTTCTTTTTTTTTGTGGTCCATAATGCATCGCTCCATTTGGCTGCACACAGCAGGCATTACTTCACCATAAACAGGTGCTGGTTAGCAATGACTGATTAGCTGTGGATGGAACACCGTGGATGAACGCTCAAGTGTTACAGCGCTCAGAAATTTTAACACTGTGACCGAGCAGAGGCAGACTACTTGGATCTTTCAGCGGCTATGTAAAGTTGGACCATTAGCGCAGATGACAAGGACCACAGGAGAGGTTAAGCTTTGAGCTTCAGCTTCAACAGACAGGTCAATATTCATATTCCACTTTTGGAGTCGCTTGATCCCTTAAGACGGAATGCGTCACTGCAGAAACGTCTATGACATGTTGTGTTTAAAGCTGAATAAATTTACAAGCTTTCCACACCTCACACTGCATAAAACCCCATGTTATACTTGTGAAGTTGAACAGTTTGAAGATACACATACGAATATTCTTGACTATCTGCCCGGTGGATCACAGTATCTACAGGTCAATGGCCAGCAGTAATTTATTCCTGCACTGGTTTTTGAGATTAGTTCATGCTGTTTATTTAAGTTGAAGAAGTATGATCCATTAATATCCATTAATAAAGCAGTAAACTAAAACAGAACTAAACTGAAATATAAAATTTATGTAAAATATGAATGTTAAATTCCACCTGGTTCCAACATTTTAGCACTCTGTACACAATCTGTATTGGCCACAAAATGTTTGTCTACAATGTGCTCCTCTTGATGACTTTGTTGAACCAGTGAACCAGTGTAACTGTTGATGTATGTAGTACATGTTATATTTTCATTTTAGAGTAGAATGAAATGAGATGATTCAATGATATCATCACATGCATCATAGACATCATATAATTTGCTTGGATACATTTTGCCTAAAATGGCTGTTTGTTTCTCAGAAATGAGACACATTTATGTGTAGTACATCTCTGAACCAGTGCATTCTTTGGATTTGGGTAGGGAAAGAGAGAGAAAGAGGGAGAGAGTGATGGAAATGGAGGAGAGTGGACTCTGTGGAGCTCCTGCGGTGTGTGTTGCTCCTTAGCCCGTGCCTCCAGCTCTGAGCCTGGTGCAGCTCATTACTGATTGATTCAATCCCTGCCAAAACAAACCCTGGGGTTGACAAACCACTGTGCTCACATACAGCTTCTCCCTTCACCAAGACTTACTTCGACCTATCTACTCAACTACACACACACACACACACACACACACACACACATACATATGTGCACACACACAAATACACGGCCTGG
Organism: Brachyalestes nurse; assembly: GCA_037974405.1. Taxonomy (NCBI): domain Eukaryota; kingdom Metazoa; phylum Chordata; class Actinopteri; order Characiformes; family Alestidae; genus Brachyalestes; species Brachyalestes nurse. The sequence goes on from JBBPCY010000001.1 coordinate 14,973,591, forward strand.
ATCTATAAAACCATAAAGGCCAAACCCTGTGGAGCAGCTGCAGCCAGTGCGAGCTCATCAGAGTGCATGCTGGGTAAAGAGTGGACCGACTGTAAGCCACCCTCCTGCTGGAATGGTATTCATATGGAGGTGAAAGGGGCGGAGGAGGGCGTCCCAGCGCCCTTGCACCAGGTCTAATTCCGTCATTAACTGCCTGCAGTCAGCATATTACCACAGATGGTGGCCTGGAAAAGGGACAGCACACAGTCAATCTATAAGCATCCCTCTACTCATCTGATCACTTTATTTCATCAGGACACAGTGAGAATATACTCCCTTACTGTGCTGCACTAGCTAGTTACAATTCTACATCACAATACAGCTTCAGGCAGCTGAGAAACAATGACCATGTGCTGTGGTCCCAGATCCCTGTGAGGACAAAGTTGAGAGCACAGCAAAATATGTTGTCTTGGCAAGAGAAGATATCGTAAATCTCACCATTATATCAGCCTTTTGTTTGATGTTTTTTAGAGAAACATTTGCCTAGAGCAGTGGTTCCCAACCTCTGTCCTGGAGACTCCCATGCCTGACACAGTTTAGTGTTCTCATTCTCCTACACACCCTGTTCAATAATATAAAGGATTGGTAATTAGCGGATTTGTTGGATCAGGTCTGTTGAGGGCAAGAAAAGCACTAAAGCGTGCCGAGCATGGGGACCTCCAGGACTAGCACTGGGAAACACTGATCAAGAGTATTCGAGAAAAAAATGAGAACTAATGAGAACTACTAGATATTGTCACTAAATATAAGATGATAACCTGCCAAGGCACCATTTTGCAGTGTGCTTCTCTCCTGCTTTGTGCCGCTAGAGGAGCTTCTTACTCATTATCTCAGAACTGTTTTCCTACTCATTATGTGGCAATTGTCATTTTTAGGAACATAGCTCCGGTCGAGGCAAAAGCATGCTAATGATTCCATTTTCTGGCCCACATAAAGTCTTATCTGTGTTGTTCTTTTCTTCAGTGTACAGTCCCTGTTGCTAGGCTTTGATGTTGCTGGATTCCAGATTGTGGCGTTGTGGATCTGTTAGGCAGGACATGCATAGCACGCATAGTGATGGCAGATGGGCCTGGCTGTGTGTTTGTGGCCCTGTTTTTGGCCTTCCCATCTGAGGCGGGCTGAAAGATGACAGAGCAGCTCTGATTGGAGGTAGTCGCTTTGTACAAGTTCCTGTGGACAGCTGCCTACTGGGCTTAGATTTATTCACAAGCAGATGCTAAGTGCTGTGCTGGATTGTTGGCAGAGAGCTGCAGAAAGAGTCTCTGCCGTATGTCTGTTTATGGGGTCTCACTTGTGATTACGGTTAGTTCTGTAATGTGAGGGTCCTGGCGAGATCTTTCAGAGAGAATGGAGATGAAAAAGAATGCACTGAATTTGGTGTACTGTACACTTTTTTGTACATTTTATTGCACATGTCTGTTTATAAATTTGGTGTAAGAGTAGTGATAGGCGATTCTGATATAAATATTGCTTATCGAAGTGGGAATGCTAATTCTGGACCAGTTTCTTCTTAAGTGAAGTCTTATACAATTTTTCCATACCTTAATAAAAGTTGGTTGACATAAAATAATAAATAATAAAATAATGAAATGAAATACTTCAGTAGAAATATATATTTGAATCTAACTAGAAGTACAGAAGTATTTGCTTGCACCAAAATATTGTTATTGTGCTAAACAGCCAGTTGCCACTTAAAGAAGCATTTAATTTGAATCATATTCTAAAGTAGCCAGGTGATTTTCTTTATGAATTTGAAGTCCTACTTTTGCTTAATAAAAAATATTTTGGCTGAGAATTAGAAATGTATTGGAAATGTGCCTGTGTGTTTCATATTAAGAACAGAATATGAGTTTGAGGTTAAAAGAAAGGCAAATCAGCCAAAGAAAATAAAAGTAACGGGCAGCTGTGTCAAAATTTCATGACAATCCGACCAATGAAATAGTCCAAAATGGCTTTGAATCAAATATTTATTAATTTGCATTGAAAGTCTTTCCTTTTTTGGAAGGTTTCCCTCCAACATTGACTACATATTACTACAATACAATTTTACCAAGAATACATCCATGTGTACTCTAAATACAGAAAGATTGAACTTTGTCCACCCTTGCTTTTTGTTATCTATCAATGCAGCTATAACTTAAAAATCGATATTTAATGTGGCACAAATTCTGGTATAGATGATATATCTGTCAGCACTAGATAGGATCTATACACACGAACATACTGCTATTAAATTTCCCTTTGTCTTGGCACATTGGAGCCTCTTCATTAAAAGCTCTGCCATCGCATGGACCTGCGGTCGATTCCCTGCAGTGCTTTTTCCACCGCGTTCCCTGACCTCGAGTGGCAGTGCTTTTCCGTCATGCCTCGCATCCCTCCATCCATCCTGTCCTGCCCCGTCCAACAGCTTCACTCCCCCCAGTTCTGCGAGGGCCTGATACGTTGTCACGAGCCATTCTGATCTGGGCCGCGAGAGGGAATCAAGTCGAGAGAAACCAAGCGTCAAATTGAGTGAGTGAATTTGACTTCAGTCTGCGAGGCTGATCCCAGGTTATTAGGTGTCTGGCTCTGAGATGCGTAATAGAGGTTGACACCCTTTGAACGTGTTAGGCGGACAGGGGACCCTTGGGACTGAGGGGGGTTAACTGGATTTCATCATGAGGGGAAAATAGTAGCAGGCCCTCTTGAAGATAAAACCTCTTTCTGATTGGAAAAGAAAGGCAGAGAGAAAGAGAACATGTCTCAAGATACAGAATCCCAACTTTATTACATATAAAGAAAGAGAATATTAGATAAGGGAAAGAGAGATGGATCGCCCAGTGATCAGCACTCATACCAAGTCTTGTTCTTGTAGACTGAAAGACGAGACAGACAGACAGACAGACAGACAGAATAATAGAGCGCCAGTTGGCTTCCTTTGCACAGTCTTGCACGACGTTCCACGGAAGGAACTCTGGTCCTTTTCGCCTTTTTTTGAGCCCTTGCCGTGTCCCGCCTCTGAAGGGCCGTGCTGAGTGAGTTATGGGCCTGTACTGTGTGTGTTGGCACAGGAGACGAGAGGCCTGAATCCAAACAGAACACACAACCTTGACCAGAGCTAAACCCAGAGCCTTCAGCCCCCACAGTCAGAACATGTGGAAATACAGGCTAAGATTGCTAAGCGGTAAAAATACCCAGGCCGCAAACAAGCATTGTATTCCAAGATCATAAGAGCTCGCCGCAGGAGGAAATATGCCTGAAAAAATGACATTTTGTGTGCTCACAGCCTTTGAAATCTATTTATACCAACACACAACTGTGAGTTTTTGACAATGCACTGGAATTTCAAAGAAAAAGCAAAGCATTTCTCTTAGTTTTCCTTTACTCAGCAGGCTTTCTCAGCACTGCCACACCGGCGCCGAATGCAGAATATTACACTGGTTTCTTCTGTCTTTAAAGGTGCACTTTGTCGCCTTGAGTGACACTGGCTGTAATTATAGTTTTTTTCCCCCTTAATTGCAGAGACATTTTGTCCAAAAGGGTAGCATTTGTTTGCTTGCACATTTCAACTTCGAGCACCAGTGTATTGCATGAAACTCTAGACCAAGCCCTGGTGCCAAGATTTTTTGTGCTTGTTCCTCGACTACAGATGTCTTGGATTCTCTAAGATTCTGGCACGGTATAAGGTCGACATGTTATAGCCTCTTCAGTAGCACAAAGAGTCACATTTCTGTTTGTAGCAGGAGTTAATAAATTAAAACTGTTAAACATGGCAGTTTGGAAATGTCATTTTTTGCATCTGTGCATATCTATTCTATGTCTTCTATGAAAAGAAAAACTTTACCTCAGAGTTTGAGCTTGAGGGTCTTTTGTTCATGATATCTACATGTTTTTGTCATTTTTTCCCACCTCTGTGTTCTGGCAGCTGTCTTTTTGTCGTGCGTCTTCCAGGCCAACAGTGGTGAACTGAGGATGACGTGTCTGTTGACGGTGCAGACAAGGGATTACAATGCATTTGGATCAACAGCGTTGGCCAGAAGCCTTAAGGCCTGGCTTTGATGTGGTTGTTTTTCAGTCTAAAGCCACAAACTCTAATGGGTTCTAAGCTGTCTCTGTCGAAAGTGCTGAAATTCTGAAATTTTCGCCCCACATCCTTTCCCTTTGTACTCATTCTTTTAATAACCTACTTCGAACCACACCAGCCAGTGCTCATCTAAAATTGGGAATGAGTGTGAAGCCAGTTCACGTACAAGCAGATGCTTTACACTTTAGCCCTACCTGAATGTGTGCTGTACTCATTGTAAGGCAACTACAGAGATCAGTCTTGAGCTAGAGTGTAAGGGCATCCCCTTGATCAAATATTTGCAGCTTTTGCTCAAAGGAGGATCGATAAGGTCCACTGGGCAAAAGAGTGTTGAGTGTGCTAAGAGCACGCTAATGAATGGACCTCTGAGCTAATGGTGGAGGAAATACTCCTTTAACACTTGTCGGGGCAAGAGTGATTAGCCTACATCTAAGCTGGTGCGCAGATAACCCTGTTTGAACGTTCCTGCCCTTAACTTGACACTGAATGAATGGGGTGCTTGTGGAGAGCGATATTGTGTTCTGGCCCCTCTTTTCAGTATTATTTTAATGGCGTCTCATTTCTTCAGCGTCTGCGTGCCCTGTCAGAAGATGGTATCGCTGCTCTTGGCGTCTCGGGGGACCTGGGTTTTTTCAGAATGTTCTGATAATGAGCTGCTTTTCATTTCGCGGAGGGCTGCGGGGCAAGCGGAGGAGACACATGCCAAGTCCTCTTCATCGAGGTGCCCCAGAGAACAAAACGAGATGGGAAGGAGCGAAGGAGACAAGGCGATAAAGGGTGATAAAAACCTCACATGGAACGGATTTTCTTTTTCCCTCGGCACATCTTTAGCCGTGTAGGAGTGTTTTTGTGGGTCTGGTGTGGACACTGAGCCACGAGGAAGAACTTTACATGAAAATTTGCTCATAAGTGGTCCTAACATCTGACTCAGTTTTCAGCTGCTGGTGAACACAATTTGGCAAGAATGGGAAGCGATCCTGAAAGAGCACACCCTGCATCGCTGTGAGCATAATGTATATGTACCAAATAGAAGTGATGAGTATGGGCCAGTGTGCTGTCTGTCTGTCCTTGGGCAAGGTATGGAGGCAGAGAAAGAGAGAGTTATAGTCAGAGAAGAGGGGAAATCGAGGCAGAGGGGCTGAGTGAGAGCGAGAGCGAGGTATCAGAAGAAAGGCCTCACTCTGCTGGATTATTGATTTTCATAACTCGCTGCCTGTTTCTTGGCTACTCCTTCGTCCCTGCGCTCGCAGCGCACCTCAGATGAGTCATGTCCCGATAGGCCGGCCGCGGGCTAAAGCTCGCCTTATTTTTTTCCCTCCATCGCTGCATTAGAAAGGCCTGCATTTCTCCTGGGGCCGTGGAACAAGGTAGATACTGTTACGGGCGAGGAGGGGAGGGGACGGGGGAGAGCAAAGAAAGTCAGTGTCACCAGATACGAGTGAAATCATATCTGTTTGACTTGCCCTCCAGCAACATTATTTAGCAGACATAAAATGATAGGATTTACTGTGTGGAATGTGCTTTTCTGAAGTGTAGCATTCTTTCCATTTTGTTGCTCTACTGTTTTTTTTTTGCCCCCTTTCATATTGTTGAAAGAAGAGGGCTACAGGTTCAAGATAAAATCGTCTCTGTTTTCACTGCAAGCTACTAGATAGCGAATAATTCTCTTTCCATCTGCTCATAATATTGATTGTGCTGGCTGATGGCCAGAGTCAGTCTGTAAGACAACACATATTTATGTCTTCCAACTCAAATGCACTAACTCCTCTCAGATCAGATGTTATATGAATGTGGCCTTTTTTGTACCAGGATCTTGCCTCCAAATGATTGCCTGTCCATCTCTCTCTCTCTCTCTCTCCCTCACCCTATCTCTCTCTCTTTTTCTCTCTCTCCCTCACGATCTCTCTTTCCCTCTCCCCTTCTCTCTCTCTCTCTCTCTCTCTCTCTCTCTCTCTCTGTGTTAATATAGCAATATTGTATACTAGGTCATTTTTGATCATTTCTGTTTGGCACATTTGTGAGAAAATGTTCACACAGTATTGCAGAATATATTGTATTTGTATGATAGTATTGGCTCCTATTACAACAGGCTGCAGTAACAGAATGAATGATGTTAATAAAGTCTGACCATAATAGCACCACACAAATTACGGTGGTCTTGTGCAGGTGACATCATTGATTAACCCTTGAAATACCAATTTTACAGAAGGCAGCAATATGAAAATGAGCCCCTAAGCAAACTAAGGCACTGTCTGCCCAGCTGGCTCCTGTGTTTGTGTGTGTATGAACATGGAGGCGATAAGAGGACAGTGAAAACACTGAGTCTGAGTAAGACTGAGCAGAAGGAGGCTGCTAGCGGTGGGGAAGCAGCTCATTAATGGGCTGATGTTTGCTCCAGCAGTGAGACAGATGTACAACCTTTGAGGAGTGTTTTTGCAAGTTTGTGTGTGTGTGTGTGTGTGTGAGAGTGAGTGTTAGTGGCAGAAACTGTCCCACCATGTGCTGTTCGTCTGCCATAGTCTTCATCTCTCTCCCTCTCTCCCTCTCACACACACACACACACACTTCTACACACACACTTCTACACACACACACATCAACACACACACAAACACACACCCTTTGACCATGTCCTTGGAGAGGCACCCGTCTTAGGAAGAGTGGATGGACGCAATTAAAGTCTCTGTGCTTGACTAGTCTGGTCTGACACATCTCCTCAGTGAGATGAGCAATGGAAATCCACAGAGAGACAAATTTTCTCTCTTTCTCTCTCTGTCTCGCTCTTTTTCTTTCTCTCTCTCTCTCTCTCTCTCTCTCTCTCTCTCCCTCACCCTATCTCTCTCTCTCCCTCTCTCTCTTTTTCTCTCTCTCCCTCACCCGATCTCTCTTTCCCTCTCCCCTTCTCTCTCTCTCTCTGTCTCTCTCTCCCTCTCTCTCTCCCTCTCTCTCCCTCTCTCTCCCTCTCTCTGTTTTAGTTCCGTTTTTTCTTTCTTCATTTGTCTAAGTTGTTAGTAAAGAAGCAGTATTCCATGTGCTTCTATTCATTTTAGGAAGTTTAGAGAAAAAGCGCTGTAATAACATTCTGTGGTAAATGACTGAAAAACAAGATGAGACTGAAAAACACTGAAGCGTTCCTTTAACTCCTGTCTGAGGAACATCTCTCTGTGTGCTCATCTGGTGCTCTCTGGAAGAAGACGCACTGTCCTCTCTAATCCACATCTCTCTGTAATCAGGAGAGTTTTAATGGCTGCTGGTCGCGGCCTTCCCTTTTCTTTAATACAGCATATGTTCCTCCCTTAACCATTCTTATGTAGGCTACAGAGAAAAGAGAGGGAGCGAAGGGAGGATGAGTCAAGGCTGTGTTTTTTTCCATGAGTCAGTTCGAGCAGGAAACATCTCACTTTAATGTGACAGCTACTAATGGCAGAACGTTCTCCTTTAATTTGAGACCGTCTTACTGTAGCTGAAGTTCACCATGTGTGTTAAAGCAGCAGTACAGAAGTGCAGCACATGCTTCTTTACATAGGCAAGCTTTGAAGAGAGCGCTTAAGTTCCAGAATGCAGTGCATGTGGGTTGGTGTTGCCGGGGAGCGAGCGCGTGTGGGGGTGTGTGACTTATAAAAAGCAATCGGAAAGCTAATTAGAAGGCTTCTGCTAAGACGGCCCCATTCATCTCACTGATGGTCTACTGCTGTCATGCACCTGTGTTTTTGGTGAAGTGTAGGGAGCTGAAGGGAGCTGGAAGGGGGTGGGGGTTTGCAGTTTTCTGAGATGAGAAATGAAAATCCTCCAGACAAAAAAACAACCGTATTTTGCATGAAAACCATAGACATACAGACATTGCTCACAAACCACTTGGGGTCTGAATTCAGGGCTTATTTACACTTGAAAATTGATCAGAATTTTACTTTGCCCACAATATGAGCGCATACCACATAAAAACCAAAACCATAGAAAGTAAACGTTGCCAATTCTATCCTAATGCCTGTATCTCGTCCAAGCTGGTCGACGTGTTAGTTTGAACGGGCAGGCTGCCCGGCCTGTTTAATGATACACTCCATCATTAAATATTGGTTTGAAATATCTGTCAAATCCAATCTGTTGATATTGCTAATTGTTTTTAGAGCAATTATCCACCGACATTGATATGTTTTCACTATCATTGTGCATCTCCATCACTTACACCTTGCATACACACTTCAAACAGAAGCCTTACAATTAATTATGTAAGAAAAAGTCTGTCCCAAAACAACTTCCCACTGCTAAGGGGGAGTGTTCCAAAAAGACCCTTATCAAGAACAGAAGAACTCACTCTTTCATATCAGTAGGCAACCACCCTACCTGACAAGAGCAATTAGCATTTCACCCCAGCTGCCTTTGACCCAGGGATAAAGATATGCAGGACTGTGATTTGGAGAATTCCACAGCTTTGCGGGATCACAGGCCTCTCTTATTGGCTGTGATAGGTCTTGACACGGAATGCTGCCACTGGAATTCCTAATGAGGGTGATGGAATCGTTCCACGTGGAACGTTCTTCGCTCTTTGCCCAGTCTGCTCTCTCTAGCTCTAATTAGAGTGGTTGGAAGAGTGAGAGAGACTGTAAAGTGTATGAGTGAGGGGCTCCTGCAGAGGAGGGTGAAGGGATATGACCTTTGGGATGAGACCTGTTGTGTTGGTGATATGTGTGGAGATGCTGTAGCATAAGCCAGATACGAGGTGCTGAGGAGATTGTGCCTGGGGGACTTCTCACATATGGCTGAGCAGTAATTGCAGTTTCTTCCAGAAGAGGAGTGTATGTATAAGTACACACACACACACACACACACACTATCATTCAGTTCATCACTACTCCCAGCTATATGTAGTTTCTGTGTGCATGCGGTATATAATGGTTTTTGAATATAGATGATTTGAATATAAATGAATAGTTAATATATTTGACATTATAGATTGGTAGCGATGGGTATCAGTCTTTGCTTAGTACAGTAACCCCCCGCTTATATGCAGTTCAGCCTTCGTAGCTTCAGTCTCTGAAGCTTCAGTTATTTTGCTTTTGTGACATCCGGGCCTCGTCCGCCATGCCACCTCATCTTTGTGCTGGTTGTTTATATTTGGGCACGGCGGTTAGCAAGGCAATCAGATGCCTGAACGGAATGAGCCTCCAAACATAAACAACCAGCAAGAGGACAAGGAGGCGTGGTGGAGGAGGCTCGAATGTCACAGTCACCTGTACTCAGAGGTGGGAGGTTTGAAAGTAGCCAATCAGAGAACATGATTTATTTCTCTATACTGCTGATCGGCTGCTTTCCCCCGTGGAGCGTCTCGAGTGTTCTCGTATTTTTTGTTTTGTTCTTCTTAAAGCTATGTATTTTTTTAACTCTAAATTAAATTATTACTGTATTTACTTGCTTATACCAAAGAAAACGAGCATGCATGAATTATAGTACAGTCTACACAGGAGTAATATCGGTATTTTACATGCACTGTGGGGGAATATTTAGGGTTTATTTTACCACATCACAACATCGCGGTTTTTCACTATATACAGGTGCTCTTGGAACGTAAACCCTGCGATAAGTGGGGGTTTACTGTATTTTTAAAAAATACCGGATCCGAATTTTGATGAATCTGATGTCATCCTGTAACAAATCTAGCCTGAAACAGTGCACATTCACACTGTGATATCAAGTTATTAGCTGTGTGTTTCTTCCTTTGAGGGCGCAAAATGTGTGAGTAGTTTGAGCACGAGAGCCTTCTGTAATATGGTCATCTTAAGTTTAAGTTAAAATAGCTTCAGAATTTGTTATCACCCAGAACTCAAGGTTTCAATATGAGTATCGATATCAAAAAATGATGTGGTTTGATCAGGTAAAAGGATGAAAAAACATATTTTTTTGTGCCATTTTTTGTTATAGTCTGAATTTTTTAAACAGAAATTTTGGTACTAATGGAATAGTTGGGATGGCAGACTTACACCTGTCGATAGAGAATTTAAATCAAATATAAATGTAATTACTTCTATATTTAACAATGTAAACACATTTAATATGAATAGAACGTTAAACAATTTCCTATACGATTTATAAAGTTTTCTCACTCTGATTCTGAATGTAATAAAAAGACAATAATAGCTCTAGATTTATTATAGAAGACAGCATTTATTTAGCAAATGTCTTCAGAAGAAGGTCAGGAGGGTTTTGTAAAGATTGCTGTTGAACAACACAATTTACTGGAATATGCAACCACACAAAACACAGCAAAAACTGGCCACAAAATGTGCTGTATTCAGGACGATAGTGTGGAGGTAGTTAGTGTGTTTGTCATGTCCAGGTCAGAGGTGAACGCTCTTGAGGTCGGTGTGTAAGGCGTCATCCGAGGGTCGCACTGGAGCCTGAAGGTTGACTAAAATTACTGGGCACACAGGGATCACAGGTCATCTCAGAGATGTGGAGAGTTCAAACTCACCTTTCAGTGATCCGTGACCCTTTGTGTGGGTTCGGACCTGTGTGTCCATTTAGACGAGACTAAGACAAATGATTTGAATTGTATTGGCTGTAGCTCCTTTCTTCTTCTGGGAAGGTGACACACAGAAAACACACACACACACACACACACACACACACACACACACACAGATATACGCCTACATACATACAGATGTGTCCAAAAGTCTGAGGCGACCAGTGTAATTCCTTTTATCGCACATTCTTTTCTAATTTACATTTTTAATGGTGAATGATATTAGCTGCATACCCATTTGAACTTATTTAATGTATTTCAGAATTTCTTAGTATTTAGCATTAATGACACTCAAGCTAAAAAACACCCCCAGTGGAGAAGCCTTCTAGGATCACACCTAACTGACGGTTTAAGAAATAGTTTAAGAAATAAGACCAAATAATAATAATAATGATAATAATCTGATGTTTTTGCCCGAAGGCTTAAATAATGTCAGTGATACCAACATGTTTAAATGTGAAAATGGTGCAAAATATTTTCTATATTTTACTTCTAACATTTTCTTTGTTTAGAAGTTCTAAAACTTTCTGTTGTTGTTTACAGGTTTTAATGAAAAGAATATTCTTCCAGATTTTCAAAGTGGTCTCAGAATTATTATTTTGGACTCCACTGTGCATACAGTATGTAAATATGCAGTTAAACTGCCTACCGAATACAAATTTGTCACCATATTTTAGGTGAACACGTCTGACCAAAAAGGTACAAGAATCATAAATAACACACTTTTCTATGACCTTATCCTTTGACATTTTCCCTGCTAGCTTTAAAACCGCCATGCTTTTCTTCACCACCACAGGATGTGCTGTGCTTTCAGACATCTCTTGAGTGTAAAACAGACAGGGTTGCATTCTTCTGCGAGTCACTTCTTTTAAAATGGAGAGTGCGGCTTGTTTTTTTTACCTTTAATGATCAAATGGATATGCATTTGACTTTAGTTGTAAGGCAATGTAGAACTCACTTCGTTTTGATGATCTACAGACACTTTAATTGTGAACAGCCTCTCTGGTGAAACTCAGGATTATCAACAGAAACAGGGTTAAGATTAGGATTCATCTTAGGTTTAAAATGAACAGAATCTTTTTAATTCAGTTTAAAATTCAGTTACATTTAATAGATATTTTTGGGTCAATGTTAGTTAAAGACAAAGCTGAGCATCTACAAACATTACACCATCCGAATGAAGTATTTTTGAATTTTTTATGTGGCTATTTTATTAAAGCTGTTCATCTAAATCTGGCTGGAAGGTTGTTTGAGGATACAGACCCTTATGCTTTCCTGATGTTGCTTGTTTGGTGATGACAGATTGTCATTGGGCATGTAAACGTATGTGTGTGTGTGAGTGCAGGTGACTGTGTGTGTGTAAGTGTGTGTTTGTGTGTTTTGCCTGTTTTGCAGACCCCGCTGTGTGATGGATTGCGAAGGCCAGGGTAAAGGGGAGGTCACTGTGTTCATTTGGGTCTGTTTGGGTGGGGACTTGAGGCCCTCTGACTGAACTCCCGCTGCTAATAAGCCCGCATACACACCACTAACCTGTAGGAGGGCTCTCTATTTCCTCTCTCTTTTTCTTTTCATATATGCGCACACACACACTGTCACAATCACACATGGTCCACTATATCTCCAGCTTCCTTTCATGCAAGTATAATCACGTCATATCTAATACACCCTCTCTCTGTCTCTTGCTCTCATTATGTGCACACGTGGAAAAATACATGTCTTTTTGAAAGGGATAAATGTTTTTTGGATTGCAAATAACTACATCGATTTTTCCTGAAATAATATTTTTATCAATATGCTCATGCACGCCTAAGTTATTGTTCAGCAAACTGTAACCTCTAAGGTTTGATTTACGTAAAAGTTAATTTATCTGTGTTTCTCTGTCCATCTGTCCATTTATCTGTCTATCCGTCTGTTCGTCCATCTATCTATGAGTGTGTCACAATACAGTCTGTTTCATATTGTTGGGGATCCTTATAAATAAGGAAAAAGTACTACATGACTCAGTTCATTCCTATTTAGTTCCTTTCCGGTTTCCTCTGGACGGAGGAGATAAACAGGGTCTTGCATCATCAGAGGACATGTGTGTACCAAAATAAAAGTATATTAAATCAGTATTAAAAATGCTAAAATTATATTAGATTAAAAAAGTTGGCATCGCTACATCTGTGTAATATTGTGCTGAAAGGTCTCGTAACAGTGATATTTCAATTTTTCCTCATCATTTGTTGTTAGCATGTGCATAGTCTAAAATATTGTAGACGCTCCAGACACTCCTTATTTTTGCTGCATTAAGAAGTCTGTGTCACTCTGTCCATCCTTCCATCCTTCCATCCATCCATCTGCCATCTATTAATATATTTTCACATGTTCTGGCAGTGCCTCTCTCTCTCTGATTGTCCTCGTCTCCTCTTTAGCATAATCACCCCATCCTTTTCAGTTAATTAGAGGTGCCTGGGCTGGCTGGGGGCTTGTATCTGTCCGGCAGCCCCCATGTTACAGTAGGAGGTGAGGACAGCTCAATCTGTCAAGCAGAGCCAGACGAGGACTGTCTCCGGCAACGGAAACGCTTATGTCTGACTTATGCCTCTCCCGTGGCGAAAAGCTGGCCCATGGAGGCGGCAGAGAAATAGATATATACCTCCTGAAGGAAGAATGATGAGGGAAAAAGATTTCCTAGAGGGATAGTCTAACCTCTTGGCCTCCGAGAGAACTCTGTTTAGGCACCAATGCTGTCCGGCCTGATATATCACCGCTCAAGAGAGACGACAAGGTCACCAGAATGAGCTGAGGAATGATGTGGTGGTTGGTTGGCGTAGTGGATAACATCGCTGCCTTCCTACTTGAATAGCTCACCACACTACGTCAATAAGAGTCCTTGGGCAAGACTCCTAGCATTAACCTACACTTGTGATGTAGAAAAACTGCAAGTCACTGGATTAATGCATCTGCCAAATGCTGAAATATGATGTGCCATCCAGCGTTTGAAGGATTTTAAATACGGATATGATGTTACCACTGTCTTTGGAGTTATCACTCCATCATTTATACTCACATTCCACTGAAAGTAGATATTTGTTAGATATGATAAAAGTAATATAGGTTGTGGAAAACAGCTTAGTTTATAAACTAGTCACCTGCAGTTCCACATGATCAAAGCATGGTGATCCTACGGCCAATGAAGTGACTCGTAATCTTCACCTTTCAGGCTCTGGTGAGGGGATGTTTTGATCAGATCCTCCACCAGCTTTCATTTGAGCAGGATGAAAGCCTTCCTGTCCCACTCATCCCAGGGGGATGTGGTCTACCTCCTCAAAGCCGCCGCCCACCCCCCTGCAGCGCAAGATTTGGGAGATTCCAAAAACTATAAAACCTTTTGGTATGACAAAAAATGTACTGCACTGAATGCTAATGGAAATGTGACAGGCCTCAGAGAAGCGACTTGACAAAATATGTTCTCATCAAAGAGAACCCTCCTGTATTTATTGCCGCTCTTCATCTTTTATGTATTTCTCTCTCTTCAGAGAGGCTACGTGCTCTAGTCTGGCAGATTCAGACGATAATTAGGCATATGGGTACTGAGGTAGTGCACTGTGAGGGAAGTTTTGGAAGACGTTTTCCTCTTAATGATTATCTCAGCGGATAAGAATACTGTTGGTTCACATGCCAAAGAGAGTTTAAGCCATGAAGGAGAAGAGAAAACGAAACTGGATACCTCAACATGACTTACATTCTCGTGGAAAGTTTTGCGAATAAGCCAAACTCTACGTATGAAGTTCTGCTCCTACCCAAATGAATTCCAGCATTTTTCAGGTTCTTTCTGCTCTATTTGCAGCATAAAGGTAATGTACAATAATTGAAAATGTTCATAAATGGCATTCAGCTTTGGGCTGAAGAAAATTTCTGACCTTATAAAAACAAAGACTGAGTGGACGTACTGAAAAGAATCAAAATCTAAGACTTTCCGAAAACTAATCATTTAAATGAAAAGGAAAAGTGATAAAAAAGGCTGTTTGTTCCTTTCAGTTTTCTTCACCAGTCTAAGCAGTCGAATTGGCAGCAGATTGTCAGTGAAAAATTTTGGACACATGAAACTATTTCACGTTTTGTCCAGGGCATGTCAGACAAGTGGTTTGTAAGCACTGTTCTGGAGGGGAATGATGCTCAAGGACGTATCCCGTGCAGTTTCGGAACCACTTAAAAACCCTTGATATGCAGAAAATGGCCGAATAATAGAAGCTACAAGGTTCCTTCAAGCATGATGGCACCATTCATAGACACTGTTTAAAAATTTCATAGCAACAGGTCCAAAGTGCAATTTAAAACCTAAAATTGACGGAATTCATTGCATTAAATGACCAGGATGTTGGACCTCATGGCACACCTACATGTTGTAATGATTTTACTAGTTCATTTGAAAACGCTTTGTTTTTATTGTCAGCGGTTTATTTTTTTGCTTTTCTGCCCTGTGCGTCTTTCTTTCCAGCCAAGTATTTTCCTTTCAATACATCATAGTCTCTTTAGCGACTGCCCATTGGCTTCAATTATAGTTGCGGGTTTGAGTTAATGGGATTGAGTTTCCTGTTCTTTTTACAGGAAAACACATCTAAATTATTGTCTGTGGTAATTGGTGGAACGCTACAGATGTGGCAGAGAGAGATTAGGTTGAAAGATGCCCTCGTATTCCTTTGAACTGCCTCTGAACAGTGTTTTCCAGGACCTACTACATATTATTCACTCTGAAGCAAATACGAGAGTTATGTGGTTGTAAGAGTCCCGAATGGAAGTGCCGACCCACTTACAGGTTCCCTTGGAGTTTAAGGGGTTAATTTTCATTCCGAGTTGTGTTTATTAGCCTCACATAAGCAAATCATCATCATAGCAGCAAAGCTCATGCATGATTAGGGATGTGGGAGTTAGCTGGACTCAGCAGTAAACGAGAGAAGCTCAGCATCTTCATTCTGCTCATCTTTCACCGGCCTTTCATGTTTTTTTCTATGCTTAACCCCCCTCCACCCCACCCCCCCAGCCTCAGTGTCTCTCATTAATCACCAGCAATCTCTCTCCCATTACCTGCCTGTCTTCCTGGCATTTTCTTGCACGCATAGCCAACAAATACTCACTTTGTTTCTCTTCCGTTCCTCCATGCCCTTGCTTCCAATGTCTTTTTTAATTCAAGCGCAGGGACTGCTGCTTCCCTTTCTTTTATCACAGACCGCTGTAAGTGTAATTGGACAGAACAGAGCTGGCCGGGAGGCATCTGTGTTCGGGTTTAGCATTCTGTCCACATGGCGTCTTTGCTGGGGAACAGTGTGCGTGATTGTGGATCTATCAAGACTTAGCAATGTTACACATCCCCTAAAACACATGAATGATGCATGCATTGATTGCGGATGCGCTGTCAGCTCCAAGGGTTGTTTAATTAATATGAAGGCCACAGCATCGGAATGGCCTCTGAACCCTCCCATGTGCTGTAATTGGCAGAGATGGCTGAGATGAAAGACACCTGCCAGCAACTATTAATAAAAATTTATACATGCATATGGCAGTCATCAAAATTATGCCAGAAGGATGAAGTGCATGTACTATTCAGGCCATTACCAGTGCACAGTATGCTTGTGCTTAACAAAACGTGCTTTCATATTACATATTCTACTGCATAATTCACACAAAATACATTCCATCCAGCAGGCCTTAAAGGAAAGCTGTGCAGCGCCGTCCCTGTATCCCGAATGATATGAAATAATAACTTTCTATATCACACTTTTTATGATCTTCCCTAGAAAGAATATAAAAGCAATTAAAGCGAATCCAGTGGAAAAAGCACCCATACTGAAATATTCCTTACGCAAATGAAAAGAGTAGAGTAAAGAATAAAAATTTAATGAAAAAGGTGTTTTCATTGAAAAAACAGAAGTAAAATGAATGAAAACAGATAAAACATCAATAATAAGTAAGTATTAATGCCCATTTAACATCTGAACTGCTTATTCTTAACCAGGGTCACATGGGGGTGTGGGCTGGACCCTGTCCCAGACAGGTCACCGCACAGATACACAAACACACACACATTCACCCATTCACACCTCACCTGGGGCAATATAGAGTCTTCAGGTCACGTGACATGCATGTCTTTGGATTGTGGGAGGAAACTGGAGTCCCTGGTGGAAACCCACTTGTACAAGGGGAGAGGATTCAAAGAACATCCGTGGGAAGGATCCTCTCTCCCCCGGCTGGAGATTCACAGGACTTTCTTGCTGTGAGAGCTACTTACTATGTCACTGTATGTGCCACTGTATAATAATTGTAAATAATACTAATAATATTAATAATAACAACCATAACAACAATAATAATTGTTATTATTATTGTTGTTGTTACTGAACAGTGAAGTGGTGTGTTTTTAAGTGCAGTGTAAAAGAAGTGTCTAAAACTCTAAAAACACACACAGTTCCATATTACAGCAGAGCAGCAACTTCTGCTACTTCTACTTCTATCCACACACTTTGTACAGTGTTGCACAAGCAGACACACTCCTCCGCAAAACAGCGGGACGTGTCGTCATTGTCTGCACTGTTGACATCCATCGATTAGTCAAAGCAGACGCTTTATCGATCATGTTACACACACACACACACACATGCAATGAAACCCAAATCTGCACTGTTCTCCTATTTAATACTGTTGCCATCTCCTATTTAATACTGCTGCTATCTCTCTCTCTCACTCTCTCTCTCTCTCTCTGTCTCTCTCTCTCTCTTTCTTCAGTTCTCTCTACCTCTCTATTTAACCCTGTATCCACCTCTCTGTCATCTTCTTTTCTCTCTCTCTCTGGCCCTCACTCTCTCTCTATCTCTCTCACTCTCACTCCATCTCGGTCTAACATCTCTCCAACTCTCTCTCCTCTTTCTCACTCTCTGTCTTTCTCTTTCTCTTTCTCTCCCCCCCTCGACCCCCCGCTCTCACTCTCTCTATCTCTTTCTCTCTCTCTCTTCTTTTTCCCTCTCTCATATTACTCTTTGTCCTGTTCTGAGGGTTTCAAGATCTCAAGCTTGGTGTTATATTGTTTTACCTCACATCATTAAATATAACTAAAGGTCCATGTCTCCCTCTCCCCTGTCTTTCCTCTCTCTGTCTTTGTTCATGTGTCTGTTTCTGATTTACTTCTCAAAGTCACAGCAGCGGAGGGCTCGGTATGGGTTGAATTATGCCGGGGCATATCTTCACAAAATGTATCATTTGATAATAAACGACCCTTGAAGCTTCCATTTCATTCTGTTTCTACTGACTCCACTCAACAGATTTATAACAGCATGCTTTACTGTGGCCTTCTACCCATTACAATAATCTTTATTAACGTCTCCACTTAATTCCCTTATCAGGGAATTATAAAAACCACTCGCAGTCCAGCGATTCACGATAAAAGCAATCCCTTTCATTTTTCTTTTTTTTCCTGCCCCCTCTCTCTCTCTCTCTCTTCCTTTCTCTCTCTCATTCACTTTCTTTCTCTTTCTCTCTCTCTCACTCTCTCTTTATCTTTCTCTCTCTCTTCCTCTCTCACTCTCTTTCTCTCTCTCTCTCTTTCTGTCTCTCACTCTCTCTTTTTCTCTCTCTGTCTCTCTCTCTATCTCTCTCCTCTCTCACTCTCTTTCTCTTTCTCTCTACCTCTCTCTCTCTTGCACTCTCTCTCTTTCTCTTTCTCTCTCTCTCTACCTCTCTATTGCACTCTCTCTCTTTTTCTCTGTCTCTCTTTCTCTTTGTCTCTTGCTTTTTCTCTCTCTCTCTCTGTCTCTCTCCCTCTCTCTCTCTCTCTCCTCTCTCTCCTCTCTCTCCCTCTCTCTCTCTCTCTCTCTTTCCTCTCTCTCCTCTCTCTCCCTCTCTCTCTCTCTCTCTCTCTCATATTCTCTGCCACTTTTCTCTTCTCCAAACAGAGGAAGACATTATGGCATTATATGGGTCGTAAGTGCTGCTATGAGACTGCAGCCGCCAGACGTGCGGTTTGGTTTGGGGGGCTGCAGCGGAGACGGCTGAGGGCTGGAGCGGGAGAAAGGGGGGTAGAGATGAAGGAGGGGGATTAGAGTGAGAGATGAGAGAAAGAACAGCGAGGAAGTAGAGCAGCACAGATGCACCGTGTGTGTCCGGTGACACACTACACACTGCGGCTCACAGCTGGTGCAGCTGCATACAACAGGAATTCTGCCCCGCAGCAGTGTGTGTGGTATTATTCAGCTAATACACACCTCTCTCTCTCTCTTTCTCTCTCTTTCTCATTCTCTCTCCCTCTCTCTCTCACTTCTGGATGAAATTAACTGCTACACTGAACAGTCTTTGCACTGCATTATAGTCTTGTTTTGGTAAATAGATTCACTATATATACAGTGAAGGAGGGCGGGGTCAATGAATAATTTTCAATTAATTTCTTTTGAATTATTCCTCATCTCATGTTGCCCTTGTGCTGGTGTGTTCTGTATGCTGCAGAGGTCGAGCAGTGACCTGAGATCATGGAGAGGGGGAGGACGTGGAGGCAGAACTGATTACCCTGCCTTTCCTCCATCGACGAGACGAAAATGATCTGCCCTGCCTTCCGCACTCATTCGCATGCTTCCCCTCTTAACCCAGCACCCCCAGTGGTCCATAGTTATCAAGCAAGTCTGCTCAGGTCAGCGGCAGAACGACCGCCTGACCTTTTCCTACTTATCTTCGAGTTCTGAGTTAATATGCATAAGGCATAGATCTCATGACAGTGGTGGGGTATTAGCACCTTTTCTATATTTTAGCTACAATAGCTCTGCAGCTTCTGTACAAAACTGACTTGAACAGTTCACTGACTGCATTTGGGGTCAGAGCAAACCTGTGTAAATTTGATTTTTTCATCAGTCCTATTGAACCTTGGCGCTTGAGGGTCTCTTAGGAGACAGGGACACACCTGGGGCGAGCCGGAGCTCAGGGAGAAAGCGTGGGTGAAGGTCAGAGATCAGTAGAGGCTGTAGTGAGTGTGTGTTGGTGCTGTTAATTGTAAGGCTTTTGAGAGTCTTTGTTGTCAGTGACAGCTGCAATACACAGACCGTGTTCTCTCATGCCTTCGGTGCAACAGGTCCAGCCGTAAGCTTGCCACATGAGCCGCTGGTTGTTTAAAGCGTTTATTTTTAGAGTTTAATTGATAGCATTTGGCCTATAACGTAAATCTGTCCAAAAACGCAGTATATCATGACACTTTTTTTTATTAAGTAGACATTGTTAATATGAATAGAATCTCTCATGTGTAAATCTTTACACAATCTGCTAAATTCACAATCCGGGCTAAACACCATGCTTAAAACTAAAAATGGACCTTTTCACTTTGTTAGTTTCTGGCCATAGTTAGTGCGCTTTGTCGTATAGTACCATTTATAAGGCAGAATCCTTGTTTTCTTGTATTGTCTGTTTGAAATGTTGTGACCTCTGCTCACGTTTAAACCGAAGCATTTCGGTTTGCTGACTGACATTGACTTTACATCGATTGTCATGTTTTGATGAACCTAATATTCGTCATGAACCAATGAAAAAATTGGAGCTAATTAACAGAAAACAAAACAAAATCAGCTAAAAAGCTCCGCCTCCAGTCTTTACAGCCACGGCCCCGGCTACATCGGCCACTGCATGTTCAGAGTGCTCCCAGGTTCAGAGTGTTAGTAATGGTCTGCCAAAGCTGCTTTGCTAGGGTTTTGCTGTTAGGCCTGCTTACAATTAGCATTTGCATATTGCTACCTAGGCTTCTCTTTCAAAGTGAAATCACAGTTAAGCTGAAACATGCATGTGGATATTTCGGGATAAATATAGTGGCTTTCCCAGAGCGTGGCTGTGGTTTCCTGTGCAGGCAGCTCACGGCCTTGCATGTCTCCAGCGCAATAGTTCAGTCTCCAAAGAAAGCGAGGGAACCAGAGAAAGAAGAAGAGAAAGAGAACGATTTTGCTTGTAAACTGTATCTGTCTGAATAGAGGACAAAGTCTCCATTCCTGCAGTGGCTGAAATCGTACACCCGACTGGAAGCAGACTGTTTCAGAAGACGAGTGTTCGTACACCATTTGGCCAATGTTACACGATACTGTTTGGAAGCGCAAGGCCTCAATTAGCTGGCATGTGAAAGCAGTGTTTAGAATTCATTTGACAAGTTAGGCGTAATTGTTCGTATCATCCTCTTTCAGGAAAGAGAAACAGAAAGCACCAATGCTATGCCATTGTCTGTATACTACAGTGCGAGTTAGTGTGTTTGTTTTTAAATACGTTCAGAACAAGAAAGTCCTGACTTTCTTTCAGAAAAACAAGTCCAGCCTACAAGATCAGAACATTGATCTTTTTTTTTTATTGAGATTAAGGTTAGGGCTTGGTTTAGAGTTAGCCTTTTTTATTATTAAAGTTAGTACATTTTTATTACATGTAGGTGGTACATAGAGATGAAACAATATATGTTCTTGAGAGTATAAATTCACCAGTTATCTGTAGTGATGCATAGCCACCCTGCAATGATGTTCTCCTGCAGCTCCCAGGGGTCTCAGATTCGACACAACTTAAAAAAAAACAAGGCTTTGAGGAGTTTTCAGAGAAGAGTGTTCAGTCTGATGCATGGAATTAGGATCTACGTGCAGTGAATGCAGGGTTTAAAGAAAACAGACAAGACAACATGAAATGGTTGGCTAGCACTGGATAGCACGATTTGGATAGCAAGTATGCTAGCTAGCACAATAGCTAATTTATCTGACATTTTTTGCAGCAAAGTAAAGTGGTCCCTTATAGTCACACGTAAACACACAACAGCACAGCACACAGTGTGAACCGTGGGAAATTCATCTCTGCATTTTATCCATTCACCAAGTGAATTTTCTGACATGTCTCTCTTTCTCTGCACTGACGTTAGCTTTTAGTGCCACAATACTAATGCCCTATAGATGTCTCTCTAAAAATGTGTGTCTCGTTGTCTTTTTTTCGTATATTTTGACTCAACCTGACTGCAGGAAACATGCAGCGATATATGTGTGAAATCTAAGGACTGAGAAATAATTGCAGTCAACCCCCATATTCATTATTATTTTAGATAATTGCAGTGAGGTGATTTTGTAATCATTATGACAGACCTCAAAACTGATCAAATCTTACATTCATTTACTTAAGTACTTCTTCTGCAAAGGTATAATTCGAACCATGCCGCTGTCTCAGAAGTAGCTGTTGTGCAATTATCACACAAAGACACTTATGTACCGAGACATGTCAAGACTTAGCGAGTATTATATGACTGTTGTGCTTTTATTTCACACACGAAACAGGCCCATGTCCACACCCGCATGTCTTTAAAGAAATGGCTCCTCTGTTTTCTGCTCACTGGGAGTGAATTGATTGATGCAGCAAATTAACGTATTGATTGGCTCGCCGCATTAGCCGCGTTAGCAGTGAGGCCGAATGCATGGATGAAAGTCCGCAGCAAGCGGTCCTATAATAAAAGAAGTGAAGGGCTTTCTCTATCACTCCTCCATCACTTAACAGGGAATTATCTCAAATCTGGATAGAACGCTCAGATTACGATACCAATTTTCTTTGGCAGTAGAGTCAGGGAAGGGATAAAGGGATAGCGAGAGAGAAAAAGAGAGAGAGGGAGAGAGAATTAGGTAGTTAGTTTTTGGCTCAAAGAAAAGTGGGTCCTGTAAGGCTTGTCTTCTTTCGCTGCCTGAAACACTCGTAAGATAAAACTGACTGTAATTATAAGGAGGCTCAATACAAACGATTCCTAATCAGTCAGAGTATAATTGGAGTGGCAGTAAAACTGAAAAACATTCTCAATTAGTTAGTGTACCGACTGTGCAAATCTTCAGTTATTGAAAAAAAGATCTCTTCAGCTGCAAAAGCGCGATAATGATTACACATTTATCTGGTGAGCATTTTTCTTTGGCTTTTCTGTAGCTGTTACTGCTATAAACCTTTGGAGTCTCCTCCACTCTGCCCAGTCTTTCTGTTAGATTTTGGCTTTCTTTCGATTCTTGCCTATGAAAAAGGAAAAGGAAGGAGTGAAAGACGTGAATCATTCAAGTAGGTGATGTAGGATCAGAGGGAAAGTTATTTGTCGAGCAGTTGGTCTGGCAATATGGTGATATATTGTTATACCAATTAGATCTGTCACAATTGTGACATTTTAGCTGAAAAACGAATTAGCACGTTAGCTATCTAGCTTCATAGCTGAGAATACTTAGTAACTCCCTGATAATGAACAAAGCTGGAGCTCTAATAAACCAACATTACTCACCACTGCCTCCTAAAGATGTTACACACTAGTGAGAAGTTGGATATTTGTTTTCCTGTTTTGTTTTGATCTTATTGGACAATAATAATTGCATATTGGTTAAATAATTGTACTTAAATAATTCTCTAATGGCATCAACAGCATAGTTACAAGTAGCTTATGTCATTGTATTATTTTTTTAATTAATTTGTACCAAATGGTTTTGATGAGTTTTACAGTTTTAAAGTATGATATATATACTAACACACACTCTCTCTCTCTCTCTCTCTCTCTCTCTCTCTCTCTCTCTCTCTCTCTCTCACCCACACAAACACCCACACACCCACACTAAAATGTATATGTGTGTGTATATGTGTGTGTGAATTTAAGATATGTATATATATACAGTGGGGAAATATATATTGTCTATTTATTCCAGTATCATTTTATTATAGCTTTCCCACCTTTAATACAGTGCTGAACTGGTGTGGGCCTGGTTAGCTGCAGGCTGAGTGCTAGCACTTTCTTAAAGCACCTCCATTAAGGATGTCCGCATGTCTGGGTGTCTGAGAATGGACGGAATTCAAAACAAAACAAGCTGGGGAGGAGCTGCTCTGTCATTACTGTGCACACACACCCAAATAGACACACTTTTCATGCGGGATCTGTCACCCTGTAACAACCCGTCACACCTCTGCACACATGGACACATGTAAGCACACCTTGATCTCTCTCATTCTCCATGAAAGCATGCTAACTAGATGTTTAGGCCACCTTTGAGAATAGAGTAGTGTCTAGTGCAGTATAATCTGAACTGCTGTTGGTGTCAAACTGCAATGTACCAGTTCAATCCTAGCAGTGCTGATAGATAACAGATACTTTATTGGTTTTAAATGTTCATTGAAATGTTTTTGTTGGCTCCCTCTGAAAGAACAGATTAAAAGTAAGGGTGGAATGAATCCAATATAAATAAATTGGGAAAAAATATTGAAAGCAGTCAGAATGTCTCTTCTGCTGGCCCTCATTTGTGAAAGACACTGTCACTAATCAACACTTGGCATCTTACATGAGTAGTGTGGGAATTATGTGCACATCCACGCTCAATCAGATGGGATTTTTTCCTAAAGTCACTCTTGTAATTTCTGATGTTATTTCACTTTTTTAAAAACACTTTTTGAAAACATTTATCTCTTGGTTTGTGAATTCTGTAATATATCGTTACACTTTTGAGTATAACATGTTAACCCAGGGGAAAAAAGGTCTTAAATTTTTATCTTAAATCAGTTTTATCAGATAAACCATCAAAAAACTGAATTTCCACCTGAAAAATGAAACTCATTTTCAAACATATGTGCCTTGTCACTACCTTTTTCAAATAAACAAACAATACGTTTCCTATATAGAAATGCTTTATTTTGGTTTATGTGTCTAATACTTTATAAGGGTTGCATTTATATACTTAAGAAAAGGAAATACAGTAATCTGTCAGTTTTCGTTTTAAGAGCACCCGCGTATAGTGAAAAAACGCGTGTTTTGGTTAAAAAAAAATGCCTGAAAATGCCTATTTTATAGTGTAAACCCTAAATATGCCCCCAAACACGCTCCCAGAACATTTTCATTTTAAACTCAGTTTTATGCATTACCCTTAAAGAAAATGTAAAGGTAAACCCGTATTCGCCTCTTTTCAAGGTAAACCTGTCTTTTAATTTAA
>JBBPCY010000001.1:14998271-15033271 GCA_037974405.1 Brachyalestes nurse
GAGGATATTTGCAGTTTCCGCGTTATTGTGGGGATTTCCGCGTAAAACTATGAGTTCAGTTCTCAAAAAAAATCCGCGTGTGACTGAATCCGCGACTCTTGGTCTGCATAAAACTGGGGGATTACTGTAGACCAATAAAGCTGTGTCAGCTCTGTGTCATGGGTTCAGACCTAACTATCATCAGGTACTTTGGTGTACTTTTAGCACATATCGTAAATGTATGAAATATATCAATGCAAGGCCTGTATTTCTTTAAGCATGTTGTGTTGCTTTGTGATTTGTTATAGATTACTTGTGATTTTATTTTACACCATGGCAGCCGGTACATATACCTGTCAAAGCTCTGTCTCCAAGTTACGGGGTGCTGAAGTGGGTCAATTATCTCCACTTAGCTGAACAAGCTGAGGTGGGTCTGGAGACAGAGTGGAGAGAAGAAGGACCTGAGGACGGGCCAGGGAAAAGAAGAAAAATAAGCAGACATCTCGAGAGGACAGAGCATCCTGTGATCCAAACCAGATGTGTGTAATCTCCCAGTGTGCTGGGTCCGTCAACGTTACAGGCGATCGCCTGCGCCAAGGTGCTCCCTCGAGATAGCAGTAGCATTATCAGCTGTGGAGAGAGTTGCTGTAGGGCTGCGGGGGCTTGCCCCCACTTTACTGTAGATACATACACGGAATCGCCTTTAATCTGAAGCAGATTCAGGATCATCAAAATGCCTAGTATTGCATATAATACATGAACTGTCTTGGCATACCCAACCTCAATTTGCACAGATAACAAAATTCATTTGAACAGATAAAACATGATTTATTTTATTTTGCTTATAATGAATCACTCCCCATTTTTCCAAAGACACCTGTGCAATATTACAAGGAAAGGCTTTTTTTTATTTAACCCTTAGATCATGAGCGGCACGGATCCAAATGGTAAATCATTGTCATACGCCAAATCAACTCTTAAGAAAGTTCACCCAGTTTGTGTTGATGCTCAAAGTGTCAGAAATCATGCTGAGCTTTATTTGGTGTTCCTATGTCACGTAGAACCAAAGTTATTTTTAATTCAAAAATTATGTAATAATAGTAAACGCTACTAGGGTTTTAAAATAAAAAAACAAAACAGCAAGACAAGCTCTTTCAATCCTGGAGAACTTTCAGGATAGTCTCCACACACAAGTGGGTGGGGAAAACCTGCAGAGGTCCTGGGACCCTGTTTATATTTGTTTAAATCATATTTTACGAATAGTTCTGAGGGTTAAAGCTTTAGGCTTCTTTGTGCCATGTTCCTCCATGAGCTACGCTGCAAACTGGCTCAGCTGTTTTTGGTCATGGGTAATAAAAGATAGAATCCTGTCCATTTAAGGGTTTAAGGATTAATTAGCTGAGTCTGATTTATTACATTTTTGATTATTCTGGAAGCCAGGTGCAAATAGTGGACTGGTCATTCAAGTGAAGGTACTTTTACTTGAATCTTGGTGTGGTGCCTGCATAACTTGTAATATGCATAGCAATACTGCATTTGATAGCTCTTATGCATGTAACAACAACCAAGACAAAGGGATTATACAGCTGTGGCAGTTTTTACACTGATCCAGTGAAGCGGGCCGACTCTCCCGCTGTGCATTTGTTTAAATTGCACCTGCTATACTGACTAACGGAATGGCTTTCTTTTTTCCATTACTGGACTGAATGTATTAACCCGTTCTAATATTAGGCCAACATACTGCATTTAGCCTCTAGTCATATATAACAGGCAGGGCTGCTGGCCGGGGTTGCTATTATATCCTCACAGCCATTTGTAATGGACCCGAAATGCAACACAGTCTTTATCTAAAAGGCCAACTAGAATGAATACGAAAGGCTCTTCATTAAGGTGGCGTAGGCTTTGCTTTCCTGTGAAGTCCTACTGCACTGCCATTCCGTTTGACGCGAAATGGGTTTAAGGAGAGCAATTTTTTTTCCTCTCTCTTTCTCAATTTCACCCCCTCGTTCACGCGGCCTCTTTCTGGCTTGAATGAAACGTCCTTGCGGCCCGTCTAACCTTGAGCGCCTAATGGATGAGGTCAGTGGAAAGAGAGGTATAATGAAGAAGGGAATGAGAGAATAAAAGAGTGAGGGCTGTTAATCATGCTCCCAATGAAATGTCCATGAGGGGGTGGAGAAGGAAGGGAAAAGGGGGCAGAGGAAGGGTGGGGGGTTTGACTCTCAAAGAATTATGGGTAGAGCGTTCACTCGGCCTTACACACTTACTCACGCTCGTCCAAGTCCATTTCGTTTTAAAAGTAGTGTTAGTGGAAGTTCTGGGGCAGAAACAGTGATATCGTTTAATTGACATGTGAACAGACTACAGTGTGAACAGCTCGAAATTCTTCCCCTGTATTTAACCCATTAACCAAGTGAAGCAGTGGGGAGCAGTATGTGTGGAGCAGTGCATGGGGTCGGTACCTTGCTCAAGGATACCTCAGAGGAGCTTAGCAGTCCTGGGAATCGAACCAACGACTTCCTGATCGCAGGGCGAACGCCCCAACCACTAGGCCACCAGCTGCTCCTGGTAGAAAAATAAAATCTATTTGCTTTGGAACAAGCAATGGAACAAATCGAGAAACATTTTTAAATTCTACGTAGATTTCAATGAAATAGCCCCATATAAATATATTAGTAAGGACTTATGTTACGTAGTCAGCCCTGAGATGACAATAAGGGGAAATATCATATAGAAAGACAAGCAATATTTGAAAACAGTGTGCTACAGTTTATTCAATACACATATTGTCTTTTTTCATTGTTTATTTGAGCATGTGTGCGTGTTGATAGAGAGAAAAAAATGAAAACAGTTTTAAAATACATTTTCAATCGTTCTAAAAAATCTCTTAATCTGCACTCCACAAAAGGTCATGAGCAAACCATGACATACCCCAATCAAGATCTCACTGTCACACACACACACACACACACACACACACACACACGCACACATTCATATGCCCACATACATATATATATAATTTTTCTTGGTTTAATGGAGCCAATTACAGTGTGAAATGTCTGTAGCACGGTGCGTATGTCAGCCTCATTGAAATGGTAATTCGGCTGCTTTTAATGGCCACTCTTTCAGTAATGAAGTAGCGGGTGTACTTACTCTAGACAAATTATACATGTTGTGCTGGATTATGATAATAGCATAAATTTGGGGGCATGAGGTGGGCTGGGTGGGGGGCAAAAAGTAGTTCTGTGCTTGAAAACAGATATTTACTGCAAATAAAGGAAGATTTCTGAAGGAAAAAGACATCTTACCTTTTCTGTGTTGTATTCGGAGATGCTTCTTATGAAGCAAATATTTCACACTGCGAGGGCTGTTCTGTTTGCTTTATTAGTCTTCATTTATTGAACTCAACTGTAGATTACATTTAACTGCCTAGATAATGATTAGTTGGCAGTTTGCTTGATTTATACTCTTACAGTAAGAAGCCTGGACACACACATTTATATGCATTTATATGGTTTTTAATGTGTCTAAAAAAAGCTTATTTACTGGCTATACACACACGCACAAACACACACACACACACACGCGCACACACACATAAGTACATGTATATACTCTGTATAACGGTTTAAAACGGAAGCACTGCATCATTTTGCTTCACTGCTTCCTGCCAGCCCTTGAGTCGGACACCGTTTAAGCAGACAGGCCTGTTTGGCCCTCACCTCCGTACTTCTCCTTGACATTGAGCAGCTCAGCTCCTGAGTGAGAGTGAGCAGCTCCGGGAGTGCCGGGGGATCCGGTTTCTCTATCAGGCTCATGAGGCTCAGTGTCCGTGACACTCTGGACCAGGGTACCAGCAGACTGCCTGGGGGGGCAGCAGCAGCGGAGCAGGAGAAAAAGAGAAAGAAAGAAAGGTAAGAGGGAATAAAAAGAGAGAGAGAGAGCGAGAGCGCATTCCTGAGAGGAGTAGAGGGGAGATCGAGTAACGGCGAGAGAAAAGTGGGGCCTGCCGGTGACACCCACAGTCATGCAGTGTCGGGTTCCAGGCTGGGAAACAACAATGAGTCCGGCATCTGTCTGGAGCGAGGGAATCCAAACAGGCCAGATAGTGTTCCTGATGGCCAGGGCCGCACAGGAATCTCTTTAATGTACGCCAGCGTCTCTCCGCTGCCCTCCCTCCCTCCTCCGACTCATCCGATACCCCAGAGCCTCTTTTATTGAGAAGCTTACACAAAACAAATGCTATCGCTACATCAGTTGAAGCACCATGCTCTTGAAGCTGGGAACTGAGAAGGTGTTTGGCAAGGGCACTGCCTGGATGGACTCTTCACATCCTAAGAAGGGCCTGACAGACACACCGTTTGGCCGCTATAGGCTGATAGTTTGGGTCGATAATGTCTCTTTAAGGGTTGTTAGAAAACCATATTCATGAAATTGTTTCAAACAGCAGTCAAGTAAAGAAACTCTTTTGGGGGCATAAGCGTCAGCCAGTCTACACTGTACTCCAGTGTAGTTATTAAATAATAAGTCCTATGTAGTGGTTGATGTATAAGGTCGCAATACCCTTATCTATACTCCATATGTAATTAAGATTGGCATCACCATCATGCCTCTTGTGGTTATTGGTTACTATCAATGATTTAGTGGGGTGTGTTGTCATAAACCCTTAATTAAGAGTGATATATTGTCAGGGGTTGACATAATTTCTCTAGTGCTCTAATGAGTACCTACATGAATTAATTGGTAAGCACCAAAAGTAAGCATTTTCCACCCCACCATGGGTGCTGGGACCATTACAACTCAAATGTATTAGTCCTGTAAGGCTTTGGGCTGCAGGGCCCTGCATAAACGACTAAGCACAACCAGCCCCAACACCCCCCACCCCCGCTGTTCCCAAGTCGCGCATGTGCATACATAGATCGATTTTTTTTTAAACTATACTTTTGAACACTGCCAAATGCTGCTGAACGGGCAAACTAAATTAAATTACAGGTCTACTCACCAACAGGGATTGTTTGGCACCAAAAATTTAAAATCAGCATTCTAATGTGATGGGTGTGCCTGCTTTCTTGCCACTAACTGCTCAAAATGAGGAAGCCAGGCTGAGCCTGTTTTCTGAGTTGGGCCTGTGTCTGTACTTGTTTTCGTGGCTGTCAAGTGAGAAAAGGGAGCATCGCACAGGTCTGTGGAATGGAAAGACGAGATTGTTTTAACTGTGTCTCACTCAGCTGGGGATATTCCTCACAGCATGACAGCCAGAACTCGGACAGACTGCCGGCCGAATCTCGACTGTAACCCAACATCGCACTTGAGCTCCAAAAGTTTATCCTGGCCCACAGGGGCAGATCACTCCTCTCTGGATTGGCGAACGGGTCTCGTACCGGGGCGGCCCTTGAAGTCGAGGTGACGGGGCGGGGCACGCAGTGACAGAAGCACTGAGATCAGACCTGATCTGACTGAATTTTGATTGGTGCAGAAGCAAGACTCCAGAGCCCTGTTTTAAAACGTATTAATATTTTTCTTTAAGATTTTCCTTACCTGAGTTGTAATTAGAGATCCAGTATGAAGTTACTCAAATTAGCTATGCTTTTGCGCCGTGAAGACTGAAAACTGCCACTCGTTTTACCATGCACACTTATGTACCACTTATTTCAACCCCTGTTTATTGCTTCAAACTAAAAAATCTATTGTGGAAATGAATTGGACATCCATTAAGTCTGCACTTATGTTTCACAATTACCAGTAATTCCTATTCTCTCTGCCACAATAGCCCTAAATTCCAGGAGCCCTTTAACTCAATGTCTTGACCTTAATGTCTTACCTCGGTTGATTAATGAGAGTTTGTTGGTGGTTCTCTCTTTTTCCATGTGAATATTCTCCTTCACTTCCCCATTTTACATTGGAAGAGGAAGTAAGTAAATTAGTGGGCAATTAGTTTAATGTGAGGCCAATTAGATGTCTTACCCCCTTCTCTCTGTATCTAGCAGATGTTATCTGTGTAGATGGGAGGTCAAGTACTTGGGAAGTCTCTGCAAGACAAGGAAAAGGCTGTGGAGTGAGGAAAAGCAGAAAATTAGCAAGAAAACTGACAACCGTAAACATGGTGATGGATAATATGCAGAATAATAAGCAATGAAGGGTTCATTAAGTGGTCACTGGGTTCGTACAAGGGCATTGGAATGAGCATAGTCATACTTTCGGTTTTGATACGTCACAGAGAACATAATTGTGAGTTTGTCTGAGGTGTTTAATGAAGCTGACTCATTTGCTGTCCCCTCAAAATGCAATTTTCTGAGCTGGATTGGGGCTCAGTAGAGGGGAGAGAGACGTTTCTCTGGAACCGGAGTGGAGAGTGAGGCAGAGCAGCAGGGAGCATGACGAAAAGGAAATTGGAAAGGAACAGGGCCTTTTCAGAGTGTGCATCATGAAATATCTGTGAAAGAGGATGGAGGTCGGCCTCTCTTCTGTTGGAGTGACAAAAAAGGGTGAAAAAATCTCAGCCATATGCAATGCTGTAAGCAATGTCATTATTTCAGCCTTAACTCCTGCCCTCCTAACCCTTGCGGTACATGGACCATCTGATATACACTGATGAGCCACTTTAATGGGCTCATCCACTTTGTATCTACACTCACTGTCCATTTCATCAGCTCGTTTCACTGTGTCAGTGCGGTGGGGGTCCCGATAGTCTACAGGCTAATTGTGAACTATAAAGTGCATGTGTATAGCAGGTGGAGCTGATGAATTGGACAATGACTTACAATGTCACATCATTATAAAAACAGAATGACAACAGTGTCATAAATCCAATGTGAGATTAAATCCAGGTACAGCCTCATTTGCTTCAGAATAGAGATGGGCAGCATGGCAAAAATATATAATACCACAGTACTTTTAATATATAATACCACAGCACTTTTAATATATAATACCACAACACTTTTAATATATAATACCACAACACTTTTTATATTTAATACCACAGCACTTTTAATATATAATACCACAACACTTTTAATATATAATACCACAGCACTTTTAATATATAATACCACAGCACTTTTAATATATAATACCACAGCACTTTTCCTTACACATTAATTGACAAAAGTCTCAGTAGTGGAACTATCCAAAAGACATTTTGTGACAAAACATGGTACTTATTTATTACAATAATTGATTACGATAAAGATACTCCATGATAAAGATAATATGAACATGTGGATATTATAATAAGCCCAATTCCATATTTAATGGGGCTGATATCCTGACATCCTTAATCTTATGTGTTTTATGATGGACCATACCAATGAAATCTAGCAGCGTGTGTTCAGTGACTTTAACTGTTATGTTATGATGTGTGTGTGTGTGTGTCTGTGTGTGTGTGTGGGTGTGTGGGTGTGTGTGTGTGTGTGAGAGAGAGAGAGAGAGAGAGAGAGAGAGAGAGAGTTATTTCATTTTCTCTTTCATTACTGTAGTTATTGCACCACAAAAGAAAAACATCCTAGGTCAGGAAATTAACTTTTCATGCATTTTATCTACTGGCATCTATCCTCCTCTCTCTCTCTCTTTTTCTCTCTCCCTCTCTTTTTCTTGTTTGCTCTCCCTACTCCTCTCTTTTTCTGCCTCCTCTTATCTCTCTCTTGTTTTTTATCTATTTTTATCTCTGTCTACATCTCTTCTTTCTCTCCCTCTCTCTCTTCTTCACCTTTTCTTTCTCCCTCATATTCTCTTTCTGTCTTTCACTTTTTCTTTCTCTCTCCTCTCTTTCTCTCTCTCTTCACTGTCTCCCTCTTGCTCTCTTCTCTTCTCGTTTTCTCTACAACTTATTTCTCTTTCTCTCTCATTCACTTTTTCTTTCTTCCATCTCATGACTCCTTCGTTCCCTCTCTTGTTTCTCACTCTTCTCTCTCTTTCTTCTCTCTCTCTCTCTCTCTCTCTCTCTCTCTCTCTCTCTTCACTGTCTTCCTCTTTCTTTCTATCTTTCTCTTTTTCTGTCTGTTCTCTATCACTCTTATTTCTCTTTTCTGTCTCTTCACTGTCTTCCTCTTTCATCGTTTCTTTCTTTCTTTCTCTTTTTCTGTCTCTGTTCTCTCTCTTTCTCTATATTTCTATCCTCTCATATTTCTCATTCCCGCTATTGTTTCTCTGTCTCTCTCGCTCTGTGTCTCTCTTCTCTCTTCCTCCGTCTTCTCTGACTTTCTCTTGTTTTCTCTTTCTATTTCATTCACTACCTCTCCTCTTTCTCTGATTCTCTCTCTTCTTCACTTTTTCTCTCTTCCCTCTCATATTTCTCCTTCATTCTCTCTGGTTTCTCTCTCTTCCTCCCTCACTTTACCTCTCCCTCTCTCTCTCTCTCTCTCTCTCTCTCTCTCTTTCTCTCTCTCACCTTTTCTCTCTTTCTGTCTCTCTCTCCTTCATTTTCTCTCTCCCCTCTCATATTTCTCCCTCATTCCCTCTTGTCCCTCTCGTGTCTCTCTCTCTTTCTCTCTCTCTCTCGTTCTCAATGCCCTCCTATATCTGTTACTTCAAGCATCTGTCTTCATTTTAGGAGCAGGTTGGAAGTTGAACTGGGTCACGGTTCTGACCCTGCAGCCTCATAAAGAAACACACACTCCAGCAGAGGTGATGATGATTCCCAGACACTCTCACGCTCACACACCGTGAGGCTTTTACGGTATGAGCGAAGTGTGAAGAAGTAGCGCTGATGGGTTCTGTATGGGCGTTCATGCTGGAGGCGGCTGGGGTTGCAGTTGTGTGTGTTTAAGAGCCAGTGGAGTCTGAGGGAGGTGGGTTTGAGAGAAGCCGGCGGACGGGTGGTCTTGAGTGAAGTACTGTGTACTGAACAATATGATGCTGACAGTCATTAAACACCAAAGAGAGGACATAATTACTTCTGTCAACAGAGCGGAGGACAGCTTTATTTGTCTTGACGATACTGAGTGTGGGCGAGTGAAAAGTTGTCAACATTTACAGTAAAAGGTGTAGCACGACTAACACACACACCCACACAAACACACACAAACACACACAAGCGCAGCATAATGGAAAGGCATTATCTGCTCTTTGGCTTGTTTTTGTACACAAAAAGCCCAGACTTCAAAAGAGGGCAGCACATTGCGGACCAAATACTAATATATTGCGTTTACGTTGTGATTCCATAGTATAATAAACACTGTAAATCAATGCGTCAAGGTTAAATATGAATACGAAAAAATGTTTCCTACAGCAGTAAAATAATAAAAAAAAACCAGTGACGGGTTAGAGGAGTCATTTGTATATAGCGAATATCACAGTAATGATTAACAAATATTGTGTAGCCTTATTTCAGAAAATGATCTTTATTCAATTTTTAAATAAATATTTTGAATTATATTTCCATCTCCATTTTCAACCTCCTCCCCACAACCATCAGCAAAGTTGGAAGAGAAAGCTCCTTCTGAAACTACAATATCTACTACAATATCTGAAACTACGTCATCTGAATTAGAATCAGAAACAGAAAACTTTATTGAGACAAGAGACAAGAACAATATAAAACATCAAGAGACAAGATCAATATAAAATATAGAGTCTCAAATAAAAGTTCTATAAAAACTCTGCAGAAATACTGTGATCCGAAGGCAAAAAACTACATTTACATTTTCACATCAGCCCTTTTTAACTCTGTCCTGTCAGCAGCCACAGGCAAGCCTTTCTCACTAAGTAGCATTTTGGACAGGATGCATTTTACTTGGGGAGGTGGGGGTGATGGGATTTTTTTTATGGTGTTTCTCCGTGATTTTAGTCCCATCCAAATCCATCATGTCAGCCTTTTTAAGGGGCTTCGTGCTCCCGCGTCGGGAAAGATTGCGGCGCCGTTTACCTTTTATAAAGCAAACCACAGAATTGACCCAAGGTTATTTCCACAGGTTTCTGTGGAAAAGGACTTTTCTTAAGTGTTCTTTGTGGCTTAAAATAACCTGGTATGTATCGTGATACCTTGCAAACCTTTTTAAAAATACATGGAACGTCTGATTTCATTTAGTGATCTTGACTGCTGATTGTAAATTGTAAACTAATGACACTCAACAGTTCTTTAGAACTACATACCTTAAATAGTGTACTATCATATATTTAACTACATTTTAATAGTAGCGATGCATAAAAAGAACTAAATATTAAGTTATATTTATAGTTCTTTTTATATAGTTCCTTTTAATTGCATAGCTATGCAATGCATTACATTCTTACCTAAGTGTAAAGTAATAACAAAAAAGCATGAAAAAGATAAAGTGATCTTTTTCATGCAAAGCAAGACTAAATGCACAGCCATAAGGTTTCTTTAAATTCAAGTCAATCACTTTCTGCTTAGAAACGCAGTTCTAAATTCTCATTTTCTGCAGAATTTCCCACTTTCTCACAGTAAGTTTTGAATGAGACCTAATATCAAACGACACAGTGCTTTTTGTTATCGTCGTCAATAACTGTGACCTCTAATGCTCAACCCAGGAGCCCCTCGGAGGAGGAAACCAGAGACGCAATTTTCCTTTTAAAACTCCTGATGCAGGAAAAGCTGGGTGGCCGAGACGCTTGGGGCTTCGCTCCAGAAATCCAGCGGGGGGACGCCGCTGGGAGGAGTCTGCCATCCGGGCCGAATAATAACGCATGGGCTATGTATAATCAAAAACCATAGCCTTTTATTATGCCGTATTTCACGGCTGGATGGCATTTAAAGGGGATGGAGGAGAAACAGAAGTAAAGCTGTGCTCTTGGGGCGATCAGTGTGGAGCCTGGCTTTTTCCGGAGCTTTCCCCACTCCAAGTCAAACACGGTGAGGTCATGTTCGCCTCACCGCCCCACTAGGAGTGTTGAGCATGTTAGCCAACACAAACAGCCCTGCCTCAAACAGGACATTTACCGCCGCCAACTGCATTAGACTCATCAGCCCCAAACACCCTCCAAAGGTATTAAGCCTCTTAGATGATTTGAGTGTAAATCGGATGTGTGGATACAATATCATATCATAAACTCATATGGTCGTTAAGAGGTTCACTGGAAGGATTAGTGCATAGATTTGTGAATGATTTTCGGTCTTCCCAGTGACACTGATAGTCCCAGATAAGTTAAAAAAGGCTAAAATATGTATCGTATATTTATTCTTAGATCATGGAAGTGGTTAATGAAAGCTTGTACCTGCTGGCTTTTGAAAGAGAAATTCCAGTAATTCGTTTAAACATTTCTTCATTATTAGATTGTTCAAGTGCACACAAAGTCATTCAGTGTGTGTATGTGTGTGTGTGTGTGTGTATTCCTGATTACAATAACACTATTATTAAAAAGTTTAGTTTAATTCAACAATTACAGAGAAATTGAATTGGATTTCCTATTTAAGAGATGTGTACATAATGTACATTCAAATAGCAAAACTGAATAAAATGCTCTTTACAAGTTGGAGGCCAGTAATCCAGTCATTCTACATCAGCTTGCCTAGGACCTTGCGTGTCACATCATGGAATTCCATGAAACAATTAGAACCAAAGCTTTGATTAAGTTAAGTAATTCTATAAGCAGTTAAACTTAATCATTCAGATTTGCTCTGGACTGCTTTGAGCTTCTGCATGACTGCTTGAATTTATTTTCAAGTAAGTCCATGATGTGACCTGGCAGGCCCTAGGTGTGTTGACACTGAAGAACTCCCATGTCAAAAGTAGGCTTATACAATCATCACAGTCCTGAAGGTGTGCCGTTGATACATCTTGTTTGAGGAGCAAAGCTCTCAAGTCGAAACAGTGTTTTGAAGAGGGTCTTGTTGAGCCCTGGTCCGCGTCTCATGTGGTCTGTGGTCGGCTGGTCTCTCGTGGGTCCTCAAACGGCCCCCTTTACCCCCACGCCCTCATTGGACTCAAAAGCATTTCCAGCACAAAGACGGAGATGAAACCACACGATGATGCCTGGGGGACAGACAAGCGTTTTTTCAAGGGCCTGGCCATTCACACATCAAAGGCTAGCGTCAATGGGCAACCTCATATTGTTCTTTTCTTCTCTGCTGTGCAGGTGTGCTCCTTCAGTCCGGGTGGAGTGGGCCACAGAAAGCCGCAGCCAGCACAGAGGAGGCTCCGCGAGATAATATCTCCTCTGTTGGGTCTCTAACCGCATGGGGACAGGTCTCAGCTAGAGCCTATAAACAAATAACGTCCTCCGCATTATGCAGCGCTAATGCTCAAGGCTGTGTCAGGGTTTATTTTCTTCTTTACTTTGGGTTTACTTTGTGATTGTTGTGGATTTGCAATGTTTCGGTTAGACTGGCTAAACCACCGTGAGAAAAAAGGAACATCCTAAGCAAACGCTATGCAGCCTGTTGAGATGCTTCCCCCATGATGTATTCACCCATATTCGCTGTGTGCCATTTTGTTTTTGCTAGCTTCCAAAGTGATAGGGAATGTCAGAGCTCCTGCAGGTTCTGCAGGCATGCCTTGACGTATCATCTGCCTGATAAATCTCGGAAAACAATGTAGCTTTTTAGCTTTGTCTCATGTTATCATGCATGTTGTCATTTTTGGGGAATTTTGAGGGCAAACATGAGCTGA
Source organism: Brachyalestes nurse (assembly GCA_037974405.1). Classification (NCBI taxonomy): domain Eukaryota; kingdom Metazoa; phylum Chordata; class Actinopteri; order Characiformes; family Alestidae; genus Brachyalestes; species Brachyalestes nurse. The sequence continues at coordinate 15,010,823 of JBBPCY010000001.1, forward strand.
TCCCTCTCTGGCTGGTTTGGTCTGTGGTGGAGTTTATATGTTCAAATTGTGGAATTTGAAGGGTATGTTTATCTTGCAGCTGATAGTGATGTTCCGTCTGCTTACTATTACAAAGCAGACTGAGGACAAACTCAGAAGTCGGAAGCTCTAGGTTTGTGGAGAAACTTAAAGTCAGCAGCTCTGAGCAGAGAATCAACAGTCCGTAGTTTGAGCATAAACTTGATAATCAGTAGTCTGAGTTAAATGATAAACATGAGAATCAGTAGCTCTGAGTTTGAGCATAAACTTGACAGTATCTTGAGTTTAAGGAAAATCATGACAATCAGTAGCACTGAATTTGAGCATACATTTGACAATCAGTAATTTGAGATTAAGGATAAACAAATCAGTAGGTCTGAGATTGTACATAAACATTGCAATCATTAGCTCTGAGTTTGACTATAAACTTGACAGTTGGTAGTCTGGGTTTGAGAATAAATACAATAGTTAGTAGCCCTGGACTTCTTTCTTGTTGCTTTTCTTTTTTATTGTTTTTCAGGCCTGATTTTCACTCTTTGGTCTACAGCTTTCCTGTGGCTTCTCTAAAATATCAGACCCAGCCATCAATTGTTATGTCTTTGTTACGTTTTATTCTCTGGTTGGAAGACCTGGCTGTTCTTCAGTCCAACCTGTTGACAGTGAAGTATAGAAAGGGCTCATGTAGTTTTGTGACTTGTGCTGGCAACGTTTTTTTTTTTTATATCTGAACACTCTCTTTCTCCTTCATCTACCATTCCAAAATGATTCCTCTTGCATTTAATTTCCCGCTTGCATGTTTTCCCCTTTTTATACCGTGGATCGTCCTGCGGCCAAACCTTTTACAAGCCACATGGTCAGATGGCCTGCCTTTGGAGCTTTACGATGCTGTTTATGCTCCGTCGGGGTGATCCAAAGGTCTTCACTTCCGCTGCTCGTCCTCAGAGACACCTGTGGGGTCAAACAGGCAGGATGACGGGTGCTCAGGCCTCTTATCATTACCTCACTGAGCTCATCCTCGGCTCTGCAGCTGAACAGCAGGCGCAGGTCACGGGCCCAGAGTGAACACGTGCTGGAGTTCAAACTCAGGCAACTTTACCTCCTTTAGAACATCTGATACGACTTTTGTTTTGTTTCTTTCTACTTTTGCATTAGATTTTTTTGTCAGCATTTAAGAACAATTCCAATGTAAAAGAGGACCTTAATGACCAGGATGTAGTCACCTACATACTGATCTGTTCAAAACAATGATAGAATATGAATGTTTTTTAGTCTTTCTTACTCGGTTTATTATATAATGAATTATTGTGGGCCAAGAACTAAAGTTATGAGGGCAACCACTGAGTTTCTACCTTTTGTTTATCTTCTTCTTCCCCTTCTGGCTAGGGTTTCTAAGGCTGCCCCTAGAACCAAATGGTAAAAAGTTGTGAAATTTGGCACACTGATTGGGGACACTGTCGATTCTTTTCAACAAGTTTCATGTCTGAACTTTGAGCACGCTAGCGCCACCAGTGAGTCAAAGTTGGAGGTTAATTTGCACATGTAACCTTTGAACCGTATGCCTGATTTTCAAAAATTTCATTTAATTCCTTGGATCAAAATCATGTTCGATGCTTGTATTGGCATTTTCCACCATGTTGGAGAGATTTTTTGCTACTCCTCAGACAAACCTCAATCTTCATATCTGGCACAGTTATTGCAAAAGTTGACAGATTGAGTTTTGATTTAATTGATATATATTTATTTTGATATATTGAAATTAGTGCTTCTGTTATCACTGGGGACTTTTAGCTATCATAATCTTCTGTGGAGGATTTACTTGGGATAAACTGTTGCTTGAAATCCACTGCTTATAGCCTGTTTCTGTTCTTACAATGTGTGGGTGTTTAGACCAGACAGCAGAAACTTACAGCTGTGAGCTGTGTGTTCTCATTCCCCACCGAGCATGTTTCAGAGCTTTGGCCAAAAAAAAAAAAAAAAAAAACGGAAAAAAGGAAAATCCTGCCTTAGCATACATTCTATCCACCCAAGGTAGTGTTCATTTCCTTTATGCAGAAACGTCTACATATTTCAGTCAAAGTCTCTGGATGATTCCCAGAGTCATGGCCAGGTTTTGATATAAAGCTTGAAATATAACACACCGTATGCATACCGTAAGTTGTAAGTGCTATAAAGCATTCTATTTCATTGCTGTATTTCATTGAAAGTCATTGAAATGCTGTACTAAACTTAATTTTTAGTTTGCTTAATGAATGTTGTAGTCTGCCTCAAGTGCTTTCTTGACATAATTAGGGACATTGTGACATCTACTGCATGAAATCTGGCCTCAACTCTAAGGATTTTCCTTTAAGATATAATCACTGGATTGAAAAACATGTTCAGTTCACTGGATAACATCACATCAACAGTCTTCTTTAAGCATTTAAATACTCATAAAGCAAGCCAGTACTAGTACTTTGTTTGCTCCTGGTGTCTTTTTGTTGTAGCTCCAATATGAAAATCCTCTGCTTGTAGTTGGTTTTCTGCATGTTGGTTAGATGGCCTATTCCTGCCAACGTAGTCGGTTCTTCGCCATGTTAAAGGCAACAAGATGTGCGGAATATAGATTAAAATCCTGGCATGCAAGACCAGAAAGAGGCCATTGGTATAATGTTAAATGTGACCTTTGTTCTGCATTATCAGCATATGCATTTTGACTGAACAGTAATGAAATGAAATCCGGCTTCACTGGCACCAAACTGACTTCGGTTATTATAGTAGCCCCTCCACAGCAGTAAGGAGGTTCATAGTGGATTGCCCAAGTCTTGTCCTGTCTGAGGAGAAAACAAGACACCACACTGGGGGTGGGAAGAAGGATTTTTCCCCATCAGCATCATAAATCTCAGGACCGTTCTGGAACTTGCTGTGTGTTTTTCTGTCGTACTTCTAAATATCTCTCGTCCAGCGAGGCTGAAGTGCCTGCCGAGGAAACGCCGTAAATCACCAGACGGAATGTTTCTACGATGTTAACAGTAGCAAAGCGGGCCGTAAAACAAAAGGAGGAAAAAACTTCAAGTCCACTTTTTCTCCCTCTGTCTTCCGGCTGTCTCTGATTTTCCTCCCTGTCAAGGATTGAGGTGAACTCTGCTCACATCTTCTCTGCAGCGTTTATTAACGTCGGTCTCAGCTTTGAAACAATATTTGTTTTCTGTTATCTCTCTCAGGTTGGAGATAATGTCATTTAATATCAAGCTGCCTTCATTTTGTAATATCCACATAGGCAGACACTGCACTGTAACACGGATTTATCGATTGGCCACAGTACTGCTAAAAAAAGAAACACAGGAATTAGTAAATGGCTTCTTCCATTCTTTGATGCAAATGCTGCGTTAAAGTGAAGATATCTGCTCAGGTAATTAATGGAATTTAATGGGTTCATGCTCTCTTGTAAGTATTTAAAGCGACTGCTCTACTTGCTTTAATTACGGCTGGCTGGTAAACTTAAAGGGGAATTCCACCAAATGTTCAAATTTCTTCGTAATTCTGTCAGGGAATATGACGACAAAGTCATTCATAGTGACTGATGCGAAACACACCATTCTGAAGAAACTTACTGACTCAGAAATGTTGAAAGCGTAGAGATAGGAACCAGAAATTTGATGTTTAATGCATCTAACAACTCACAGAAAGCTGTTATGCGAAACTGGTATGAAGACACTGCCTGCTGTTTTGACCTAAATCATATATTTTTTGACTCAGTCTGTACCTTTCAAGGTACCAACACTGTCAGTGGGGTGTTACCTTTAAAGGAATGCCTTTAGAGTCTTAAGATGAGAAACTTAACAGTGAAGTTATTTTTTTTAGGTTGAATTGCTTTTATCCACCCGTTCTTGCCTCAGGGCTCAGTTGTATTTTAAACTTTAAAGAGAGTTATGAAAAATACAAAATGCAAAAATGACTTATTTCCTTGGGAAAGTGAACGTGGTACACTTTTGAAAGCCCATATAGGCCTACAGTTGGGCCTTATGTTGGAACTCTGACAGTACATTCATGTTTGTAATTTGGGGACAGAAACAGTACCCTTATTCTATTTTGATTTAAGACTAAATATCATACACAATTGGTCAGATTTATCACTATTTTAATATTAATAATATTATAAATAAAACTAAAGACATGTACAGGTTTGGTGATTTTGCATCGTAAATAAAATGACTTGATTTGTACTATAGACATTGTGACATCTGGTTCCTATCACCACCACCGTAACAAAAAAAACACCACAGTTCTCTCTACAGTGAACTGCATGCTGAATGATTTCATACACATCTCAGTAACCGAATATATAGAATGTTTGAAGACTAAATGGAAATTTCCCTTTAAAACTGGTATCTATGGTTGAATCGGACGCTACAAGGACTTTTTCTCATTCTGTCTCGTCCTGACTCTTTTTATAATGCAGCTTTTAGTCTAGGTCGTCTCAGTCTCTCTCATTCTGCCTCTCTTTTGATAGTCTTCTCATATTTTCAGTGCGACTTCTGTCTTTGACAGTGCAACAGTTAGTCGAGTCCTTCTTCTTTCTGGGGCTCTCTCTTCTGCTGTGCTGTGTGAAGCTGCTCTGTAGTTGTGAAGCAGATCGTCCTCAAAGATAGCACTGCTGAGCGTCATTTCATCTTCCCCAGCCCCATCTGGTAGAGGTTAGTGGCCCATGTGGAAGCTATTGGGGCCGAGGCTGCACTGTGATCAGAAAAGGATGTGCCCCTCTGGATGTGCTGCATGTTTCTGTAGAATCTCTCTCTCTCTCTCATTCACCCTTTTTAACATTCCTCGCCCTCTCATTCTCTCCCTTTGCCCTCCTATTATCTTTCCTCTCGGTCGTTTTTGTCTCCCGACATCTCTTTGCCCGTCTGTTTAGCCTGAGGCATGGTAACATGCCTTGGAATTTTTTTCAGCTGTTTCAGACACAGCAGTGTCGGGCAGGAGGGCAGTTGCATGAAGTTCTTCAAAAAAGACTCCTGCACTCAGCTGACCTTTGCATTGCCCTCGGTGAAGATCGCATTAAAGTGTGTGTATGTGTGTGTGTGTGTGTGTGTGTGTGTGTGGTCATTATAATCTTTCTTCTAGTATTCCCTCACGATTTTCGCCTTTTTCCCCCCGTCCGTCTCTCCCTGCCTGGTAAAGAGATCGGAAAGGAAGTGGGATGGTGTGGTGAAATGAAAGTGGCCATGACGAAAGGCTGAAAGATGTGCTGTTGCTGAGCCCCCCCAGTCTCCTGTATCTCTCCCTCTTTCTCTTACCCCCCCATGCTCTTCCTCTTCCTCCTCCCATCTGTCCAGCCCCCCCACACACACCCCCGGTGGCTTAAAATACTAAAACAGGCCGGATTATGTTTCCTGTCAAGACTGATGCAGTGCCAAAAACCCACCCTTTTCACATCATGAAACACTGAGAGAAGACACACGTCCACACACATCAAACCCGGAGATATCTGTGTGGAACATCTGACAGATTCCCAGATTAGTCCGCAGGGAGGAAAGTGTTTATGCTGTTTGTTAAAGCTAATATAAAAGGCAGCAGTGGCCTGTAGAGGAACTCTAAAAGGACCCCGAAGGCCATTAACAGAATGAGCTTGTGTATCTTCCAGGAGCTGATTATGTCAGAATGCTGCTTTTAAAGAATCAGTGCTGGAGTATTTCACTTACTCTTACGTATATTCTCTCCTTCTTTTTGTTTTTCCTCTTCTTTTCTTCTCTTTTTCTTCTTTTACTTTCTTCTTTTATTTATCTTCCTTTTCAACCTCTTTTTATGTTCTTCTCTTCTTCTTCTTTTCTTCCTTTTCTACTGCTTTTTATTTTCTTCTCTTTATTCCTTTTCTTCTCTACTTCTTTTTTGTCGTCTTGTTTCTTCTGCTTTTCATCTTCTTTTCTGCTCTTCTTCTATTTCTTCTTTCTTCTTTTCTTCTTCCACTACTTCTCCTTCTTTTTCCTCTTCTTTTTCTACGTTTTCTACTTCTTCTACTTTTTCTTCTCCTCCTCTTGTCTTCTTTTTCTACATCTTCCACTACCTCTCCTTCTTCTTCTTCTTCTTCTTCTCTTCTTTTCCTCTTCTTCTTCTTCTTCAGACTTTATCTCCAGCCTACACTATATCTGCACAGCTGTGAGGTGTCGTGCTGTGGTTAGTGTGTGTCTGTATGTGTGTGTATGTGTTAAATATGTGTGTTGGGAAGGTTAGGAATGCTAATTGTAAAGAGAATGTAAATAAGATCCCCATTACAGATGCATGGTGATGAACCAGAACAAAGCCAGGGCATGGGCAATAACAGTGGAAGGATTCTACCAACTGCAGTTTAAAAACTTCATTTTTACACAGGACACGTGTGGCCAGTCTTGTGTTGAAGTCTTGCTCATCGTACGTCTTCTGTACGTTATTCCTGCAGCCCGGACCAACATCTGATACCCATTAGTCATTAGTTCAGCGAGTTCCTGCAGAGAGAAGCGAGATCAAATGTATTATAGTATTCTCATGACTTGAATCGTACAAGTGTGTCCTGTATCTCTCAGTCATCTCATAGTAATTGATAGCTGACAGCTTGAATACCGGCAACTTGTTTAAACAATAGAAAAGGGAATAAATTAATGCTACCAGTCAGCCTTTCAAAACGCAGGTAGATAAATATTTTGGCAAGTGCCCTACCTTCTGCATTGGACCCATAAAGAACTCAATGTTCAGAAACAGGATCACTTTTATTTGCCTGTACGTGTCATGTACTGGAATTTAAACTTCCTTCTCAAAAGTTTTTTGCCTGAGAACCTACCCCACCCCATACACACAGTAAAAGACCGCCCAGCTACAGACCCACCCCACCTTTAGAGCGTTAGGGCTCTCCTGTGCCTTCCGAAGCTGTAGCAGGAATCACCCGCTTGGTTTCGTTGCATGTTTTGAGTAGATTTATGAAAATGTGAGCAATGTTTATCCATTCTCCAAGGCTGCCAAGAGGCCACCAGAGAACTGAGGTATATATCTGTATTTCAGAGATGATAGAAACAGCATTCTAGATAACAACTCCAGATGCATGACACTAAAAAGGATTAAATCTCAGTCTTTCATATTCTCTCTCTCTCCCTCTCTCCCTCCCTCCCTCTCGCTCTCTCTCTTTCTCTCTCTCTCTATCTTTCCCTCTCACAAACTCTCTCTTGCTTTCTCTCTCCCTCCCTCTCCCTCTCTCACACCCGCTCTCTCTTTCTTTCTCTCTCCCTCCCTCTCCCTCTGTCTCACACCCTCTCTCTCTCTCTCTCTCTCTCTCTCTCGCTTTCTCTCTCCCTCCAGCTTTTTCTCTGTCTCTCCCTCCTTCTATCCCTGTGTCTCTCTCTCTCTCTCCGTCTCTGTTGTGTGTGTGTGTGCACATGTGATTTGTGTGTGTACGCACTCCAGCACTCGCTGGTGATCTCAGCAGGAGTGCTCTCAGTGCAGAGTTTATCCAATTTGGCTCCATTCAGTGGGAAACAAGCTGAAAGACAAGGGGAAAGCCAGACCTGTCCTGCCTGTTTCCCATCCTGCATGTGAGATTCAGACCGTCTTTTTGCTCTGTCGCTTTTAGTTTTCCTTAATAGCCTAATATTAAAAGGGCCCATATTGCACTTCTTTGATGGATGCTGTGATTAGAGTGTGGACACATACCGTTCACCCCCAAGCCATACAGTCCATGTGTGCAAACTCTGCTGCACCCCATTTTGAACCCGTTTTGGTTGTGTTGTCATAACCATGGATGCACTTGATTGCCTCTCCCACTATCAGATTTTTATCCTGCACATTCACTTTGAAGTTATAAACTTGTTTCATCTTGTGACGTGTAATACAGTCAATAAAACCAAAGGTCATTTTCATATATCAGTAAGAATGGGGAGTTCCACCGGTTTATCAATTATTCAGAGTGGTTTGATGTGAAAGCGTCCATTGAGAAACACAGATTTCCTTTATAGTGGTGGTGAAAGGAACCAGGTGTTATAATGTTTACAGTGCAAATATAGCAAACCCAAAATGACTAATGAACCAATGAACACTTTCTTCTGTGTTTATATATGTATTGTTTGCAATGGTAAAATAGCAATAAATCAGAGAAAATATACATTTTCTGAGGGATCAAGCTTACCTCACCATGCCCTGCATGTAAAAACGTTCTGTGAGGATATTACATGCTTCAGATGCCTGCTTCATTTAGCATCAAACCATACTGAATGACTGTTTACATCATCAGCATCACAATTTTTTCCTCTTTTAACATCGCAATACCTTAAACGACCTGTTTCATTCTAAGGACAAAGGGAGTTTGTTAAATGGTAATGCAAGAAGACACATTGATGTTATAAAAATATAGTATACGAGGCCTTTATTGTCATTAATGCAATATGGAAAGATGCTGGAGGTAGAGTGGAGGGGCAGAGCTGGGTTAGTGGGCCACTGCTGTCCATGTGCCTGCGGGGGGATGCCCTTCCTCACAAGCTGTGCAGGTTCACTCACTCAGCACTGTGGAGGGGTCTGGCATGCTCACATGTCTGCCGGGAGATGGAGATTTACATCAAGCGTGTACTTGGTTTTCAAATCAGGATGTTTCTGCCATGCTTTTCATCGTGCTTATAGAAGTCCCAGCACTTTTCGGTGCACCTCGACGTTTTCCTATGCATTACGTGAGCCACTTATGTTATTTATCCTGTCCCTTAGTTGACACACACAAGGCTGGTTTGGATTTTGTATGAGCAGCTAATTTGAACAATCATTCAGCCCTGCTCGACAGCTGCAATTTGGCTGCGTAGGTACATGAGGACTTGTCAAACGCTCGGCTGCACTCTGCACCACTCCTGACAAGCCACTTTCGAGGCACTCCACTCAAAACACCGTCGCTCCTCCAGCAGCCCAATCTGACTTGTTTGGATAGTGCACTCTTCTTTTCCGTAAAGGTGTTTATTCTCCACTCCTCGACCCTGTTATCACTTTATGTCATTTTAAATGAACTCCCCAGAGCATTTTTCTCTGATAGCAGTGGCAGCCAAACACAGTAGGAAGGTTGTGGAGCGTCGTTACAGCTTTACGTAAGCTTTGTGTTTCGATTTGCCTCGGAGTGATTGGTAACTACGATAACAGTCGTCATGTTTCCACAACAGCTGATACTGTTCAAACGCTTAGCTAATCCTCTTCCTAAATCCTGAGCACTCATCGGGAACAGCTCCCCGCGACGTCATTTGCTTGAGTTTTAGGAGTCCGTAATCTTTACCCGAAGTTCCTCGGGCTGTTCTTCCTCCCTCTTCCACCGTCCCAGGACTGTCAAAGGGCCAAATAAGTAACGGTCCCACCTCCTTCTCTCTCTTTTCACACCCACCAATACAAACGCTCCACAACTTCATACACACTAAGAGTTATGGCTCTTTTAATGCACGCGGAGAGGCCGAGTGAATAGGCCCTCTGTCTGCTCTGCTTCTGGAATAAGCTGTCAGGTACTGTTTCCTTTCAGGTCCTCCTCTAGTGCAGCTTTGATGATTTACAGCTTTTCCACATAATTAATTCTGAAGAGGAGGTCTGCTCATTTTCCATGAGCTCCACTACTCAGCTCTTGCTGTTTACAGTACTTTCTGGTTGGGGGTCTACCGCGTTCCTCGAACTTCTCTGTTACTTATTACCAGACTACCCCTATATGTCTGATATTTCCTAGCTTTAAAAAAAGCCATTTTTAATTGAAGCGATTGAATTTGCTACAGGATTAGACCAGGGACATGCTTTCCCCCACTCCAATATCCAGTCCGGCCTTTTATTCTGATATTGACTCGCTTCTCATCGATCCTGTGTGCCATATTGCTGGATAACAAAAAGCCAGATAACTGCATTTATTTGGTGGTTAAGTGGTTTTATATGAACATTTTCTCCTTTTTCTGTATTTTTGTCTGGTTAACAGCTTGTGTTATATAAAGTCAATTTGGTATTACAAAACAGTCTGATCCAATGTCCCTTTTATAAGGGATTCTTTTAGAATAGATTAGTAAAGTGAAGTGTAAAGTGAAGTGACCATTCTGTCACACCACAGCACACAGTCTGAACAGCATGAAATTCTCCCTCTGTATTTAACCCATTCACCAAGTGAAGCAGTGGGCAGCCAGGAACACGGCGCCCGGGGAGCAGTGCGTGGGGAGGTACCTTACTCAAGGTACCTCAGAGGTGCTTAGTGGTCTTGGGATTCAAACCCACAACCTTCTGATCGCAGGGTGAACACCCTAACCACTAGGCCACCAGATATTGTAACTAGGCAGATATTGTTTGATACTGACATTGACCAAATTTGGGACTATTTTACTGAAGTTCATTGATAGCACTGCCATTCTACTGCAACATACTGGTAGCTAAACTTTATTACTCTCGTACAGCACAGTTTTTTACCCAGTGCAGAAGTTTTTGCTCTGATTCAAGGGGCTGCAAATCACCTACATGAGGTGCACCACCTAGCTTTTCACAGGTCTGCCACTTTAGAGAAGCATGATATTGGATAATTGAATAGTTGAGGGAGGGCTTGTCCTGCCTCCATGCCAAACAAAGCATCTGGCAGTAAAATCATCTGCCTGCTGTTTGAGTTCTGCAGGCTCACCCAGGGCTTACAGCTGGTGAAGGAGGAGAGAGAGAGAGAGAGAAAGAAGAGATTTGAGCTAATTCAGAAAGGATTTTAGATTGTAATAATATTCAGTTTACTTTACAGAGCACCTTTAACAGAGCCAGGATTTACACCGCAAGTATAGTAAAAATGGTTTTGAACTCACAGCTTATGAGAGGGAAAGATACAAAAAATGCAAATAAAATAATAGATGTAATGCAAATAAAATAATAGACATACATTCATGCATGTGCAAACAATAGAGAGAAAGCAAGAAACAACTATACAGTAAAAGTAGATGCGCTTGGTCACAAAGGCCAAATAAGAGTAGGAGTTTTCTCAGAAGAACTTTTTCTACTGTTTTCGGTGCTTCTCCATGTGCGCTCCAAATGTTGTCCTGTTTGAGTCAAAAACACACTCTCTAATGTGTGAATGTATTTTTGTTTAGAAATCTGCAGTTTGTAATTTATAGCTCACGCATCACGCTAATTAGCATACCCATGAGACTGTTTATTTGCCTGTTTAGTTTCTTTATATATTTATTTACTTATTTATACTCCTAAGACTTTACAAGCAATAAAAGTGTATACATGAAGCATGAAAGCTTAAAAGGCTGCATTTAAATGTTGTTAGCTTTTGGTTCCTGGATGTGGAGCTAAGCCTGTGATGTTTTGGAGGCGAACATGCCACTAATCCCTTCTCTCAGTGTTTAAGGACATGCGGTGCTAGATCTGCCACTATTCTGTCTCCGAGTTCCCGACTGTAAGCCAAATTTAAATGTGCTGTCTGCGGACCAACTTCAGCACTGTGCTGCTCAGACACTGCCTTGTTTATTTTGCTCAGATGTAACCGAATGTTTACACCAGTGCCAGATGCCTACTGCTGTCAGTCCCCCTGACTCTCACACACACACTTACACACACACACTCATACACTTAGGCTTAACGAGAATCAGTGGTTGAATTGGACTGGACAGGGGTTGCCCCCACTTTGGTTCTTTTCCTCTGAGATCATGCTGGACTTTCTCTCCTGCAGTGATCCTGCACACACACACACACACACACATGTATACACATGCACATACACACACAGGTAGAGAGGAGGAGAAAATGAGAAAGAAGGAGTAGGAGAGAGATAAATAGGAGAGTGAGAGAGAGAGAAAATGGAGAGAAGGGGAAGAATAGACAGAGAGTGAGAGATAGAGAGAGAAAGGGGGAAAGAAAAGGGAGATGGGGAAGAATGGGCAGAGAGTGAGAGAGAAAGAAAGAGAAGGGAGAGAAGGGGAAGAATGGGCAGAGAGTGAGAGAAATAGAAGGGAGAGAGACAGACAGACAGAGAGGCAGAGCAGGTGTTGGCCTGGAGTGTGTGACTTCAGGCAGTGTTAGTTTACTGCTGAGCTCTGTGCTGTGTGGTGCTGTGTGGTGTTGTGTGGTGCTGTGCAGGCCCACCCCTGGGTTTATCTGCGCTCTCCTCTCTCCCTTCACTCTCCACCGCTAATGAGAGGAGGATATTGATCCACCCCGCAGACTCTCAGGCAGGTAGATCATATCCTGAGCCCTCTGTACATTAACAATAGAAAGGTATGGCAGTTCAGTCCCTGTGGACTCCCACAGAGCACAGTGATTGGGAGTAGTTAGTGATGATGGAGTGGGGTTGGAATCGAGTCAGGGAGAGAGGGAGGCAGGGAGGGAGGTGTGTATGGGGAGATGGAAGACCATTCCAGGGTTGTGTTTGGGGAGACGTATAGGATAGATTTACCAGTGCAAAGACTTATCTTTTGGACTGAAGTGCTTTGATGCATACGATTAAGATTACACGTCTGATTACTCAATCAGTTCATTTACTTAAAAAACCATTACCATGTGCCATTTCCACGAAACTGCAGTTATTAGTTGGCAGTTTGATGGCAATGGATATTTAAAATATTTAAAAGGACACTACCTTGTTTATTTAGCTTAGATATGGCTGAATATTTACACCAGTGCCAGATGCCTAATGTTATCAGTCCCCCTGTCTCTCTCTCTCTCTCACACACACGCACACACGCACACACACACACACACACACACACACACACAAACACACATACATGCGTGCACACATTTAGGCTTAAGAGAATCAGTGGTCAAATTGGACTGGATAGGGGTTGCCCCCACTTTGGTTCTTTACCTCTGAGATCATGCTCTCCTGCAGTGAGACACAGACACACACACATACACACACACACACACACACACAAGTCTGATGACACATCCATTGACATGCTCTTTTTGGCCACATTGTGTTTTTACACCTTTAAAATTGTCCCAGTTTATCATTTTTTGCAGTGAAGTGTTTGGGAATCTTTGAAAGGCCTTGAATGATACCTAATCTGTTGCATTGTTCATTCCTCACTGCAGCGTGAGGAAACAAATCCAAACAAGCTTTCTCTGAGCTGTCCTCTATCCATCGCATTATGCTCAGCAGACCCTGTGTGGACAGCAATCCAAAGGAACTTGGACAGGAAAAAGTGGGTTAAACTGCTGAGTGCAAGAGGGTTCACATCTGGGAGCGATTGCAGTCGTAGTTTTTACATTCATTGTTCTTGTCCAACTCTTCCTCCAGACCTGTTATTGTACTCTTTTATCCCAGTGTCCTGACCTTTAATCATGACTGTGCATTTTTGGCTGGTGACAGTGCTACTTGCCTGGTCAGAAACATTCTTGTCTGAAGCGAGAGGCATTTTGGCAGTCAGCGTATTAGGCGCCATCTTGGTGAACAGAGCTGCCAGATCACCAGAACAGTATGTTTATTGGTTTAATGGGTTCATCTTTGCAGATAAATGCATTGAATGCCTGGCAGAGACAGTTCAAACCGTGACTTGTGTATTCATCAGAATGACACTGTTTCTCTTGTCCTCTTTCAATCCCTTCCCAAGGGTCTTAAGAGATGAGGCCTATGTACAGTCCCCCTGTACGTGCGCCAGCCTTGGGTTTTGATGTGCTTTTTGAGCAAATCCCCAGTTCCCCAATGGCTCCGGTGGAATACTCCAGGAGACTTCGGTGGACGCTTAGCGAAATCTTTTCATTTCCGCTGAGCAGACCTCATTTGATCAGGCCGCCCTGGTCTGTGTGTGGTATTCGGTCTTCATTTTCATTAATGTCGGAGGCACGGCAACGCGAATCTCATTTTAATTTGACATTTCTGCATCTGTTTTCAATTTCGCCAAAGAAGTAGCAGGGAAGTTGTTGGGGGAGCTGATGCTTATCCACATGCGCTTGAAAAGGCATGCGCTGATGTCTGTGTTGCTTTTCTGAAAAGAAAGCCCTCAATCTGGTGCATCTGTAGGTTCTTTAAGCAGCAAATGCCACTACCGTGCTTTGGGAGTATTCATCAAGTTTGCACCTCGATTTTAAGGTCTTGAATCCACAGCTTGTTACGAGAGGAAAAGAGAATGCATGATCCTTCCTCAGTCGTGATAAGAAATATCTATTCAGATGTTTGATTGGGATTTATAACATTCCACTGAACAGAACATCACACATATCTTAAGACATCTTCCCATAAGGCTAAATGAACTATGAGTAACAAGCACACACACACATACACACACATTAGCATAGCTATCGTAACAAGCTCTTGCTCTTTAAGCAGTTCGCCTTTGAAACTCTTTAAAGCGCTCCATCTCACTCCGACTCTTCAGTGATCCAATATTCTTTGCGAAGAGAAGTGGGGGAGAGGAATACTGCTTTAATGAGAGCAGGAGGTGGCAGAGAGATCTCACTGTGAGCACACACAGAGTTTATAACCACCACATTGCTCTCTGCCATCTTGCCCTGTAGACATATGCCAGAGCACAGCTAGAGACGCCACACACAGACACACAAAGCCATGTTTGTTTTTATACTGTGTCAGGACATGAGGTCGTACACAAACGTTTTGATAAGTACCTGTAAGTCATAATGTGTCCAATATGTATTATATGTAAAAATGTAATAGCAATCTGTCACATGCTTAACAGATACGCAGGTATCCAAAAGTAAGTAATGAGATCTCACATATATATCGTTTCTATAAGGTTCAAACATAATCCTAACTGTAACCTAACTAATCTGTGGTTTTTACTTTTCAGATAAAAAGTGAAATGAGTTTAGAACTTAGATTATAACTTGTTCTGGAATGTTTTTTTCTTCATTTTTGTTCAGAAAATGTTCAAAAACAAATACAAGGTCATACACTCGCACTCACACACCTACACACACCCACACATACACAGACAATAAGAGATGAAGAGGGAGAGTATGCATAAAAAACTATTGAGCCTCACAGCTGAGAGAGACACTCAAAGGAGCGTCCATCTTGCAAGCCTGTCAGATCCTCTTCAGGAAACCCTGCTGTGGTGTGGTATGTAGAATCTCGATGCAGATTTGCCAAGATCATTAGACAGTATGCTCCATGTTCCTTTTCTGATTATGGCTGGGAAGCACTTAAAGCAGGGGTGCCATATTTTCCACTATCCTAATACGTCCTGATAATGAGTTTGGGGTCATATTTAACTTGTCTAAGTTGATGTTCAATTTATTATTAGGATGGAGAAATCCTTTGGGCAATGTCACACTTTTTTCACTTTTATGTCAGTCTGTGTCTCAAAACAGCACTCTTTTATCAATTAAGCACCACTTTCCTACTTAAAATCACTTGCTGAAGAGCTCTGCAGATAGAGACGGTAGTATGAACATTATAGTCATTCATAAAGAGAAGTCAAAGCGGTGTGAGGTTAGGATAAGAGAGGAAGATAAAGCAGGAGGGTTCGTTGGAGGCTCCCTGCTCTCTCAGAACGCTTTCCCTTTTACCGAGGTTTGGATGCTCTCACTGTTTTTCGGCTTAAAGAAGTTGTGGGAGAGCTGAGCCTGCTGTGCTGTTATAAAGAGCAGAAAGTGGGATCTTATGGCCAATTAAGTGCTTAAAGGCTTGAAGGAATTTGCAGACAGTCAGGAGTTCAGGTTACTTAGAGAACGCCTCGCTTTGATCTGAGAAAGAAGATGGTGGAGGAGACGTGAGCAGGTCCGTGAGAGGAAAACTCTAGTAAATGCTGAGGACTCCAAACTGGGATTTTTTTTCATTATTATGATTTAAAATGCCTGTGTTCATGTAAATGTGTGATGTTCAAACCACCTCAGTGAGATCCCACTGCTTTAAAAACAGTACCTCATCTCCTAAACTAGTGCTTCTCTTCTTCTAGCTCCTCACAAACCCTTTTTGTAGCAATAGCAGTTTTGTTTGTGTGAGAATTTGATGGCTGAAATAAAGCTGCTAAAACTCCTTGAAAGAGGCCAGTTGTTGGGCATTGTACAATAGGTCAGCTCCAGTTTGCCTGGATTTACAGCCCAGATTTTGACAATTGCAAATTGTGTGAAACATTTTTTGTTTGAATTTCTCTTTTCCCTGTTGTGGAGCCAAGAGTCTGGCTTTGTTTGCGTCTCTTTGGCCCTCGGTCGTAAACTTTCCAAGGAACAGTTGCTAAAGCGAGGAGAAAAAAAGTCAGTGATGTTTAGAAGCCGTGAAGCAATATCTAAAGTGCATGCTGGTGTGTTTGTGCGTCTGTTTGCAGTTCTCCGTGATGAGTTCAGACAGAACCCCAGTGACGTGATGGTGGCGGCAGGTGAGCCGGCGGTGATGGAATGCCAGCCCCCTCGTGGCCATCCCGAGCCCACCATCTCCTGGAAGAAAGACGGCGTCAACGTAGACGACAGAGACGAGCGCATAACGGTGAGTCCGAAACCATTCTAGGCCTTTATGTACTGTGTCATGTTTTTTCGTTTTGGCTCCACGTTAACAAGTTCGGACATGGAGTCCCAGACACTTCTCAGAAGCAAGGCAGCATTTAGAGGCAGTCAAGGCTGAACACACCATGCAGCAAATCAGTGAAAACAACACAAAACATTAATCGATAATAGAATTTAAAGTGGATTGTACAATTCATGGCAGTTATCCCACAAAACACAAGTGAAGCGTCTTACATTTCTGCATATTTATTCATCAGCCCTTGTCCTTGAAATCTCCGTAGTTCCATTCAAAGCCACTCAAACTAATACAGTCCTTGAATCAGTTGCATTAGTGTTTGTAAAGAGGCAGAGCAGCAGGTCAGATGCAGGTTGGAACTAAACTTCAGGAAGAGTGTTGGTGACCACTTATCTCCAGGCTTGAAACTAATGTCCAATCACTGATTTACAAATGCAATACACTCTTTTACAAAAGATACTACTAGTAAGCAAAGTAAGAGATGTGATTCTATCTGTACTTGGGTAAACATTTTATGTAGAACTTACTAACAACTTACAGTGTTAGAATGATCTAGGTATAGTTTATAGCCATTACAACTTATCAGATGTCAGAAAATCTCCAGATTGTGACATTATGTATTGTGGAAATTGCTTGTTTTGTGATATTATATTTTTCCCATATTTCCCACCCGTAAACTGCTGCATCGCTAATTAAGCCAATGTAGTATGAACTAAACCCACGTATAAATATTAAGAAGCCTATTTATCAGAACATGAAGTGTTTATTTGCTCAACAGATCTCACAATAGAATAAATGCAGACAGGCATGTATTCAGTTAGCTTAACAAGTTAGTGTAACCCATTCTAAATCATATCAACAAAAATTCTGTTTGGATATGGATTTATTCACCTGCTATAGTGATTTATTAGCATAAGCACCCTTAGTTCCCAAAAATGTCTAAACGGCTTCTCTCAGGTGGCTGTAGGGTGCTTTATGTTTGTATCTTTATTCTTGTGTAAAATAGGCAGCTATATTTCACAGCCCGGGGCAAACTTCTAGCCTTTTTAACATTTTGAACATTTCGTAAAGATAACGTACTGGCAAATGCTAACATTCGCACTGAGAGCAGAACTAATGACGCACTCCACTTATCCCTTAGTAAATCAGTCCTGCAGGCTTTAGTTCCGAAAGAAATACTGACGAATCTTTTTGCGGCCAGATAATCCTTTTGCAGACGACTGACCTTTCGTTTAACAGATGTGTACCGTTTCGTTTTGAATCATTTCACAAGTAGAGGAGCGTTGATTGGGGCTCGGAGTGTTTAAGTGGTGTAGTAGTCGACCCTGTCCCAAAGAATGAATGGGACACATTCAGCGGAGGGGAATGGAAGTTGCTGAAAAGTTGCTTTGCTGATTAAATACAGTCTTTGAACCCAGACCACCAATTAGTGTTTTAATTAAGTACGTGAGGAGCGGAGCCATGGAATCAATCACAGCTCTTTCCTTGTTACAAGCGAGAGAGGGAGAAAGAGAGACCTCGGTGTGTTCGGCACGGCCCTGACAAGATGTAGTGTTCCCTTCATTTATTTATAGGGGATTAAGGAAGAGGTGCTTTGGGGGTTGTTATCTTTAATCAGGCTGCTGGCAGTATGAGGGAAGATTCCGACTCAGCCCTTTGTGGCTAACAAAAGTGGATTTAGGATAAGCTCAGCATTCCCGGAGGAGGGGGTGTTGGAATTTAGGTACAATTTGCACATCTTGCCTTAATGGTTTTGTGTAGATGCAGCCAGGCTGATTGGGCTTTGTAGACCCTTGCTGTTGGAACAAAAAAGTCATTTTACAGAAGAATAAAAACATTCCCAACTTTTAAAGTATGTTAATGTAACAAAATGGTTTTCTAATTTATTTTGGCCCAATTTTGTCGGTTTGCTCTTTGTCAACTTAGAAAAGGACTGCTGGTATTTCCAAATTATATAAGAATGAAAAGTACAGGGTTTTCTTTAAACAACAGTATGTTTGTTGGGGGTGAGAATATGCATCAGGAACGTGTTTGTGCCGAGACTGTCAGGATTAGTTGATTAAACACAATTCACAATCATCAATTCATATTTACTTGATTTTAGTGACTTTTACGTCATTTTTTATGACTTTAATGACAGTTTGCATAATGTTACTGCGTATTTCCTTTTTTCTGCTAGTCTCTCTTACAGTAATGGCAATTTCTCCAGAATTAAATTGCCATAATTGTTCATTCAGAGAAATTTCTTTACAGTGATGGTAATGGGGGTTACGGTGCTTATAGCCATTTTATTTTACTACCCAAAATAGTCAGTGAACCTACATGTGTCTTTAGAGGTTTAAATGGAATGTTGATGATTTAAGTTAAATATGAGTATATAACACCTCTCCACTTTATGTGAATATTGAAATGCATTACAGGTGACAAACCTTGTCTGAGTTGTCAGGTGACTTTTTGTGAGGTAGTTTTTAGAGGCATTCAGCTCTTTAGATGACTGTTTCTAACACTGTGAACTTAAGAACAACTATGACTCTAATTTGTCTAGAGAGGCACTTTTTACTTCAAAGGTCTCTTTACAATGTAAAAACTGCTGGAAACTTTGAATGCATAGATTAATTGATTGCTTATATAATCGATGGTGGCAGTGTATGTGTGTATGAGTGTACTCTGTGTGTGTGTGTGTGTGTGTGTGTTTTATTACACAGCAAGATGTAAAATTTGCTTAGCACTCAACCCATTAAGTGTTGCTGCTGGTTCTGTTCAGTTATTTGACTGCTAAGCACTTTGACATCATTTCAACTGGGATTTAATGAAGGTGTATGAGTGCACTTATACTCACTCAGCATAAGAGCCTGGGCTTTTTAATGAGAGAAACAGCTGAGGTGGACTTTAATAAAAAAAACACGCCGCTCAGGCTTGAGCAGGTCAAATCTCAGCCGATTTACCAGAGAACGTGCCGGAATGCGCCGCGCTGGCCTTGACTGTCCAGACCCCTCCCGCTTTAGAGGGGGATTTACTTTTTTATTGTGTTCTAGCATGGCGCCTGATAAAAGCAGACACTAAACCACATGGATGCTCACATCACATCACACACACACACACACAGCTGCCCCTCTTCCACCCTCCTCTGCTGGTAAAATATGATGACGCACTGGGATGCGCTCTGGTGTAGCCGCGGCTTTTTATTGAGCTTCTCTGTGCTGCAGGATGGAGAATCACATTCGCACCTGTGCCCGAACAGGCCTCCAGGGATGGGTGATTGAAAACGTGGTAATGTTTGAAATCAAAAGACATTTGAGTCATCGTAGCTCACTGCTGAGACAAACACGTGGGTCTGACACAACACAGACCCCTCTAGATTTCTCTTGGAGCTGTAGGTAGTGAATGGCCAGCATTTATTACTGTGCAGGTTTGGGGTGGCACAAGGTCAGTCTGTGTGCTCTGATGAGATTCACAGAAGGTTTGACTAATATTCAGATGCCACTTTTTCATTCCTTCTGCTAATATTGAACATTTGTGGAACAAATGATGCTGCAAATCTGTTTCCACTTTAATTGTATAGCTGTTTTAAATTGAAGTACTTCACTTAAGATCTTTACTGTACACTTCACTTACAGTATTCAGCTGATGGTTTTATCCAAAGCGACTTCCATTCCCTGACTGCAGGGGACAGTCTCTCTGGAGCAACTTGGGACTTTTGCTCTTGGTCCAGTCCAAAAATCCAGGTGTGAAAGGTGCCTCAAGACCTTGATGGAGCGAAAGGTGGTCTGACGAAAAGAGGTGCTCTCAGTCCTGATCAAAGTGAACCATGGTTTGCAATCTGAAAACACTTCTTTCAGTTCAATTAAAAGATGTTGAAGAAGGCTGTGATTACCCATTAAACAACACATAAAGGAGAAGAATCAGAGGAGAAGTAAACATTTATTTTGAAATTTATCCTAACAATGAAATCAGAAGTCAGCTTACTCTAGTGGCATTAAATCTGTTCATTCATTTTTCTCCATTCAAACGTAAAAGGCTGTCCATTGGCTTCAGACCAACCTTGGTTCAGACCTTGGTCCCAACTTTAAAGCGTGAAAATGCTCTTAGTGTCCTAAACAACAATTTTTATAAACAAGGTGTGACTTTGAATAACCTTAGAGATCTAAAGATATAAAAACTCTTCACATAATGCAAAAGTTCTTCACCAGTTTAAAGGTTCTTCTATGAATCTGATGGACCAAATGTCTTAAAATGTTGCAAAATGTTCTCACACTTCCTATTCACAAAAAAAAATCCCTTAGAAAGGTTGTTTATGGTACCAAAAGTCATTCTTCTGATATTAATCGTTTTAAGAGTGTACTTAAAGTGCATCTTAAAGTATAATACTCAAACTTAAATGCTCAAAACATTTTCAAAAAAAAAAAAAAAACACATAGAAAAAGGTGTGTGCCAAAAACTGCTGGGATCGGCTCGCTAGCGGTACTAAGTATTAGACCAATGTTGATATTAGGTGTAGTTCTGATACTAATTTGTGTCTTGTGTTGCACTGATACTGTAATGACTGCTGCACCAGCCCTTACTGCAGGTATTATAGGGAGCACTTAACGCCAGATGTGGCACATTGTCTCAGAAGCTTTTGTTGTGTATTTGAGAGTGATTTTGTGCCTGCTGAATGCAGCAGGGCCTCAATGGCAGCACAGTGAGCTCCATGCAAGTGTTTCACTGTTTCTGCATTATCAGCATGACCAAATGACAACAGACAAAAGCTGTGTGGATAAAGCTATCTTCCTGCTATTGCCAGCACAATGCCCAGCCTGCGGGTGCCCTGAGCAACCCCCTGGTGTTTCCACAGCACTGTCAGAGTGCAGCTCTTTCACCCAGGACTGATTGGGTTGTCCACGTGTTTCGGGCCTAAATGGAGGGACCTGAATGGAAAATAAGTGAAGGTCCAGCGCACACAGGACCTTATCCATACACACACACACACACACAGGGACACACATTGTAGATGACGCCTGCACTCCATCACTTTGATAGCATACTTGAAAATAACGATTCAACATGAATCACACTTCCTCTGGTGACTTTGTGTCCTGGTTTCACAGTTTCTGTCTTCATTAGTTAGGGACAGGCAGGATGATACATGATGGTATGTGTACTGTCAGTACTTCAGAAACATTGGACAACTGCATGTATCATTGAAAAAATATAGGGAAAAAAGGCCTGCAAATACTAACTAGTTCTCAGCAACTGCATAAACTCCATAACACGACACTGATTGGATGTCAGTCCACTATGCCATGTCATGATTTACATACACCAGTTCAAAATTGAAGACTTGTATGCATTTGTGAGATCCTGCTGGTGTGGGTGTCCTCTTTTTCAGTGGCACACACAAAAGGAATGTATGCATTAATAGCTCCCCCTTGTGTAGAAAGTTATGACTGCTGAACATGAGTTTTGGTGAACTGTGGATTCCCTTTTTGTCACTTCAGTTGCAAAGTAGTCGCTAAGCCTTTTCATCAGAAATGTACATTTTAATTGAGCAATTCACTGAGCAATCATGACCGCCACGCACTTTATTCATTATTTTTATACTTTATAAATGTATATTTGCTGGCCCTCCTGTCCTTTTGAAGTAGTTAATAGATAGATTTTGATCCCAATATAACAATACATAGTCATGTAAAATGACCTTCAAGTATCATGATTTTCACTTTTAAAACTTAGCTAAGCTTTAAAATTAGCCATTTTTAATTGACACATTTCATTGAGTTAAGATGCCTTTCATTGAGCCTACATGAAGTCTCTGGGTTTTTACCATTTTGCCATCCCTTACTCTCTTTCTCCCTCTCTCTCCCCTCCCTTGCACCCACCCTCCCTCTCCTTGTCTCTCGCTACTGCCCTGACCTTATCTGCTTTGCGAGCCGTGTGCCATTTTAGCCACCAAGTCCCAGCTCAAACAAACAGTAACATAATGACACTTCAAAAACACTCCAGCACGCTGGGGTGCCTTAAATAAACTCTCCCTGCTTCCTCCTGCCTCCCTCCACTCCTTTGTT
>JBBPCY010000001.1:15034573-15044649 GCA_037974405.1 Brachyalestes nurse
GTGTGTGTGTGTGTGTGTGTGTGTGTGTGTGTGTGTCTGTGTCTGTGTGTGTGTGTGTGTGTGTGTGTGTGTGTGTGAGTGACAGGTAGAGGACCCTGCACTGTTCTTATGAGTGCCTCAGAACAATACGGGGCCCCTGACCTGAAATCAGATCCTCAGATCTTTGAGAATATATAAGAGCACCCCTACACATATAGACACAACAAATGGTTTAATGACATAATGTGTGTGTGTGTGTGTGTGTGTGTGTGTTTATGTGTTAGGGCTGACTGGAATAGAATTATTACATGCTTTAAAGTATATTCCCAATAATGTCTTTTGCCTATTTTTGCATAATAGAGAGATTCCTCTCATTTGTTATTTGTTGTGTTCGAAACCTCATATGACAGATTTACAGTCATAGAAACACAATTCAAAGCTTAAACTCAACATGACAACTGTACCATGAAGTGCAGATGCTTTAATCATATAAAGGTGTTCTAATCATGCAAAGTGTGTTCTTGTTTTGACAGTTTATAAGAATTTTGTGGTGAAACAAAGATTTTAAAAGTATTGTGATGTTTTGGATTTAATTAATAGACGTTCAAGGTTGTGTAAGTCCATTTACATAATTACAAATCACTGAAAAGACACAGCATCTACAATTTAGAAAAATGTTAAATTAAAAAGAAAGCGTTGAAAACAGGTTCTGCTGATTAAACTATTGATTTGGTTTTATGACGCTGAAATCGTCGCCTGTTGTTTTGCCCACGTTGGCATGTTGGCCACAAGGAGGAAAGTTAAAATCATTTTTTTCATCATTTATTTCATAATTCCCCATATGTGTAAGAATGATTCATTCTTTGACTTAAAACATTACAGTTTTCAATTTGAAACAAGTAGTTTTACATCGTTTGTTAGATTAGGGGCCAGATGAGTTGAAATCTGAAATCAACTCAAATTCTTAGTTTTACGAACTTTATTTTGCCTATTAAGTTTCTTTCAAGTGAGTGACTGAAGACGAGTTCATCTTCTTCACTTGAAAGTCGTTCAGCAGTCAAAACAAATACATTAAGAAACTTTGCAAAATCTTTTTCCTGATTCTTTCTTCCAGTCATCTTCTTTCTTAACGTCCTCTGTTCTGTTTGCAGATACGAGGTGGCAAGCTGATGATCACCAACACGCGGAAGAGTGATGCGGGGAAGTACGTGTGTGTGGGCACCAACATGATGGGCGAGCGAGACAGCGAGGTGGCTGAGCTGACTGTGCTGGGTACGAAAAGCTTTAAGAGCTTTTAAGTTCAGTTCAGTTCAGTTTCTCTGTTCACTTTAAATTTTGAACTATATTATAATGATGTAATTATATATTATATCAAATTCAGTAATGATAACAGTTGCTGAATAATAAAGCTTTAGATGAAAAATTAAATAATAAGCCTATAATCACATCTTAAGTGAACTTTTCCATTTTACCTTAAAGGAACTGCATAAAATTAATTCAGGTAAACGTTAAAGCGGAAAGTAAAAAAAGAACACTTTTAGACCCTGAGTTCAAGTTTCAGCACTGATGTTTTTGACAGTTGCAACATTTATATATAGCTTTGAATTAATCCCTTAAAACATGTTTTGCAGGCAGACAGAAACTAGTTCTAATGAATAAAAATCAGCATTATAAATGTTAGACCTGAATTTCTAATTATTCTAAGTAATATGTAACGTATTAGTAATATGTAAATTATGATCTTCTTGTATATATTATATATGAATAAATATTTGTTTTACATTCTGAGCTTCTTTGTAAAAAGTCTTCAGTAAAGTTTAAAGCTGAAGCTTGTAAAAGGAAATTGAGCGGAGAATGTGAAGTGGAAAGTTCTCAGAGCTGTGTTTAATCCTGAGTTATTTTTGACAAAGTGCTTCCTGAACTGTGGATCAAACACATATATACACATTATACATGTCAACATGCAACAGGACCTGAGTTTGGACTGAAACTGCAGTACATAATCACAACTGCAAACACATGGAAAGCTACTTTCTTTAACTCACTCTCTTGTTCTCTCTCTCTCTCTCTCTCTCTCTCTCTATCTCTCGCTCTCTTTCACTCTCTCTCACTCTTTCTCTCTCTCTCTCTCTCTCTCTCGCTCTCTCTCGCTCTCTCTCGCGCTCTCTCTCTCTCTCTCTCTCTCTCTCAGTCTCTGTCTCTCTCTCTCTCTCACACACACACACACACACACACACACACACACACACAGACAAACTGTTTGTTTATATGCAGGGGAGTATAAGAAACAGTCCAGATGTTGTGAGTTTGCTTACTTGTCTCCATGACAAGCGGAGGATGTCACTGACCCTTTTAATGACACAAACACACACCATACTGCTGATACATGTGTTTCTCTGCATACAAACTCTCTCTCTATCTCTTATTCTCTCTATCTCTCTTCCTTTTCTCTCTCTCTCTCTCTCTCGTATTCTCTCTCTCTCTCTTTCTCTCTCTCTCTCTTTTATTCTCTTTTTCTCTCTTATTCTCTCTTTCTTCCTCTCTCTCTCTCTCTCTCTCTCTCTACCTATATTTCTATGTCTATACATACTAAGTTAGGCACATCTACCAACTTTAGATACACTCATTGTCCATTTTATCTTACCATATAAATGCACTTTATAGACTGCAGTCTGTCTTTTTTTGCCGTTATTTTTGTTAGCCCCCTTTTCCCCATTCATCTATAGTCACAACCTCTACAAAACCACCAGTGAGCAGGAATTATTTGGTTGGTGGTTCATTCTCCGCTCAGGAGTCACACTGATGTGATAATAGAATGTTGGTGCATGAGTATGTGTGTGGGTGTGTGTGTGTTTGTAAGTGTGCTGGAATTCATGAACACCTCACTGTCGCTCACCTCACGGCTGGGCGAAAAATAGACAACCAACCAAAAATATCCAGCCAACAGTGTCCTGTGACCAGAAACTGACTGCTGCTTCAAAAGAACTATCATCAATAACTTCACATCTGCCAGGTGGACCAACAGGTTAGGTGTGTCTAATAGAGCGGACGCAGTGTTTAAAATTCTGTACCACACACACACACTCTAACATGAAATCGCCAAGTCAGTGTCACTGCTGTGCTGGGAATGACACGCCAGCCAAATAATACCTTGGGGGGATTAATGAAGGTGGTGAAGGCACTAATAAATGATGCAGAGAAACAGATGGACTACAGTCTGTAACTGTAGACCTGTAAACTACAACAAATGGTACTACACATGGTTAGTGGGGCTGATAAAGTGGACAATGAGTCGAGATACAAGGTGGCTTATATATATATGTGCGTGTGTATATACAGGACATCATGTCCTCCCCAGGTAGCAAGTCTGTGTCCGAACTGTTGAATTTAACTGCAGTTGAACTTCTGTTCTGTGTGTGTGTGTGTGTGTGTGTGTGTGTGTGTGTGTGTGTGTGTGTGTGTGTGTGTGTACAGAGAGACCCAGTTTTGTGCGCAGGCCGAGCAGTCAGTCGGTGTTGGTGGATCAGAGTGTGGAGTTCAGGTGTGAAGCTCAGGGAGACCCTGTCCCCACTGTCCGTTGGAGAAAAGAGGATGGAGAGCTGCCCAAGGGCAGGTACGAATCTGTGTGTGTGTATTTGTGTGTGTGGGTGTGTCTGTGTGTGCGTGTGCCTACTTTCAATCGAAGTCGAGGTTTGGATATGATTGCTTGGGTTTATACAGTTTATTGTCAAAATAAATCCATATATTTACAGCCCTTGTATTGATGTCTCTGTTAACTTTTTGAACTCTTTTTGAACCCTTTTTACTTGTGTGTGTGTGTGTGTGTGTGTGTGTGTGTGTATTTCAGGTTTGAGATCCGGGAGGACCACACTCTCAAGCTGAAGCGGCTGAGCTCAGCAGATGCAGGCTCTTACACCTGCCTGGCCGAGAACATGATGGGGAAAGCCGAGGCCACAGCCTCCCTTACGGTCCACGGTGAGACTTTTCATCCTTTACACACTCCTCGTGTAGTCTCTGAACACTTTTTAAGGGACTGCACATAAATATAAAGTAGCACGATAGATATGCTGCATACATTTTTACAAGGGTCAAAACATTGTTAACTTAATTATATTAAATTACATTTCATTTCAAGTCATTTTGGGTCAAATGTGTTGGCCCATTCATCATGGCACTTTCACACATGTCAAAAAAAAGATGATGTACTGTAGCCTGTAACTCAAGAACCCCTGCTAGTTTACACTGTCAGACACAAAATCTGAAGTGTTTTGAAGCTCAGGCGTAGTTTCCACTGGGGACAGATGGGGACATATCCCCTCCCCTCCACTCCCGCCCGCAAAACATGAGAGGTCTACTCAGCCTAGCTGTCGTAATCTGGATAATAAAATCAGAATTATAACTCGGCTCGACTGATAAATATTCATGTGCACTAAACTACACTACTGGATCAGTGGGCTACATCCGTTGCCATGGTTACACGCCAACTCCATGGTGTCACCTGGCATTTCCTCACAGTAGTGAAGCGACTCATCAGACCACTGTACTGTCTGATACTGTCTGACCCCTTTCAGTCACTATCACTCCACTGCTGAGGAGGAACAGGACGACCTCGGTGAAGCTTCTCCCTGATGTTCCACCCTGACCTCTCGAGCTGGACTTTAAATCTGGTCTGTCAGCCATAAGGGGTTAGATAAGAGCATAAGCCTGGTTTAAATATGTATGCTGGAGCAGGAAGTGGAGAGTAAGCCCCCTTCAGTGAGAAAAGGGGGGTGTTAGTCTGTTTTACCCATTAAAGCCCTCAGGACTTCTCTCCCATGGCAGACAGCCTGGGAAGAAGAAAGGAGAGCGGGGTGACAAACGGAGAAATAAAACAGCACAGAAATAAAACGGCAAGAGGCAAATTCAGGAGGGACTTACATTTACCAGCGGCTGTTACTGACAGCTTCAGGCTGAGCTTCAAGAATGATTTCTGTCTTCATATCTCAGACCTGGCCAGAAACTACAGGGCAGGTGACTACAGAGGCTGTCCTTACCAGGTGCATATCTAGAGAGGGAGAAAGGGGAATTCCACCAATTTCTGCACAGTTCAAGAGCTGAGAGTAGTTTGATGTTAAATCCCTTACTTAAAAAAACATACTGGACTGTGTTTTCTTTGCAATATTGCTGAGTGGAACCAGGAGTCAAGAAATAAAATAGCCATTTTTTTTACTATCCAGAACCAGTGAATCCAACTTGTGTCTTCTGAGTTTTTATATATAAAATACTGATACTAGTGATAAATGTAGAGTAATAATTTGCCATATTATGCCCTATATGAAAATACATTTTGAGTAAAAAAATCTCAAAACCGTCTTAAAATAGTATCTCAGACACCAAGCAACAACGTCTGGTTCCAGTTACATTGTGAACTATTCTGATTCAATTAGTTTCTCCAGAATAACCAACAGTAACTCTTTCTGAATGATTCCAGATTTAAATATGCTGACATTGGAGAAATAAATGGGATTTTCTGTTCATTTACATTTACACCATTTCATATTTACTATTCCCTCAAACCTAAAAAAAACCTTGTTAATATTTACGCAGTGCTGAACAGATTGCCATATAAAGGTCTTTTCAAGTCAATTAGCTTCAGTTAGAGTTGGAACAAAACAGCCCTTGTCACCAAAGCCTTGTCTTGGTCTCATAACTGTTAAAGCAGGTTTTATTCTGTTCTGGATACATGCAGGGCACCAGTGTCGACCGGCGTGTGCTCAACAGTAAATTATGACAAAGACGTATTCCTTTTTCGCCTTTGCCGTGACAGACCACTGTAAACATTTAGCTCGGCTGAGTGTGAGTATTTCACACTCAAATCAGCCAAGTCCTCGGTGAACAAAGTCAGCATTGTGCATTGAAGCCCCTGAGCAATTTCTTTTTTCCTGCTCAGCTCTGGTTACGAGAGTTCGCTACAAGCGCAATCAGTGACTTATTGTTTCACGTCTGTGTTAAGCTGTCTCCGACGCTGGTTCTGCACTTATAAACACGTCAGCTCCAATACCTTGTCTGCTTTGTACAGCACCTTGTAATTGGATGTGCCTTTGGCTCAAGACTCAGTTCCAAGCAGCTGAATGAATGATATTTATCGCAGATTAATTTAGATGGGGAGGGTTGTCCAGAGGGCAGAAGAAATTCTTTATTTGAGCAGATATCTTTTGTTTGAAGTGAATATAAAGTTACACACACACACACAGATAAATGGTTCAGAATAAAAAATCAGCCGTGGAAAGATAATGCAGGGTTACAAACGAGGCCTCCCTCCTGTGGTAATTTAGTCATTAGTGTTGATTTATTTGCGGAAAGCGGCAGAATGCGGTGGAAGTCCCGGGAGTGGCTGTGCTAATGGGCCATGCTCGGGGAGTGGAAAGGGTGCGGGAAGCCTCGCCAAAAAGAGAGAGGTGGGGAGAATGGCACCGATTTAGACGGAGCACGCCAAGGCCACTCTTCGCTCAGCTGTTCTCAAATTCATCAACGTCCTTAGTTCAGCGTCCTTAAAAATATACGTGTTTTCACTCGCCTGATAAACACGGGGGTTACTGGAGTGCTCCGTGATGGGAAATATATCCCACAATGATCCAAAATACAGATAGAGGAGTGATTAAACTGCGCTTTAGTTTGTTTTTCTAGATCCAGATCTAGAAAATTGTCCCCTATCCGTCATCTCCTTTATAACATTTAAAGTCAGCCTGACTGAATTGAGTCCAGATGCATTAAAGGGTGATTCCACAGATATTTCTACATTTTTTAATAATTCCATTGCTGGATTTGTTGTGAAATGGCTCAGTGTTGAGAAACTTACGGTCACAAATCTCCTTACAGAGGTAGTGATGGGAACCAGGGATCATAATATCTTTAATGCAAAAAAAATGTTTTATTTATAACGAAACCCACCAGTTAACCTATACATGTTTTCTGAGTTTACTGATAATAACTGATAATGACAAATTTGAGGTTAAACATTTTTCTTCAGGTACTATTTTGCCTTACAATGCCTTGCATGTACCACTCCACCATAAATTGATTATAAAAAGTGTGTGTTTTAGGCTTAAACCTTGGTAAATCAGTGCCTTAACCATTGAGTAACCAGCAGCAATAAACATTTTCGAGGTCTGGTTCCCATCACCACTGTTAACTCGTCTCTGACTCTTCACATGTCTTCAGAATGAAGCGTTTCATATCAAACCACTTTGAAAATGCTGAATTTTTGCTTTAATTTCTATAGGCTTCTGTTGCTTTATGGCTTAAAGCACTGTGGAAAGATCCCGGTCTAGAAAAACAGGTCTAAAGTGTTTTCTGGATGTTCATTACACATTCTGGTCTTTTTTGTGCGAGTAATTTGTGTATAAGTACTGTAATAGTGTGTGTATGCGTGAGTGCTATTCACATGCCATGAATTGTTTTTTTTGCTTCATAAATGCACCATTGTACTGTTTTCTTTAAAAGTACTGCTGTCATTTCAGTCACTTTTTTGCATCATGTATATTGTTATGATTTCTTTACTCATCTATCATGTGTTGTGTTTTTTTTCTGTTCTTATCTTTTTCCTCTTTCAGTTGTGTCTGGTAAGTGTCACCCGTCACCCTATTCACTGCACTGACAGCAACAGGAAGTTGTCAGAAGCACCATCCATCCACCTTCCATCCTTCCACCAATCAGCATGCTTGTCTCGGTTGTCACCGAGAACAGTGACAGCGCTGTACGCTCGGGTAAAACTAATGCTTGTCCCGAGTGCTCAAGGTAATGTCGAAAATTGCCTCGTTTTATTGCTTAGCGCTTCGCGTCTTGCGAAATTTTCATCAGATGTCATTGGACAAAGCACGAGTGTATGTGAAGTGACAGGGCCCAAGATTGCTTTTAGGGGTAAAGCAGGGGCTGCTGGCTGTAAAGAGAAGCGGTGGGCAGTAGAGGATGCGATGATATTGGGGGTGGGGGATGTACCTGCTGTCACTTCTTATTAGCATCTGTATCCTGATCGAAAACATAGAGGGCTTTTTTGCGCCCTTATCGCTCTTAAGGCGTGGTGTCTCGTCAAAAAGCAGCATCCGTTTAACACCGGCGCTCTCACTCTGAGACAGATTCTGTCATTAAGATGCATGAAAAGCCAGCGTCCCACGCCCAGCCAGAGCCATTAAGCAGTGTCAGATCGGGACAGATGGCCTAAATTTATCCCCCATTTCAATGGAAATGTTATCGCTGCGTGCCCTTGCCCATGCAAATGAAGGAACTGTGGGGGTCACACCAGTTTTCAGTTCATTTACATTTGTTTTTATAGCCCCTCCCCTTATACACACACACACCCCTCTGCGTTTAGAGTTAGTCAGACTTCCTTTTAATCAGCCTCTATATTAGAAATATCAGCCTCTGTTTTTAAGAATATGAAGAGTGATCCAGATCATTATACACTCTCAAATATAAAAGTGCTAAAAGGAATCTTTTTAGTCATTGATATCTTTTTTGCGCCCTAAAAGAGCGTAAGGAACCTTTCAGACCCTTCAATGGCAAAGACGCCCCATGTATTATGTAAAATAATAATTAATCATTAAGCCACTTTGTGCTGATTTACTACTTAGTAATAAGACTTAGAATGTGGTAAGCTTGGGCATGTAAAATAATCAAGAACCTTCATGTAATGGTAAAGTTCTAGACCAATTACAGGTTTCTACTGTGTGACCGACTGTATTATAATACCAGTGACTACAGATAATTACAGTGTTGTTGTATAGTCATTTTCATCTCAGCAATTAACACACACTGACTTTTGGACACTCTTGCAGTGCCTCCCGTGTTTGCTGTGCGGCCGAGGAATCAGGTCGTGGGGGTGGGACGCACTGTGACCTTTCAGTGTGAGGCCACTGGTAGCCCCCAACCAGCCATCTTCTGGCAGAGAGA
This sequence comes from Brachyalestes nurse, assembly GCA_037974405.1. NCBI lineage: Eukaryota > Metazoa > Chordata > Actinopteri > Characiformes > Alestidae > Brachyalestes > Brachyalestes nurse. Next base: position 15,043,481 of record JBBPCY010000001.1, read on the forward strand.
GGGGAGTCAGGTAAGAAAGAGAGAGAGAATGACCAGTATCAACAGTACATGTAGCCTTTAAGTTACATTTGTTTACTGTTTAATGCATTTCTGGGTTATGATGAGCAAAATATGCTGCCGCTATCCTTGTCATTTCTATTCGTTAAGAAGCATGAACACCAGCCTAAACTGTGATAGATTTCTTTTTTCCTTCCCTAACATCTTTATTTTTCTTTGATTTATCATGGCTTGATAATAGGCTCCCCCTTCCCCCCCATCATGAAGCAGATTTATGGAGTAGACAGAGTTACAGCCCCAGCTGTGCTTATTAAACACACCTCCAGTGCACACAGAAACACACACTGCTTCAGACAGGCAGCCGGAGGACTCACTGTACACAGTTCTATCAGTGCACTAAGCAGCCGTCGTGATGTAGATTATGGAAGTGACGTCCAGAGCTAAAGAGCGTCCTCGATCATCTCGCCAAGAGGGCAAATTCATCCATCCAGCTCCTGGAGGCCTTTTGGAGTCGTAAAACTCCATTTGAACTTTGACGAAAGCTTTGGTTGACTGCTCTGGCGCAGAGTATCTTTTTTAAATGGTGTAAAGGCTCAGTCAACTTCACACACCAAACGTGCCCTGGCAGGTCAGCTATGACTTGTATCAATGAGATCTTGGGGTCCTGTCAGGTACTTTTTTTTCTCTCCGCCTCAGTTTTGTTCTCTCAACCTCTTTCTCTTCTCTGCAGAACCTGCTGTTTTCTTCTCAGCCGCCGCAGCCCTCCAGCCGCTTCTCCGTGTCTCAGACGGGCGATCTGACCATCACGGGCGTAGAGAGGGGAGATGCTGGGTACTACAGCTGCCAGGCCCTCAATATTGCAGGCAGCGTGATCACTAAAGCTCTGCTGGAGGTCACAGACAGTAAGAAAAGGGCACACATACACACATAAAATGACCATGATAATATGACAGAAATATACACGACCAGTCAAAGGTTTGGACACACCTTCTCATTCAATGGTTTTTCTTTGTTTTTATTATTTTCTACATTTTAGATTAATATTGAAAAACAAAATGATGAAGGAACACATGGGTTTGTGCAATAAACAAAAGAAGTTAAACAAACCAGAATATGTTTTGTAATAAGGTAATGATGGACTGTTGTTTTTTTACTTAGTTAAGTGGTTCTTG
>JBBPCY010000001.1:15050199-15065688 GCA_037974405.1 Brachyalestes nurse
CTATCAGAAATCACCAGTAGTGTTACGTCACGTCTGTACACTGTAACACTGCAACGCCAGCATTTCTTAAACACGGTCAATCAGTGGCGGGAGAATGGACGGAGAATGACTCTTCATGCCGCATCCATGGCCATATTTAGAGTCGATGTTTAAGTTTACTGAAAAGATTAAAAAATCATATCGTTTTAAGTCTGTGTCATGTTTGCCTTAAACAAACTGCTGCATTTACAGCGGTTCAGTTCAACTATATAGTACATACACATACCTTTTGTGTAGGTGTGTAGTGTAGTGTGTAGGTGTGTTTCATTCTGTAACATTCTACCTTATTTCTTATGCTACATCTTCTACAAGCAAGTTAGATGCATTGGGTATTAAAAGTGTGGTACTTAAGTATTAAGTTTTAAGTATATACTTAAGTATTTTTGGAAGGAAGTACTTAAACTTAAGTGAAATTTGACTGTATGACTTTCACTTGTATTGAAAGTATCTGTACTTTCACTTAAGTAATGAAGTTAGGTACTTTGTCCGCCTCTGCAGAAGAGCCAATCAGAACAAAGATCATTTACATATTCATAGTAACAGGAACATACAGTTTTATATAGAATGGATATAAAAACTAATTTGGTGTATAAAACTGAATAAATACCAGAAATGGTACAAGAAAAGTGTGAAATATGGAGAGCGTGTTGTTTGTGTTGCCAGAGGTGTTTGGTCCTGCATTAAGTGTGTTGTGATGGTTTCCTCCAGTCATGCATCAGGCAGCAGCTGGCAAACGCTGGCGGAGCATGTGAAGATGGAGAGCTATGTGCTAAAGGGCCTGAAGCCCAGCGCTGTCTACCTGTTCCTGGTGAGAGCAGCTAACGCATACGGCCTCAGTGACCCAAGTCCCATCAGCGATGCTGTCAAAACACAGGGTGAGTTCTCCTAGCCTGAGGACAGAAAGCTATATACAGTACAGTGCAAAAGTCTTAGGCACCTTTGCAGATTGTTTAAAGCCAGTTTTCTCAGCGTGTGATAAAGTGTCTTTCTGCTGGCAAAGTTAACTTTAGAATAAACACAAACAAACAAGAAAGCATTAAAAAGTATCAAGATTTGTTTTGTTTGTATAAAAGTAGTTGATGGTTCAGTTCCAGATTCCTTCTCGGTTCCTCCAGCCGTTGCTTAGATTTGTGAGATTCCATCAGCAGCTCCTGATTTAATTTAATGAAGAACTGACAAACCAAGTGATACTGGAGTTCCACATAGAACATATTGATGAATCGTACATAAAATCACTATTTACTGTAGAATGTTATTTGTATTTATTCTTTTTAGTTTTTTTCGTTTGTATTTAGTATGTTTAGTCGTATTGATATGAAAAAAAAAACTTTAACTGCTCATTTTTTTTTTTGCCAGTGCCAGTTGGACTTCTTTTCTTATGGACGTTTTTGACTAAATTGTCTTTTGTTTGTCAACAAATAAAGCATTTCAAATGTGTGCACGCAGACATTCCTCCGACCAGTCAGGGAGTGGAACACGGACAGATCCAGCGAGAGCTGGGGGATGTTGTTATCCACCTCCACAATCCCACCATCCTGTCCTCCTCCTCCATTCGAGTGCAGTGGACCGTGAGTACACACACTTCCCTCAGTTCAGTCGCTCTCTGACAGGACTGCTAACAGTGCAGGCCCCAACGTCTTTCTAAGGGTTTTTTAAATGGGGAATTCCACATTTTTTAAACATTTCTACACATTTCAGTTCAGTGGTTAGATATGAAATGGTGCATAACCTATTGACTCTCTTAACACATGTAGTGATGCGAACCAGGGGTTTGCAATATCAGCAACACAAATATAGACATTTCCTCTACTATTCAAAACCACTGGTGAACCTCCACTTGAGTTTTTATATTGTAATGTTGAGACACTGCATGTTTGTCTCTGCCATGAGTGGATTTGACAAATGCACCAAAAACATGATCTCAGACCAATTGGAAAACAATGTTTCAGACATCGAGCAGCATGATCACTGAGGGAACTTTCAAAGGCATTGAAAACCACCATTGTGAAACATTCTGACCTGTAGTATTATGACTTTTCAGGATAGAATGTACATATTGTTACACTGTTCACAACAAATCGCTAACTTGTGGCTTTGTTTGCATGTTGACACTATAATTATGCGTAACATCCACTCATTTGCACTCCCTTAGACTTCGTATAGGCCACAAACAATCAGGTAATATCTGTAGAGTTGCGCGAAACAGGGAAACGGTGGAAATGTGTTCAGTGTGGGGTAATTTAAGCCGGATCTCTGGCTCTCGTTTTCTACTCACCTCTAAAAGGCGAACCCGTGAGTACCGTGTTTCATATGTGCAATTTGGACCCTTCGCACTTTTTGAGGGCGTAATGAGTTGCAGCTGAGACGACAGCAGTTTTATTGGTTCGGATCAAGAGAGCATTAAATGCTTTACAAGCGTACACTGTTCTCTTTGCATTGGAACCATATGGAGGTGATCCCACTCTTATGTTTACGCAACAGCTCCAAGGCTACTGAATCATATTACTGAAAAAAAATTAAATCAACATGCTAAATATGATTATCACTGCGTTCTTGCTCTTTTAGTGTTATTGTTACAACTCACATCCTTATGAGACATGTATATTTTAAGTGCTAAATCCTTTAATACTGCGACTGTTTTTCGAAGCTTTCCCCTAAGGCAGCAGTTCTGATTTGCGAAGTATTTGCATAATGTCTCACAGTAACATGTGATCCTCCTACATCCGCAAGATGCCACAAAGTACCACAGTGGAAGTAGACGGTTCCTGTTGGAATACTTTATAGCTGCCATGTGGTGGACTCCTCCAGCTGGATCCTGCCGCTGGACCAGCACTCTGCTAGCCATTTCTAATGTTAAGCAGAAGCAGAGGGAGAGGAAGTTTCAGGCTGAGCTTTTACATTTTGTGGTCAGTCTGGAGATGGACAAAATCAGTTATCTGCCACTCAATGATAGCCTAAGACCTCCAGAAGCCTGGGAGGTCTGTAGGTGGAAACTTCTGTCTGTAGGTGGAATCCTCCAAATCTGAGAGGCTTTTTCTGGTCAAAGATGGAAAATGTAGCTCAAATGCAGTGAAAACTTCAAGTGTTGGCTTTTATATCCTTACCATAATGTTTGCTTCAGCTTTAGAGACACTTTAGCTTCAGAGCTTAAGATTAAAACACTTTTTTTAATAGATATTGTCTTTAATTGCCTATGATCTGTACGTTTAAACTGCGTTACATTTATACTTTTTATATATATATATATATATATAGAGCGAGATAGAGAGAGAAACTGCACTAATATTTTAGCATCAATAAATGAGTAATGTGTAAAAAACTATTCAGAATGGTTTGATGTGAAAGGCTTCATTCTACCGAGGCAGAATTGTTCACAGCAGTGGTGATAGGAACTGGATGTCGGAGGAGTTTAATGCGCGTATAAGCTTCCTCATTGAAAGTTATTATGTGATGTGGTAGGGATTGTTTTTTAGTAGGTTTGAGTGACGATTAAGGCCTAAAATGTAATTTTTTTTTTTATTTGGGTTTGTGCTTTATGCTTTTGCCAAAGCTATTAATTAAAGTTAACTTACCAGACTAGCTTCTTTACTGTTTCATATAAAGTCCATTACTCTAACAGTGTTCTCTGCTTGTAGGTGGAGCAGCAGTCGCAGTATATCCAGGGCTATAAAGTGATGTACCGGGTGTCCTCTGAGACGGGTCAGGCCCGGAGCGACTGGGCCGTGTTTGAGGTGCGGACTCCAGGAGAGTATACCGCTCTGATCACTCAGCTGCGCAAGGGCACCACCTACGAGTTCAAAGTGCGGCCCTTTTTCAACGAGTTCCAGGGCACGGACAGCGACATCAAAGTGGGCAAGACGCTAGAAGAAGGTGAGGGCCAACTGTCTGCCTCATAGCCTGTTTATCCCTTCCTATTTTATACATTCCTGCTTTTATCTCACTCACTTCATGCCTTTAAAGAGCCCATATCGTGTAAAATGGTCTGTCTATTTGATGTAGAATGTAAACATCATTAAATTTTCAAAATAAGTTCAAAATTCATTCTCCAACCCACCACTACACCCAGCTGCAGAAGATCCAGTTTTGAATGTGAATTGTTTTTGTGATGATCACATATATATAAATTATATATTTGCTGCTTGATTAGCTGAGAGCAGTTCAGTCCGTTCCCACTGAATTTTTTGAGGCAGGCCAATACAGGGCAGCCAAGATCCTACAATTATTTTTAATTTACTTGTTATAAAAATCAGGAAAATTGTAAGATATGGGGTCCTTAACATATATAGTCCCTCCCGTCACGCACATGTTATGAGCATTATGTCACTCTGGGTTACTTAAGTGTGTGCTTCTGTATATATATGTATATTCGTGGGAGCAGCTCAGGCACACAGCATGTTGTGCTGCTTCAGAGCTGTGGTCTTTCCGGAGGGCCGACTGAGCCGTAGCGGTTTGAGTTTGCACTCGGAAAGCCAAACAGCAGATGGGAAACCGAAATGTAACGAACGCAACACAAATGCCGTACTAATTGTTCATTGGGTGTGGTAGTCTGTGGCTCTGCAAATCCAGAGGGATTTGGTTTACTTCCAGAGTTCACTTGGAGTGTGTGTTTGTGTGTGTGTTTGTCTGTGTTTCTGTGTGTGTGTGTGTGTGTTTATGAGAAAGCGGGAAATGACTGTGAAAAAAGAATGTCGAAAAAAAGAGTTAGAAAACAGCTGGATTTGCTCTTAGACACTGAATTGCTCATAAGGGGCTGGAGTTTTACATTCACGCTGCAATTTAGCGCCTGAGTTACTTCAGCGCTCCAGTGACTCGTCTCAGTTCAAAATAAACATCTCAAAACATGCCGTTTCAGGCATGTGACCTGATATCTTACATTTTATTGAGCTCTGTATCTCACACACACACACACAATGCAAATATACATTACTAATGTACATAACATATTCACTGTTCACATCATTTTATGATTCATATTAACTGTAATATCATCGCTCTTAGTACCAAATCTCCATTACAGGGGAAGGAAAAAAACATCCTTCACTGTGAGTAAATGTTAGCCATTTTTATTTAGAGTGATTTTGGCTTGTTTCTTTTGGTCCATTCATCATGAAATTTAGACCCAGCATAAAAGGCAGCTGAGGTTTCTGATAGTGTAAACAACTTTAATAGCATACATTTGTTTGGCACTTTTTTAGTAAGTGTTACAAGGTTTTTTGTTTTTATTATGAGTGATTTTTGAATGTTTCTGATGGTCCATTCATCATGAAATTTTGGCCCAGCATAAAAGGCAGCTGATACAGTGTAACTATTTTCGTCTTTGATGAATAAGCATAAATTTGCCACTTTTGAACTTTTGTACTGTCTCCTCTCAGCCCCCAGCGCAGCCCCTAGGGGAGTGACGGTAACGGAGAGTGGAGACAACGGCACGGCCGTCCTGTTGTCCTGGCAGGCACCTCCGGAGGACGAGCAGAACGGAGTGGTCCAAGAGTACAGGGTGAGAGAGAGAGGGGGGCGGAGGGGTGATAAGGATGAGAAAATGCTGGCAGTCACTCAGTCAGGCCGTCTCACACAACATCACGGGAGGGCCAGTGAGGGATTCAGCTGAGAAAGTGGAGCGGAGGAAGGACTTGAGGGGGAAAGTACAGCAATCATTGTAGAATGCTGCCACCTGGTGGACATGTGTAGACTCACTTCTGCATCTCAGAGATCTTTCTATTGAAAATTCATTTGAAACAGCAGAGACAAATATCACATGATCCACATAATGCACATTAGGCTTGTGAATAAGGTATTTTTTTTAAAGATTTTTTGGAAAGATTCTTCATCCATCCAGGTATTCAATGCGCAGCAGTCTACATGTTATGTCTCCTTTTTATTTCTTAGAAGACATTCTATTTTTTAATCAATACGTCTTTACTTCCATTTATTTCTAATTGTATCTCCTTTCGTGCCCTCTACACCCAGTTAGAGGCTTTTGTGACCTGTGGTGCTTATATGATATTCCGCTCAGGTCTTTACTGTTTAATGGGATCCCGGTGTGCTGTCGGTTTAATAGTGGATTAGAGTTGGAGGGGGGTGGATAAAAAATAAAGTTTGAAGTAAAGTGGCTGTTCATTTCCAGGTAAATGTTTTTTTTCTGCCTGTGGCAGGGGCGTTTGCAAATAATTTCATGCTTGTTAAATCTGGCAAGAGCACACAATTCTTTCCCTAATCGCTTCCCCCGTTCACTCCCGCTGCTTCTTACCCCCGCCATGCCTCAAAAGCCTGAGGATTGTCATCATTTCCAGGAAAGAGACGGACTAGAAGAGAACATTCAGGCCAAAAACGCGGTTAGACTGAACTGCATTGCATCAAGCTTGTGATGTGCCTTTTTCTCTGACCCTTTAGACTGGAGAGCCAAGGCGGTATCACTTTCAGTCCAGAGTTAGAGCACTTTTCTCGGACAGCAACGTCATAATAGTGCAGGCTGGAGTTTTTACATGGTTATATAGGGCACGGACAGACGGCAGTCTGTTATGACTCCACACTAACGGAAGCAGTTCAAGGTTGAATGAACTCACAGAAACTCAATTAATTGTGAGGGAAAAACTACAACCTTTCCCAGAGAAGTTTCCATTATCCTGGGTTTGGCTCAATCAGATTACATGACCTGTAGGAAGCTCTGAGTTATGAAACATCATAACACTGTCGAAAATGACATGGCTCCTATTTCATACGAGGAAAACCCTCAATAATACGTTCTGAGGTAAGACATAGCAACACCAAATGCCAAGAGTATATAGTGTTTCAATTCTTCATTATAATGGATTGTAGTCTTATAAATATGTGCACATTTTCGTGCCAAAACCAAATTCTCCAGCTATTTTCAAGTATAAATTTAAATGGGGTTTTAAACACATTTCTAAATGAATGTAATAATCAAACCAAACTCATTATGGTCTGAGATTTCACAGTGCATTAATTATGCATTGGTCATTTACACCCCGGCCAATTCCTCAGTCCAGCTCTCTTCCTCTACTCTTAGATCTGGTGTTTGGGGAACGAAAGCCGCTACCACATTAACCGCACAGTGGACGGGTCCACCTTCTCCATAATCATCTCAGGACTGGTTCCAGGCGTCCGCTACAGTGTGGAAGTGGCGGCTAGCACCGGAGCTGGACCTGGAGTGAAGAGTGAACTCACCTCCTTCCGGCTGGGTAAGTCACCTCACTAAATTCCCCTCAGTTTGCCCAAATGTGCTATAAATCAGAAAACCTTAAGTCCTGGAGGGAACTGCTTATGGTATGACTGCACAGACACATAGATGATATATATATATATATTAGGGCTGTTATGGTACGTGGGTCACGGTTCGGTACATGATGTCGTACGGAGAATACACGGTACGACAGAGAAGACGTGACTGAAGTAATGCGGATCCCTACGGTATCACAGAGGGACCAAAAAGCGCCAGTAAATCGTAAACCTGGGTCGTAGTGTGGTGCAATAGTGCCACCTACTGGCGTAAGCTGCCTTACACATACATAAAAATATAAGCAAAAGTGTGTGTTTACTGGTTAATACACTGCTGTTTATTTAAAATAAACTACAACAAACCAAGCCTCATTCTTTAGAACTTTTTGTTACTTAACTTCGCTGTATCGTGAACCGTACCGAACCGTGATGTCAGAACTATAGTGTGAACCGAACCGTGACCTTTCTGTACCATTACACCCTATTACTTCTTGTCAAAATACTGTCAAATGAGTCACTTTTTAAATTGTGTTTTCTGTCTTTCTGGTCATTACAACTCACTGTTGTGTAAAGAAAGTGTCAGGGCTTTCACTTTAGACGTCTGAGCCACATCTTCAACCTATTTATGACAAGGAGTGTATTCAAAATTGATACCAGTTGCTGCAACTGTTTATTTGAGCCCCGGTACATAATCATGCCATAAACAAGTCAATGAAGATGTCATATGCTGTCACGTCAGATTATTTAGTATGATGGTGTCGTTTCCCTTGCCGTGCTCTGTCATAGCCTGTGTCATGTTTGATGTCATTACAGCTGACTAGAGTACACAGTACAAATGAACAAATGACATACATTACCAGTCAAAGGTTTTTACACACACTGTGATTTTCTACATTTGTATTAATATTTATAAATACATTCTGTATTCTTTGCTAGCAAACACATTTACAGTATATTCACTTTGTGAGTACCTTTATTAACCGGAAAATGTCATATTTTTATTCCTCACTACTGACCCCACCTAACTGGCCACTTAATAAAATTATAATTATAATGTGGATTGCCAGACAACTGTTATATACAATATTTAATGATGAAACAGTTAACGGGTGCATTAAAAGGACAGTCTAGAATCTGACTCTGCACCACACAATCAGTTAATAGGATGTCAGACATGCACTATTACAGATTCTTTCACCTTATAAAGGAAACTCATGACAGCATACGTATTACCAAAACACTCCTACTGTAAAAAGGGTTGTGACTTAAAGATGATCTGAAATTCAAAGAATTACATGTTCTTTTTCTACATACTTCGAAACTGACTACATAATCAGCTGACTTTTACTCCATGTCAAAAGGTTATGGTGAATGGATCAGTAGGAATGGTCTAGAATTGCTTTACATCATTGTTACATTAACTTACATTGAAAGTAGTTTTTTGGAGATACAAGGTTTTGTTCCAACAGTGCTGGTGCATTGCACTGTACACCCTGTTTCCATGTTAGATTCAGTTTGAAGCACTTAATCCAAATGTACTGGATCATGAACAATAGATTTTATTATATAAACACTTCGCACCTTTGCTGAGAGGAGAGTTATGAGCCTTGACTTGTTCCCACAGAAGAAGTTGGTGTCATTGGTTAAAGGAGTAATTGAAATAATTAGATCAGCGTTAGCTCTGGCACAGTGCCACGTGAGGTGGTTGAATGACAGGAGAGCTCATAAATTTAATCTGCTTTCAGAGTAAAAGTAATTCTAATTTAATTGAGGTTTGAGCCTTGATTACTGTCAGTCTGTTGGCAATAAAGAATGGACTATTATTTGTACGTTTGGAGACAGCAGATGAAGGGCACCCTCGTTAATGGGGGTTTAATGCGACTGTGAACTGCATAAACAAGCACACACCTACATGTGCTCAGAGCTGAGAGATGACTTTACTGGCACGAGCCTTGATCTGTCTGGTGGAACTGGGAGTGAGATGCAGTGTTTTCTGCTGTTTCTTGTAGTTGCTTGCTTAACAAAATATAGAATTGATCGAGAAAATGAACTGAAACTCAACTTTAGTACTTGTTCATACTAAATAAAATTTTTGATTTCTTTGATTTCCAACTTTTCGAAGCTGGGACAATAATAGACATGATCACATATACATACATACATACATACATACGCAAACACACACTCACACACACATATATATATATATACACTCTCTATAGACAAAAGTATTAGGACTGCCCATCCCTGGCCACTTCAGTTCAAGAAGCCAGAGTTGTGTCCCAATACTTTTGTCCATATGAGATAGATATATATATATATATATATATGCTAATTATAATTATGCTAGTTGTCTGAATTTACTGTACAGCTCTTATTTCCTGTAAGAGATTTTCTCGAAGAGACAAAAACAGTTGTAGCAGTGACTGAGTCTTCTCTGTGCTATATAGAGGAGGCTGATGGGAAACTGCACTCCGTTGGTGTCTCTTACTATTTAAAATGGAAAAGCCAAAACCTGGTGGACCTGGAGAGGCCTCACAAGACCTGGTAGCAGTACATTAGACCATTTAGGGCAGGGATTGTGTATTTCGGTTCTGGAGGGCCAGAATCCAGGACCATTTCTTCACAAATACGCATCTGCTACCCTGGTAATTAACTGATGAGTCAAATGAAGTGCGTGTGAGCAGAGTAATCACCCAACTCAAGCCTGTGTAGACTACCTGTTCTCCATCTGCCTCTATAAGAGTCCTGAGAGAGAGTGAGTGTGTGAGAGAGAGAGAGAGAGAGAGAGCTCAGTCATGTAGAAGCGCAGATGCTTTGAAGGTGGGGCAGGGGAGTGGAAACGTGGATCTTGTGGAAACCTGTTTGCCTCCAGCTCCGAAACGTCTCTGCAGTGATAAAAGTGCCTGCGACATGAAACAAAAAGAGATAGCGAGCTGGGGAAAGAAAAAATATGAAAATAGCAGGAAAAACGCCAGTCAATGGAAAGAAGTGTTTTTCAGGAGTGGGGGAGGGGCTCGCCCAATCTCTCTAATGTGGGGAGCGAGTCAGGGAGACAGAGAGAATAGGCAGATGAGGCGGTCGCTTTGTTGTCTGTGCTGTTTTGCCAGATATGCTTTTTCTTCTTTTTAAGCCCACCGCCCATTGCTCTTCTAAAGAAAAACACGAATATGCAGTTTTCTATGATCCGTACACTAATGTTCCCGTTCATATTCATACTGTGTTAATAATTAGTATGAATTCCTTCATGAATCAAAGTGCCAACTTGTTCAGGAAGAAAAAAAACATCTTGTTTTCTCGTTTTGTCACCCTTAGAGTGTAAAATGGTTGCAGTGAAAGATATGAAATATGAATATATCATACAGTGCACTGTTGAAATAACATAAACAGGCTTATGTTTTTCGTAGCTCAGTTTTTCTCTCTGTTTCTCTTCGTGTTTCTCTGGCTCAGACTCCTCGGGGCGGATGACCCAGACAGTAGTGGACCCAGAGAACACTTTGTCTCAGCAGATCTCAGATGTGGTCCGGCAGCCGGCCTTCATTGCGGGCATCGGCGCGGCCTGCTGGATAATCCTCATGGTCTTCAGCGTCTGGCTGTACCGCCACCGCAAGAAGAGGAGTGGCCTGAGCACCAGCTACGCCGGCATCCGCAAAGGTACAGCGGCTACACCCACGCCTTTGTGTGAACTTGTAGAAAAACCATTTTTGGTGGCTTTCAATGAAACTTCGATAGACCTTCTCTTAGCAAAACGTAGTATACTTGAAGTTCATTTTATTAAGTACGCTTGAGTATAAGTATAGGTATACGGACCATGTACTTAATTGAATACTTCTTCGGACTAAACTAGAACATTTTTAAGTTTATAAAAGTATTTTTCATAAGGTCATTTTAAGTTTACAAAAGTATACTTAAATACTTTCTTTATACTTCTCAGTATAAGTCAAGTATACTTCAACATACCATTCTTAAGTATATAAAATGTAGTATATAAAAAAGTAAACTTCAAGTATACTGCCTCAGTTTTAGTATAAAATAAATACACGCGTAGTACACTTGAATAAACTACTTTTTCTAAGGGAGTCAATGAATGGAACCTTCACATAGCTTAACGTTTCTTGAAAAAGCTATTTCATTTGTAAAGAACCTTCTCCATTTAGTGAAGGTTTTTGAGCCTTTAAAAAGTTCTTCACAATCTCTTAATCAAAGACTGAACAAGTTGAATTGGGTTTTTTTTGAAGCATTATCAGTGTCATGGCATTTCATTGCTATGTAAATTCATTTTAACAGGAATACTAACATGAGAAAGAAGCACTTTTGGATTATTAAACCCCTTAAGCTCTCTCGAGCTGTGTGTGGACCCTCAAAAACATTCCTCCCATCCAAAGTTACAGAATCTACATATGCGTTTCAGAGCACTCACCATATTTTTACCATTATTTACCAAATGATGGATTAATATTGATGACCTAATAATAAGGCAGGGCGAAAATCATCATTGCACAGAAATCCTTCACTTAGAAAAAGCTTTGGTTTATCCTTGATGCTGGAATGTGCAAAAAGGCACCTTTCAAGAATGATATCCTTTGTTGTTTTCAACTGATCCTTCAAGGTTATGTTTGAAGTGCTTTCACCAGTGTGCAGTTTGTACAGAAGTGCCACCTCTTTTTTTTCCTGGTTCAGATTCTTTCTTCCTGTCTTTCATGTCATAAGACTTTAAGCAGAAATTTTGGGAGAGATCTTTCCGCTGGCTCTGGCCCCTCCGCCGCAACAGGAACGACTCTGTAATGATGTCTTTTCTCCACTCGCGGGTTTAACGTATGTCTCCAGGCTGCGCAGCTGCCAGTGCTTCTCCTCCAGCTTAGTAATCTATCCTGGACATCATTATCTCATTAATTCCAAGGCCCGTTCATAAGACTTTGTTTTGCAGTGAACGCTCTGTTATTTTACATTGCCGAGGTTCGCAGGGCGGAGAAGGAAAGAACCGAGAACGGCCTTATTTTCTGCCATCCACGTCCTTGCGTTTTTAAGTCTCTTTTCAGTCACGGAGCCTGAAGGTTCAAATCGTTCACTGGAAATCTGATGAAGGCTCTTTCATATCTCTCGCTCAAGAGTTCATGCAGATGGGAGATCGCACAATGACATTTTTTTTTCTCTGGTGTTGGCAACAGGCTGCAGGCACATCCTTCTCAAGGACATTCAGCTAATGGAATGCTTATTGGCAGGCTGGAAGCAGTGCTTAAAAAGAGACGGGAGTCCGGCTATTCATTTGCATTAGCATTCGTACACTGAAGGTTGAGGTGTGCTCAGCTTCAGAATCCGAATGCCGTGAAGCATTGAGTTATTGAAGTCTAGTACAGAATTCAGTGGAGCTTGGGATTACTTCAGGAAGAGGTATATATCTTCTTTGAAAATGTTCAAAAACCTGAATTTTTGTTTGGATCTCTTTAGGTCTCAGCTTTGGTTTGTTATCAGGAAATTAAATGTGGTTAAGTTGTTCCTTAGAAGGGAATGGCACGTTGATGTCTTAGCATTTCATAGGGTGTAGCGATAAAACAGTATTATCTGGTAACACTTTAAGGAACTGCAGCATTTCTAGGGCTGCATGACATCTATATAATCCTTACATGAACTATACCTTTGATAAAGGCTTATTCCAGCACTGTCAGTGGTCAGAAAGGCTCTTGCGGTCATTTTGCTGTCACTTCAGCCAGGGTCATCACAACTGATGCATATTGGAAGAAGCTTTTATAAATGTCTGGATTAAATGTCAGGTTAATGTCAGTTGTTATGAATGGCCAATGCAGATGCGATGTAACCTTATAAATGCACCTCTATAGTAAAGCGTGACTGAAAATTTCAAATCATAATGTCAGTGGCATAAATTGTTACTGTTTTCTGTGTTATTATGGTATTGCCCAAATATACAGAGCACTGAAATACACAGATATGAGGAAAAGGATAATTGTGTTCATAAAAATAAGAAATATGCTGTCAGGATGGAAGTGTGATCTTTCTGAAGAAGGGCTGCACACTATATTGTCTGTTAACCACTGATCAGAACTGATATCTCTTAAGGCTGCAATGTGCAAATGATCGTCTAATCACTCTGATTTTTTTCCATGACATTTGTCTGGGTTTGTTTAGCAAAAAGATCATTCAAAAATCATTTATTCCCATTGAATTAAATGGGCTGTTTTTGATAGTGTGCCTTTAAGAATGATATGTGTAAATTATCTATTTTTTAATTGATGGCCCTGTATTGCAGATCATTCGAAAGGGAGCACCGGACTGAAACACTCCTTCAAACTTAAGTATAAATGGGCGGGGCAAAATCGATGTAGTGCTGAATAAGATTTAATTGTGTTGGTTTTGTGACATCACAGAAACTCTGATTTCAGTTTCCATTTATGGACTGTATTGATCAGGGAGAGAAAAGCACATTTTAAAACAATATCACTGGGAAACACATTTTTATGAAAGGTCTGTTTCATTGCAGTTTTTGTTGTTTCTAAGTCAGGTTTTGCACGCCGATTCAGAAAATCACATCAGTTTTTTCCTACCTTCAATGGTTCTAGAGATGTTTTTTTAATGTATATTTAGCTTATACGGGCAATCCGCTTTAACCAGAATGCATGGAAATATTAACATCACTGGGAGCAACAATGTTTATTTTGCATGCACAAATAAAGTAACGATGCAGGTAACCTCAAAGTTTAGTTTTTTTCTACAAAGGATGTTTATAACTAAACCCTTGAAGCTTCATTAAAATAATAATTACCACCAGAGTCAGCATGCCGAGATTGTATAAGAAACACTACAAAATGTAATGAAATAATTTTTTGTTGTCTTGTGTATTTACATATTTCAGACAATTATGATATTAGCCTTTAATATACTAATATGGACCCATTAATATACTGAAGGGCAGTATATATAGCAGAATAGCCATAGGCTACTAATACTTCGTCCGTATCGTGCAGCCCTACTCCATGCGAATGTGTGTATGGTCTCATGTGCACTATTTGTGCTTCCAGGTTGTGCCTTAGGCATCTGAGCAATATCCCCCTCTAAACACTGCAACCTGTTTCTGCAAACCTGACAGTCTCTGAGTTGCTGTGGTGATTTGATATATCTGCCGTCCGTCATATTAGCATTTTCATACGCCGCGGGGCGCACGCCAAGCCTCCGTGTCTGTTTACTTTTGAATAGATAAACACACATGATAACAGCATCAAAAGTGGCCGCATCTATTACGCTGATCTTTTTATACGGCCGGACCTCAGAGCGCTGCCGAAAGCAGGCAGACAAAATGGAAAAAGGGGTGACATTTAAAAGGAAGGGCCCCGACTGCTGCCTTGGAATACAGACGATATGAGAAGGTGAAGACAGTAGTAATAACATTACAGCGTTTCAGCCTGACACGTTGTTGTAGAGCAGCCAAAAGCAGCCTGAGTGGCTAAGCATGCAAGAGGTTTCTTCTTTCTTTTGATATTTTAATTGCCCATTTGTGGTGTATTCAGAGCCTGAATCACTCATAGCGGAACGTCTTATGCTTTGTCAGTTTGTTTATGGGCTTCTTTGATCAAATTGGAGAAATATATGTGGGGATTATCATGGAAGAGAAGGATGCAAAATATTCCAAAGCCCTTTGCAATTGTTTCCTTTTGTGTTTGTGTGTTGGTGCCATGCATCAGTAGTTTGCATCTTTAGGGATTTTACAATGGATTGTGCTACGAGTGCATGGTGAGCCCATTTCCTCAGTGCTTCTGTTTATATTTTGAGGTAGCAAATGTGATATCAATGGGCCATTAAGCAAAACAGTGCACCCTTATTTTAAGACTGTAACGTTGCATTAGACTGAGGACGACAGTCAGCTTTCAGAGCTGATCTTGGTAGCACTTCACTGAGGGTAGTACTCGTAAAGCTAGACACCAATATCCTACATATTGATGCAGTACTTTCATTTCAAAGAGCCAGAGATTCTTGTGTTTTTAATATCGAAACAGTTCTCCAGGCTTCCTGACGGACTTTCAAAGGTTCTCATTTACAGTCCAGTTCCTGATCTTGACCAGTTTCAGAGGAATGCTGTTTGTTTGTTAAGCCACACAGTGACCTACACATTAATCATTCAAGCATAAAGCCATCTAACTGAAGTCCTGAACCAGTGAAGAAACAGGAGCAGATGATTCCAGATGATCAGGCGGTGATCAGTATACT
>JBBPCY010000001.1:15075485-15090993 GCA_037974405.1 Brachyalestes nurse
GTAGCAACTAACTTTTAACAAGAGAGTTTAGCCTGGACTACTATGAACAGTGACAACAAGGAAAGTCAAACTTTTCAAATGAATTAATGGCAGTAACATTGACAACACTGTACATGTATATGCATATAAAAATCCACTGATTATTGTTGGCACCTCTAACATCAGTACCCAAGGGTTTACTTTCATTTCTAAAGGTTGTAACTCTGGGGGCTGTAATGGATGTGAATATGTAGATGGACCCTGCAAAGACGCTTCCTGCCAGGAGAGAGATTACCAAGCCTTTATTTTTCAGCTGAGTGCATTTTAGATTTTAATTGTTTATTAGTTCCATTATTATTGCTAAGCTTTTTTCATCACACAGCCCATAAAAGTCCCATTTGAAACCCGGCATTTCATAAAGAGCAATAAATCATATTCAGAGCCTGACACCTTCAGATTGCTTTTCCTGGGCAGGGAATAACAGTGGAATTCTAGGAGACAAAGAAGAGCATTAATGTCTGACCAAAACGAATGGGGAGCCTTTGCTCTATCAGGTGTGCAGTCTGTAACATCTCAGTAAAAGCATCAGCCTGTGTGAGCCCAAACTCTAAGCCCATGCTCCCCTAGGATTTCCGGGCCAGATTATGCTCAGTGGATGGAGCGTTTTAGGGGTATCCCCCCACTTGCAATTTGTCACAGCCATTAATTACCCAGGCTTTCATCTCCCATCATAAAAAGGGGGGGATAATGTTGTCAGAGCTGTGCTGTTTGTTGTAGGACAAGGACAAATGACGGCCATTCTCCCGTGCATGCAAGGCTGCCAGCGTAATGCACCCTATCTATTTTTATATCGTATGTGAAGTTCAGGTAATTAAAGAGAAGACTTCAGTGCGGAAAGGCCTCACAGCTCATTGGCTCTGAATCCTAATGCTTTGCTGTTAATTGGCCTCTGATGCTTTTTCTCTTTCTTCTTTCTCTCTTCCGTTCTCTTCCCACCTCTACTGCAGGCGGCCGGTAGAGTATTAGTTTTGAAAAATGGCTTCTTTTTGGAGAGTCTGGCATTAATTACAAATAGAAGGGTAATGCGCTTGAGCGTTTTACGCTGTATAAATTATAGAGAGGCTGCCATTAGTGTTGGAGTGTAAAATTGTCTCAGTCACATCAGGCTCTGGAAAAATGAGCCCGTGTTTAGCAATGCATTTTAATTTGCCGCCAAATGATTTATGAATTTGGCGATGAGATGGATATCGCCGGTGATGAAGGGAATACACTTGTCATGCACACGTGTGTGTGTATCTCACCGTGTTCTATGGTTCTGTGGTTCTCTGTTTGTCAAACAGGCAGTCAAGGGCAGAAAAAAGGGGTGCGGACACCTAAACTGCCCAAACAGAGCACAATGAACTGGGCCGACCTCCTGCCCCCTCCACCCATCAGCCCACCACCGTGTCAGGATTACAGCATGGATGACAGGTTGGGACTATACAAAAACACACACACACACACACACTTCTTCCAAGTTTAGATAAAATAACCCATTTTTAATGGTGTGAAAATTTGCACTGTTTGCAACAGTTTGCAACAGTTTACCGTACAAAAGGAGCAGCATAACCAATAAAAACTATACTGTATAACAATATAAATTGTATACTGTGTGTATATATATATATATATATATATATACAGTGTGTGTGTGTGTGTGTGTGTGTGTATTTATGTATGTTTTAAGGGAATATATTTAAGGTCACTTTCTCCAGTCTCTATATTCGATACCTAAATATTCTATACCTAAAATTCAGATAACAGTTTACTCTTTATTTAGTTTTATTTTATTCTTCCTTTATATTCTATTTATTCTGTGTCTGTTTGCCTTCAACTTTTTTCATGCTTGCTTTTTTCAGTCATTTTTTTCTGTATGTTTTGCTTGTACTTCAGCCCACCTGTTTGAATCTTCTTGTAAATCACTTTTTGTTGTGAAGGTGGTGTATGAATAAGATGCAATAATAGCATATTTTCCTATTATTTGCTGAAATGCTGTAAGTGATTGTGTATTGCGTGTCTGGTGTTAGCTATGACGCAGAGCTGCAGTGTCCCGTCCCTCCGTCCCGTATGTACCTGCAGCCCGATGAGCTAGAGGAGGAAGAGGCGGAGATGGAGCGGGGTCCTACGCCTCCCCTGCGCGGGACGGCCTCCTCTCCCGCCGCTGTGTCCTACAGCCACCAGTCCACTGCCACGCTCACCCCGTCTCCACAAGAGGAGCTGCAGCCCATGCTGCAGGAGAACCCAGATGCCCTGCATGAGCGCAGGTCTGCGGCATTCACTAAAAAGCACAGCAAACAGTGACAAGTACTGTTAGTAATAAGCATGATCAAAATGAGACACTGCCTGATTTAATTCTCCGCTTCAGCATTTTGAGTGAACTGTTCCTAAAACTGCTGTTTACCATTAAAAGTCTAGAGTTACTGTGCTGTACTGCTAAGTTTTATTACAGAGTGACATAATTGTAATTAATTAGATGTGATTTATATTGTGTATCAACAGGTTAGAGACTTAATTGTTGTCAAAGAATGAAAAAAGCTGTATAAACCTGTTTTTTTTCTTACTGCCAACAAGTGCAACTCCTATTTTTTGTCAATGAGTTGATTCCCTCTATCCCACCCATATCTAACTATTATGTTTATGACTGAAATGTATGACTCTCTCTTCCTTTATTGTTTCTTCAGACGACAGTTGGTAAGCCCCCCAGCTCCCCCGCGGCCCCTCTCCCCTCCTCACACATATGGCTACATCTCTAGCCCTCTGGGTCTTGATACGGACGGCCTGGAGGAAGAGGAGGATGAGGAAGGTGACGAGACAGATGCAGAGGTGGCCCGGGTGCACCAGCGGCGCCACCAGCAGCACCCCCCCGTCCCGCAGCACGGTGGTCAGCAGAGGCTGCTCCTGCGTGGACTCGAGCAGACGCCTGCCTCCAGCACCTGCGACCTGGAGAGTTCCGTCACCGGCTCCATGATCAATGGCTGGGGTTCAGCGTCTGAGGAGGACAACGCCTCGTCCGGCCGCTCCAGCGTCGTCAGCTCCTCCGACGGATCCTTTTTCACAGACGCAGACTTCGCCCAGGCAGTGGCGGCCGCCGCAGAGTACGCTGGCCTCCGAGTTGCAAAACATTCTGGTAAAGGGCATCAACAGACAGTGCCTGGAGGTGAGGATTGCAGGCTGTTAAGCTTATACTATTTAGAATCAGTATATTGTTGCTGTTGCACAAATACTTTTAAATACATATAAAAATGTATGGGCTGTGGTAATAATATGCAGCTTTATGTAATGGTTATTCAGAAAGTCTATTACTTACACAGCCTACTTAATACCCACAGCACGAAAATACCAAAACCTGCCTTCAGGCCACCGTCCAGCAAGTCCATTGTCTACGGACAGTAATATGAGCGCAGCTGTCGCCCAGAAAAGACCTCAGAAGAAACAGAAACAGCAGGCAGCTGGACACTCAGGCTACCAGCGCAGAGAGGTCTACACAGACGGTATGGATGTACTACTTATGTCATAAAATAGTAGCACTGGCTGATTTGTTTGTATAAATGTAAATAAGAGCAAAGGAGCCTACAGAGATCACATTATCATAGAGTGCAGAAACTTGTGGAACCCACCAGTTCATTAATAAAACATGTAACTAAAGTTATCAACACATTTTTCTGAAAATACAGCTTTTTCCCCCAGTAGAAATGTCTGTATTACTCTAAACATGCATATTTTTACTTTGTAAACTGAGTTACATTTTTTGAAGAACAAAACATTTAAATCAGTTGGAAATCTTCTTCACTTCCATGCACATTTAGCATTTTTGCATAATTTCTGAACTTTCTACATATATGTGAAAAACCCTTGCGACAGCTGTCCATGTAGTATATTCTTTAAATTAAACAAAACTCACCTTATATTTTAACACCAACTTTGCTAAAGTAAATAAAGTTATAAACTTGCTTTTTTCACATTTCTCACTTCTAAAATTCTCGTAATACTCATGAAATAACGATTCAATGAATAACTCCAAAGGTTCATTACAAATAATTTAACCCAGACTGATCATAACATTATTGACAAAATGTCACGTATTGACAAAAACATGTACGTTTTTGAACCATATGAAATTCTCTACATTTTTATGTAAAAACATATAAATCGGTTGCAAAACATCTCTGGTTTATTACGCCTAGTATTCTCTATATGAAGCATAATAACCACTTTGCATTTTTGCACCAAGACACATAGGGCCTTACTTTCATGTGCAATTTTACATGGACATACTTTCATAAACAAAAAAAACCCAAAAACAAAACAAAAATCTCTCCACATTTTATATTATATTAAAATTCAGCCAAATAAACCATTAAATGCATATGGCAATCCATACATTTTTGCAAATATACATATATTGTCTTACATTTATGTGCGTTTTCAGTTGGGAAGTACCTCCAAGATGAATTATTATATTGTATTTCATTCACATTAACCCATGTATAATCAATATCAAGTATAGAAATGACCAAAATCGTAAGAATATGTCTCTGCATGGTTTATTATATGCAGTATCGTTCAAAAAATCCATGAAACTCACTTTGCAGTTTTACATCAAGTTTGCCAAAACCCACAAGGCCAAACTTTCATTTGTCTTTCTTAAACTTCTTTACAAAACTTTTATTTCAACTGGGAAATATTTCCCAGTTATCTATTATATTGCATGTTCTTTTTGGAAATAAATTCGTTTTGGCAATTTAACTGACAAATCAGGACAGTAAGGAGACCCCAAGGGCCTAAACTAAAAGGTTTTACATTTCTAAGCAATTTGTGTCATATATAGATAAATGTTGGCAACATAATTTGGCTGAATTTTGCTTTCCAAGGTTGCTGGAACAAATTGCTAACATTTTGATTAGGGAAGAGGGACTAAAAGAAGGCATTTGCACAAATGTAAGTCAAAAATATCAAAGAATTAAAACACTTTTCACATAAAATCCAACAGATGGAAACTTGCCTAGTGACAGGACAGAAGTCTCTTTGCTGTCCAGGCACCAGCTATGTCCTTGGAGACTTGTTCCTTCCTCACACTAATGAAACCGTCTCAGGTGCAGCTGCTTGTACTCAAGTGCCCCCACACACTTCCCAGGCTGTGCACACACACTCCTTCTGCCCTGCAGTGAGGGAAACACTGGGCGTTCACGCTCTCTGCTGGCTGGGTTTCATCTTCCTCTTCTCTGGGGCCTTCAGAAAGGTCATTGAATGTGTGTGTGTGTGTGTATGTGTGCAATCACAATCATCTTCTGGGCTTCATCATTGAGTCACTTGTCCTTGTGTGTTGACATGGAGATTTAATATCAGACAGACCCAGACCCTGGCCTGATGTCTCAGATCAGCTTCCCCTCCTCCTCCACTGCCCACCCCTCGCCTTGCTGTAATCTCTTCAACCCTCCATCTCCCTCCCCAGCTCCTCTCTCCATTTTTTTTGGGCCATTTTCTCCTTTTCTGTCCCTCTGTTGCCTGTCGACAGATGAAGTGCACGCTCGCTGTGTCTTTATCTTTGACAGGGTCTTTATTTTTGGCAGAAATGTTTTCATTGCATAAACATTTTCATGGCATTTTCATGGTCATGTTAAAATACAACAGTGGCTGTATACCGATGGGAATAATTCAGCTTAACGTGTTGTGTGTAAAATTCTAACATTTCATCTCTCTGCTGCACTGTACTTGCAGATACATGCACACACAGGCTCACCCCGTTCTGTTAATTTTGTTCTTGTTTGCTCAGTGCTTTGGGCAACACCAGGCTTATTATCTGCGGCTTCTGTAGCTGCACTGCATAAAGCCAGCGTCTTGTCCTCAGCTGCCTTCCTAGCATGTGCAAATGCACACACTCTCTCTCTCTCTGTCTCTCTCTCGCTCTTTGTCTCTCATTCTCTCTCTCTCTCTCATTCTCTCTCTCTCTCTCTTGCTCTCACTCTGTCTCTCTCTCGCTCTCACTCTGTCTCTCATTCTCTCTCTCTCTCATTCTCTCTCTCTCTCTGCATCTCTCTCTCTCTGTCTCTTGCTCTCACTCTGTCTCTCTCGCTCTTTCTGTCTCTCATTCTCTCTCTCTCTCTGCATCTCTCTCTCTCTCTGCATCTCTCTCTCTCTGTCTCTTGCTCTCACTCTGTCTCTCTCACTCTTTCTGTCTCTCATTCTCTCTCTCTCTCTGTCTCTCTCACTCTCTCTCTCTCGTTCTCTCTGTCTCATTCTCTGTCTCTCGTTCTCTTACTCTCACACATCATTGCTTCTTTCTCTTATTAATTCAGCCAGACTAAACTCTCTGTCTGTCTCTCTCTGTCTCTGTCTCTCTCTCTCTCTCTCTATCTCTTTCTCTCACACATGATTGCTTCTTTCTCTTATTAATTCAGCCAGACTAAACTGTCCAAGACAGCATTATTGGCATAACCATAATAAGATAAAATATTTTCTGTGATGGAGCATTTATAATTTGCCTTTCCCAAGACATTTCGTTTTCTCACTGTAATAGAGTTATTCCTTGACGAGAGTGGTTAGTTTTAACAGGGTACAATATATTGCCGTGTTTATCTGTTTCATTTCAAACATGGTACAGCACACGGATGTGTATTACTCCTATTCATGCTGTTTCTTGTCATTCCTAAAATGCAAGTTGGACACTATCTTTATTTACATCAGTGCAGGCAGTGTTTTAATACAGCCAGTGATTTTTGTGAGGAGATCAGGGACACTACTTCAGCAAATTAGGCCAGAGCCAGCAGGTGCTCTATAAAACCAGGGGATCCATCCTGCTTGCTTTCCCTTCATAAATCCAGCCGGCACCTTTCCCCTCCCGTCGCTTGCATCTCAGCCTTGCAGCATGGCATCGATCCAGGGCCTGACTGCAGCGAAGAGGCGACGGACACATTAAAAAACTGCCGACGTGTCTTCCCTTCCTCACTCACTATCGACATCACCCTGCTTATGGATTCCAGCGCTGCCCTCTGTGTCATGATAGCCGTGAAAGTATATTAAAGCTTCCACTGCCCAAACGCTGGCCTGGCCTCAGTGAAGATGTCAGGCTTGTTTAAATGTGTAAAAATGTTAATGTACTGGGTGCTGGTGTCCAGAGTAGTGACTGTAGGAAAGACTGAAGACTGAACTGCTGCGTATATTAAATTCCCCAGATGGATGGGCATTTTGTGGGGTGTGAAGGCATGTCCTGATTCCAAGAAGCCGACTTGACAGAAAACACCACTACCCAACAAAATCATCTGTCTTTACTTAACAGTCTGTGGTTTCGTTGGATTTTCAGAGTTTTGCTCACTTCAGAGATGCTGCTGGAAGTAAATTTAAAAAAATGACGAGGATTTTGTTAACTCAGTAAAACACTTTATACTTCTTATCCTAGGTTTATGGTTAAACTAAAGTAAAGCTGGAGCAAACGGTCACTGGCTGCTTAGAGCGTTGGCTAGTTACTCACAGTGGATTGCTGCGCTTCAAGTGGAAGGAAAGGACTGTGCGCAGCTGTAGGGGGGAGACTAGAGGTGCACTGGTACAGCTGTGCTTCTCTCACACCTTACAGGTGCTAGACAAATGAGTGCTGGTGTCAAATTAGCACACTGTCAAACAGCCTGTGAAGGGCACATGCTCTCACAATTCATTACAGTTGCAGCACAAGTCAGTGCACAGTTAAAATAAACTCCTAGCAAGAATCATAATAGCTGTCAAAAGTTTCCACATCCTTGACTGAGTGCATGTTTTGCGTTTTGATCTAAAGCAGTGGTCCTCAAGCTCCCCCAGCCAGTCTGCATTTTTTCTCTTTCCCTGTGTACTACAACTTGGGTTGTAATGTGATCTGTCTGATGAACCCAGAGGACTAGTGTGAGAACCACTAATCTAAAGATTCACTTTTCTGTACACTGCTTAATTCTGTTTGTTTATGTTTTCACAACACACATATACACACATGCATTTAACAGTGATTGTTACTCCTTTTCCCTACTTGTTCCTCTCCAAAAGACCTGCCTCCTCCACCCATTCCACCTCCTGCCATGCTGAAGTCTCCCACTCACCCAGGAAAGATGGCACCAGAAGGTGGGCGGGGGGCTCTGTCCCCCAGGTCCAGCTCAGCTGAGGGGAGAGAGAAGAGATCAGGCTCAGGGGGACCAAAGCCCAGAGACGCCTCAGACACACGGACCAGCTCATCAGAACGGCGAGACGCCCAGGACAGACAGAGGGCTCAGAGAGCCGGGAAAGCCAGCAAAGAGGCAAGCGCAGGCAGCAAGGCCCGCCAGCATCCAGGTACAGCAGCTCCTCCTTTAAAATAACACGTTGCAGGTCCTTCTCTAGGAGTATATTAGAACAGTGACACCCAATTCCAATTCCGATGATATATCATTAACTTATCAACCGCTTTTAGTGTATTGGGAAGGGAAACACTATTTTACCAGTAGGTACTTTTCCATAAGTGTACAGGAATCATGCTGTACCTAAACTGTACACCTTGGTTATTTTGGTCTTTTATTTTTTATAGTCTTGTTTGCTCAGTTGAGCAATTAATACCTGACCCAGCTAACTTGTTAGTAATGTCCTGATAAACCTTTGCATTTCGCACAACATTAAAAAGCTCCCACTTCACTGTATCTTCAGCCCAGATAGACAGTAGTAATTGTCCTTTGATATTTCAGTCGTTAGTTTAGATCTCCATTGTTTTCATGATAAAGAGTAATGCAGTCAGCTCAGCTGCAGCCCGCTTTTGGCCCTGCCACCGAGCAGCGCTGTGACAGTCTGAGGACGGGTTTCTTTTTTTGTAATAGAAAAACCTTTGTTGGTGGTACAGCGCTGTTCCTTGTGCCAGCGGAAAAGCGCCACATTATAGCACAAGTTCAAAACATTCTGGTCCCAGTGCCATTCATATATCTGTTTTTAGGCTTCAACTAACCAGCTAATTAACAAGCCATATTTGAACTAAACTGGCAAGTTTGAGTGGGGAAAATAGAACAAATGGACTTGGGAAAGGAGTATTCTAGGACTAGCGTTGGAAACCTGTGAACTAGAGCAATGTTCATAACCCTGTTGCTGGGGACCCACTACACCGGACAGTTTCTGCTATTTCCCCCCACCACACTTGATACAGCATACGAAGGCCTCAGTAATCAGTTGATAAGTTGGATCATGTGTGCTGAAGCAGGGAATAGTGGTAAATATACAGGACCAGGAGTAGGATCGCCAACGCAAATATTTAATTGCTGAGCCATAATCATATACATTATATTTGCTTGCTCTGGAATGCTTAATTAGTGTGCACTGAGCTTTAATGACTAACACAACATCTCTGTACTTCTCTCTCTGGTTCAGAGGACGTCCTGCCCTATAGCCGTCCCTCTTTCCCAGCCGTTCACAGCCCTCGAGGTGATAGAGAGCCCAGCTCCTCCAGCTCCATGTCCTCCAGAGGCTCTGGCGGCAGGAGGAGAGGAGAGGGAGCCCCTGGTAGCCGCAGGAACCCACAAGAAATTGGCCTCAACACCATAGGAGCCTTTCAGCCAGGAGAAGAGGAAATGGAAGTACGTACATCTACAAAATCTCTTTTGATACTGTAGTCATTTTTTTTTCTTTCTAATTTTAATGAGTGGAAACAATGGTACAACACAGTATAGAAATGAAATCAACAGAAGATATATCAGAAACATCATTGATCCCAGATTGCACAGTCACACAGTGGCAAGAACAATATAAAGTCTAAATAAATCCAATAAATACTCAATTATACTCAATTTAAATACAGAAATGCTGGGTATAAATACTATATAGATAAGTAACTTACAATTAAGTGAATTACTAGTGATACAAATGGTGTTTAGGAGTATTATTGCACATAATGGAGATAAGTAATATATAAGTAATATTGAGAATTGATATTTCACATGGTAATAATAATGTTTCAGCACTCGATAAGAAAACTGCATGTATTTCACAAGGATAGCCTATAGCATATAAGATTATAATGCAAATATGATAATGATTTAAAGCCAATAATTGCACAGATTATTGTGTGAATGTGTGAGTCTGATGGCAGTGACAGATAATACATCTATACTATATCTAATGTTTATACTTTTCATTGATCTGTCTTCTCAGATGGTGGAGAGCTGAAGCTGAAATGGAAGTGCTGTCAGTGTGGACACTCTTTTAGCATCTTCAGTTTTAACCATCTCAACCATATCTTTTCTTTCATGATTACCAATGTTGGATTACATCGCATTCTGAAGACTGACCAACTGTTAACTCTTTTATTGTGCATTAAATGTTCATTAAAAAAATGGGGGGAAAAAAACAAAAGAATAATGGTGCATTTAAGGGTGAAAGCAGTCATAGCAATCACTACGTGTTCTGTTTCAATGCAATATGGAGTAAACAGCTACTCCAGGTACTGAGGGTGACTCTTTTCACCAAGGCTGGAAGCCCTCAAAGTCAGGCATTACTGTTAATATTAGCTTCAAGCAGAAAGGGATGGACTTACTTGTAAATAAACATGTATACATGCCTAATTGTCTTTTATAATCTGTGTGGTACTTTAAATTTGTCTTCCTTGGCTTATTGAATAATTTTGAAAAAATAAGAATTATTATACCAGTAAATAATTGTTTTTATCATACCCATCCTGGTTGTAAATTGTCATATAATTTGAACTGTCCCAGGAAAAGTGCCACATTTGAGATGTTATTTTCTTTTTCTTTTTTTCTTTTTTTTTTTTGGTAATGCACTGTTATTTTTGTCGTTTGTCAATGTTTGTCGTTATTTGTTTGACTTTGGTTTTAAAAGCACAATCACTAAACTTTATTTTGAACCATGTTATCGATTAACCTTTTCGTCTTGCGCGAGAACAGGTACTGTACGACAAAAGGATTCGTTAACCCTGATGACGTAGGCGAAAGAGGATAAGCTGTTTACAAAAGGGGTGAATGAATGGAAACAAGACCCTGCGTCCCACTCTCTTAGCTCTTCGCCAGATTCTCTCTCCAGCCCTGACGAAGAGCCTCCGATTTGGAAAAAAGTTACATTTACGCATCGTTCCATCATTGCACCTTCATTTATTAAATTGATTTTTCGCCTATTTATGCACTTAGAGACTTGAGAAATTAGGAGCTGGGCAGTGGCTTGAGAATCTGGAGGAGGTGTGATTGGCTAGTTGAGGGCTGTTAAGTTGGGCAAGGACACTGCCAGTCACCTTCACGGAGGCGAGGATGCAAGTGTTTACTCATAGGGCATCTGCAAACATTTGTTTCTTAAAGCAAAAAAAAGCATAAGAAAAAAAACAAAACAAAAAAACAATAAACGAGAATAATTAAAAGGTATTTGTGTTTTTGTGTTATTTGTTCCGCCACCGCAAGCAATCATGCTGTTTTTTTTTTTTTTAGCCATTTAGCAGTCATTTTCAGATAAATGGTCTTTGTTTAGTTCACTGTGAAAAACTAGGAATATGCTGCTGTTTGACGAATTGCGGAATTCTTTCTTCATGCACATTACTCAAGGACATGCAACATAATTAAGCTATTTATCATAGCACTAAGATTAAACTAGCCCAACAGATTACATGCCTTTTATTGACCTTTACATCACTGGCATTATTGAAAGCCTTTGCACCATAAACTTGATGATGTTGTCATATTTTAACATGAAATCCAATTGAGTCTTGACTACCTCAAAGGCTATAACATTATACTGCTGATGGCATGTGAACTCAAACATTGAACATCAAACATTAAAAAAACACGAGAGTTATAATTAACAGATATTTCCTCAGGTGAATAAAGTAATTAACGGAGCATAAAACCGAAAACTAATATTTAGATGTTAGTGGTGTATGAGGCTCTCAGGTGGTTGTGTTCACTGCAACTGAAATCAATAAATATTAATTTATTTCAACCAGCTTCATCTCTGTCAGACCCTCCACGAATAACTAAACCTCCACTGTTGTGCAGAAGTCTTAGGCTCCTGTGCAAACTATTAAAAGCCATTTATGCGAGCAGTAAGGGACTTTCTGCCAGCAAATACACAATAACAATAGAACAAATCCAAACAAACAAGAAAGCATGAAATAATATTAAGATTTGTTTTCTTTGTAGAAATGACTGGATGTTTTATGAGCTAGTTAGACGTTTGGTTCCAGATTTCACATCAATGCCTCCAGCCTTCGCATGGATTTGCGAAACTCCATCAAAAGCTTCTGATTTAATTTAATGAAGTATTAACTGAGCTGAACCATGTATGAGGTGTTTGATTAGAACTAAAATGTAATACTGGACTTCCACAAGGAGAAGTCTGGAAATGATTAAGCAAACACAGGCATACACGTAAACCTCTATTTACTGTATTAATATTATTTGTATATATTCTAATTAAAACATTAATGCATTATTTACTTAACGCCGTCTATTATTTAAATCTTGCTTTTTTGGGCTTGGGCGAAAAGGTCTCGGCTGGTTTTCGCAGGGGTCAGCCATTCCATTACTTCTGTCCATTACATCAAAAGGGACTTTGATGACACTGCATTTAGATACATAGACTTTTATATGGAGTCACTGTTTGCAGCTGCTATTATGGTTCTGCCCCCGTGCTCTGGACTCTGGGGGGAACTTTGTTTTTCTATAACAAACTAGATAAAACGTGAATGCCCTGCGGTGGCAAATAGCTTTGGTCTTATATTTGATTTGATTACACTAATGTTTAAGTTGAGATTTACAAGAAATATTTGAACTGCAGCTGTGTAACTGTGTTAAAGGGAACACTGCTGTTAAACACTGCTGTCACTGCCAAACTGTGATGTCAGAACATCTGCAGAGCATCAGGTCTTGTGGGGGGTTCCTACCAAAGTGGTCAGTTCCTACCAAAAGTGGACCCAAGGGTCTCTGATGTGAGGCGTGAATACTAGTCTGCTGAAAAAAAAAGCTTCACTTGGTGAATGGGTTAAATGGGTTAAATACAGAGAAAGAATTGTATTTGTCAGACATTAAAACCAGGTCCCGCTAGTGTCTTGAACATCATATTGGACTTTTTTAGGCACAAAAAGTGCCCCCTAGGTCTTCTTTTTCACCCTTGTGGCCCTCTCGGTTACGCTGATCAGTCCAGGGAGCCATAGTCAAGTTCTAGTGCTACTGCATATAAACTAATTAGAATAACTTTTACAGTGAAAATCTGCAAAATCCACTCATTTAAACGAGTTTGATGAGTGCGTGTACGAGCTCTTAGAGACTCGTTAGATGTAGCCACTGCAGGTTTGTGTGGACAAGGTGGTGGTAATCGACCTATCACAGCTTTGAGTAACATCCAGCAAGTTCATTTTAATATCAACGTTGAACTAAAATTTACTAGGAGGTGTGGGTTCTAATCAGAGCCTTTAGCTTTATGTCTTGAACGTTAGACCTCATCTGAAAGTGAAATGTTCGAAACAAAGGCATGATCGTGGCAAGATCATGTGGCTCAGTGGTAAGAGCACTGCCTTTAAGACTGGAAGGTGTGGGTTCTAATCAGAGCCTTTAGCTTTATGTCTTGAACAGCAGACCTCATCTTAAAGTGAAGTGTCCCAAACAAAGGCATGCTGGCAGAGAGATCCTGTGGCTCAGTGATAAGAGCACTACCTCCAAGACTAGGAGTTGTGGGTTCTAATCTGAGCCTTTAGCTTTATGTCTTGAACATCAGACCTCATCTGAAAGTGAAATGTAGCTCACATTAAACTAAAAAAGTTCTGCCTACTTAATTTAATGTCAGCAAATGAGGTTGATGCTTTTGACCTTTTTATGTAAACAACATAGCTACACATCACTGATGTAATATTCCAAAGACTCTTTTAACTGAGATGTAATGAATTTATGGATTTTATCAGCAATATTAATTTGTCCATGTAAATTTGAACCTCATTAACCACACTTGATTAAACTCATCAGTGAGTCGGTAAAGCCTTTGTGAGCTGAACTCAGATGGTTAAAGGAGTGAAAATGCCGATGTCTGCAGAAATGTGGTTCTCCAGGGACTTGGGCTTAGATGGCACCCCTGGATTTGGGTTTAGATGGAACCACAGATTGTTTGAGAGCCAGAAGGTAATGCAGTCTTCCTGCCTTAAGGGAAGGTTATTTCTGGGCCATTGGCTCACTTCAATTACTTGTCTTTACATTTGTTCTCAGTCTTCAGGCTGAGATGATTTACGAATATATAGGATTAAGCTGTGACTTCAGAAACATGAGGTCATGGGATCAAACCCAATGCTTTAGTTTTAAGTCCTGCATGTCAGACTTCATCTGAAAGTCAAATATCCAAAATATGACCTGAGCCTCTAACCTAGCTCTGTAGTTCACAGTTTAAGCTGTTCTCAAAAACAGACGGTTGTGGGATCAAACCTGAGTATTTAACTTTGTCTTCCACATCACACTTCATCTGAAAGTCATATATCTTAATAAAGTTAGTCAGCTTGTCAAGCCCAGTAGCTCACTGGCTTTAGTTGTGGTCTCAAGATTGTGGGATCTAATCAGTGACTTGTTTGTCATACTTCATCTAAAAGTCAAATGCCCAAACATAAGGGTCACCTCTGGCCTGGCTCTATAGTGCACTGCTTTGAACCATGGGGTCTAGAAGGTGGTGGGATCAAGTCTGAGTTGTCTGCTTTATATCTTGCATGTCATATTAATCTGAAAGTAAAATATCATAAAGTTGGTTAGGTTGCAGTGGTCTTAAGAACAGAAGGTTGTGGAAACTAAACACTTTTGTTTTGTATGTCACATTTCATCTAAAAGTGAAATGTCCAAAAAAGCATGCCAGACGTGAGATCTTGTGGATCAGTGGTAAGAGCGCTGCCTTCGAGACTAAGAGGTGCAAGTTCCAGTCAGAGCCTTTAGTTTTATGTTGTGAACATCAGACCTCATCTGAAAGTTAAATGTTCAAAACAAAGGCATGATAGTGGTGAGATCCTGTGGCTCAGTGGTAAGAGCACTGCCTTCAAAACTAAAAGGTGTAGGTTCTAGTCAGAGCTTTTAGCTTTATGTCTAGAACATCAGACCTCATCTGAAAGTGAAATGTTCAAAACAAAGGTATGATAGCGGCGAGATCCTGTGGCTCAGTGGTAAGAGCACTGCTCAAAGACTAGGAGGTGTGGGTTCTAATCAGAGCCTTTAGCTTTATGTCTTAAACATCAGACCTCATCTGAAAGTGAAATGTCCCAAACAAAGGCATAACAGTAGTAAGATCCTGCGGCTCAGTGGTAAGAGCACTGCCTCCAAGACTAAGAGGTGCGGGTTCTAGTCACATAGCTTTATGTCTTGACCAGCAGACATCATCTGAAAGTGAAATGTCCAAAACAAAGGTGTGCTGCTTGTAGGCTCCTGTGGCTCAGTGGTAAGAGCACTGCCTCCAAGACTAAGAGGTGTGGGTTCTAGTCAGAGCCTTTAGCTTTATGTTGTGAACATCAGACCTCATCTGAATGTGAAATGTCCAAAAAAAGGCATGACAGCAG
>JBBPCY010000001.1:15091093-15121968 GCA_037974405.1 Brachyalestes nurse
GGAGACTCTGACAGCACTGAGCAGCTCCTTCAGTGGCAGGCTGCTGCACCCATGATGTGGGACAGAGAGATTCCGCAGGTCTTTCCTTCCAACTGCTGTCGGACTTCACAACAAAGACTTTGCAAGACCACACACGCAGACAAACAAACACACAAATCCAATACACCACGGTAGTTTCTCTTATGTGCAGTATTACTTGAGTGCAATTCTTCTGATGCAAACGTACTGTCATGTGTGTGTATATATCCACTCTGAACATACATATAAGTTTACATATATAAATGTATATATTTACAATATACATGTCCATATTTTATATTTCTAGACTGTATAGTGTACATTTATACTGTCCTGTTGGTATAGTATTTTATTCTATTCTATTGTTTTTTATTTTTGCTGCTCTTTGTTCTGTCCACTTTCTGCTGTGACAATGCAAATTTTCCACTTGTGGGACTACTAAAGGTTTATCTTATCTTATCTGACTATTACACAAACAGGGACTTTAATGCATTCAGATACATAGACTTCAGTATGGAGTTGGTCCCCCTTTGCAGCTGCTATGATGGTTCCGGCCCCCATGTTCCAGAACTATTCATCCAACATCTGTGCCTAGTGTTGTGGCTGAACATGATCAAATCCTTACAGCAATGTTCCTCCCAGAAGAGTACAGCAGCAGAGAGAGGACAGATGCCCCATGAATTCTTGATTTCAGAAGAAACTTATGTCTAAAAACTGCATTCAGATACATAGACTTTCATATGGAGGAGGTCCCCCTTTGCAGCTGCTATAATGTTCTGGACTCTGAGGGGAACTTGTTCTTCTATAATAAACTACATAAAACATGAATGCCCTGCAGTAGCAAATAGCTTTGGTTTTATATTTGATTTGATTACATTAATGTTTAAGTTTTAACTGTGTTAAAGGGAACACTGCTGTTAAAAAGCTCATTTGTTTAAAGTGTTCGCAAACCAAATGTTATTGCACTTTTGTAGCAGTACTTTAAACATAAAAGCGTGCAATACTTTCAAACTAATTATTTAATTTATAATTATATAACAATGTGCGTGTAACAATGTGATTAATTGTGATAAAAAAGTTTGCCCAGCATGAATTCTAATATTAGCTTTTAAAACATACTGTTAGCTAAACAGGCTTTAAATGTTTTTCAGGTGTCTAAGACTACTTTTGCATGGTACTGTACATAGATGGATTGGATGAAGTCTAATACTGCAAAATATTTTTTTTACAGAAATGCCAAAACGGGGGAGGTATACTGGCAACAGCTGGTATTGCATTATGTATCCAAACTCTACAACGTCCTGAATTCCTGCACATCCTCCAGGCGCTTCCACCAACTTGGTTTGGTCTAGAGGGAAAAAAAAGACACTTTCGCCCCAGGTGTTCCCCTAATAAGCACCCCTCTAAACGAGAACAAACCTGGAGCAGGAGAGAGCCTCCCTCGCTTCCTCCATCCATCATTTTAATGAGCCAAGTTGTGTATGTGCTTTGCCCATGAGTTGCAGGTGATTAAAGCTCATGCGCACACTCTCTCACACTGTCCCTATGATGTGTGGAATATATGCATGGTATGGAGATCAGCAACCATTTATAACACACGGCTATTACCTTACCTGGCTTTACCTGTGTCAGCCATTTCTTTTCCCCATGCTATTCGATGCACGGTTACAGTCCATCTGCTGAAATCAGGCCAGGCTGCGAAGACAACATCAATCCATCTGAAAACCAGAAGGGGTCTGCATAGTAAATGATGGCAACACAGTGTGAGAAATTAAACTGACTGAGTGCTACAGAGGCATCATTTATTACAGATAACACTTATTAAATGCCACCTATCGTTTCTACGATTACTTCATCTTTTCCAGCATCGTACTCACTCAACATCTCTGTATGCATGAACACCTGCAAGAAGGCTTCAAAAACATGTTACAGCCTCCCGAGTGGCACAACTTTCTAAGTGCTTGCCCCAGCATCAGAAGATCATAAATGGATCCCTGGTGGTGCCGGACATCGGGAGAGAATTGGGGAGGGAAAAAAAGGTTAAATCAAAAATAAGTAACTGCTTGAGACAATTACTATCTGTAAGTAATAATTTGGCAAAAAGCAACCTTACATAAGGAACACCCAATACTGAAAGGTAATGAGTTGGTATCTGCCTCTTGAGATATGAACTGGAGGTTAATGATAGTTAGGGTTGTAACAGTATGATAATCTCAGAAAAGATCATGGTTCAACAGTATATGGTACTTCAAAATGATAATTACTGTTATTACAGTGACCCATAAAGGAATAAAACAGTAGCTATATTATACTTTTTTTAAATAATGCTAGTAAGGGTAGAAGGGTAGTTCTCTCTATTGAAAATACATAATTTAAATAAAGAAGCGGTATGCTTAGACCTATTTAGACAAAAGAAATCAGGAGGAAAAAAGGAGCAGGATAAATTTGGATGTTCTTTATGAGGTCAGATCGAGGTCAGTGTGGGTCTGTTTGTGGGTCAGAGGTTACTGAATGGACCAACAACGCAGATGCAGCCAGGAACTGGGATGTGGAAAATTATTCACAGGGATTAAAGCTCTAAACAGGACACACTTTGATCTGCAGAGAGATTGTGTTCTTAAAGAGTTGGATATGCATCCTAAGGACAACCCCACAGTCGTTTCTGGCATATCCAAAGTAATCCCACACTGCTGATTTAAATGTCTTTTTCGGAGGATGGAATTTGTTGATAACAGTCTCACTCATCTTCTTGAACTGCATGTTTGTGTGTGTATCACAATGTCCTCATAATAACAGGAATACTGAAAAATCTACAAACATTTGTGGGTCCGTGTAAAGAAAGGTGTCACAACAAATTCATTTTTTTAGAAAATATAAAGGAGCAGAAAGACTGCCTTAAACTCAGGGACAGGTTTCGGTGTAAGTGTAGTATTACTGAGTAGCCTGTGGTAGGTCCTCACAAATATAGTAATACCAATGTATACCTGACTTGTATTAGACTTGTATTTCTGACTTTGCATGGCAAAAATAGACAAAAAGACAAATTCAGGCCCCAAGAAGGCTACAATCTTTACCTATGCAGCACAGCTATTTAGTCCATTCTTATAGATGTTATCGAAATACACAAATAAACAGACATCAAACATGCCTAAACTGATCAACAGTATTTTGGGTAAAGGGATTTTGTTTGACAGCCTTATCCACTTGTGTGGTTGGGTGGTGGTGGTATGGGACCTCCACCTAATTATCTTCGTTGTAGAATTGATTCTGCCTTCCCCACATCACCCCTCACCCAAATGGTTTGATTAGCCTCGCACCCAGATTGGGAGGTAATTAAGAGAAGCAGCTGCACACTGACAGCCAGCTCTTCTCTCTGTCAGTTTCATCCCAACGGAGACGGTAGTGCAGTCGATCTCACATGAGGCGGCTCACCCTGGACCTACACACTCCCACCATTTCATTCATTTCATCTTCTCCTGAGACTCAACGACACAAGTACCCTACTTGTAGTAATCAGCATTCTGTTGTGATCCACCTTGAGAGGTGTGCTCAGAGGAATTGCTGAAGAAAGATGGTTTTCAATAAAAAAATAAGCGCAAGTGAATGATCCCTTATCAAATTAAAATTTGAATACTGACTTTCTTTTAAGAAAGACATGGACATCTTAAGTCTGAAATTATTTCAGTTATCTGCATTCGTGAGAGTGCCAGTCACTCTTTATTTAACGCTGTCTACGGTCTCATTAGCCAAAGAGTAGAGTTTTGTTCCAGCTCTAGAGCTCCAGTCTTCCCTCAACTTACCCCACCGCTATCGCTGCCCAGGCTGACGTAAGCCTTCTCCTCCCAGCTCATGAATTACGGACAATTTTTCATCTTTCTAATTATTTTTCATCAATTATGTTATAAAGTCCCATCTCTCTGCACTCCCCTTTGTCAGGGAGATGCTCAGCCAAATTTATGAACGGAGTCTTCTGCCAGAAAGGGAGCTTTGTAAGGAGCCAGACCAGCACGGATTGACAGTAAGTTTGTCATCGCTCCCATCACTAAACCTATGCATTGTGAATAAATGGACAGAGTAGCTGTCAACAAATGCTGACAAAGTAATTCTGTTCTATCTGCAGGGGGAATTAATAACTTACCCAGAAGATTATCTTCCCTGTATAAAGACATAATTTAAAAAGAGATGATGTCATGTCGATATACTGTGATGGTTTTGCACAGCAATTGAATTCCATGTGGACCAGGTATACTTTTACCCAACAGCGCCTCGTTTCCACTCATTATAGATGTTTTTGTGGGGAGAATAAGGTATGAGGTGGGTGATGGGGCTATACATACAGGACCAATACTGAAACATTAACCACTCTGTGCTGTGTACCGTCACTGCTGGAACAAAATCTTGTATTGCCATTTTTGTCTTTTTTATCCTTAATGACTACCATACCACTATGAATGTACAATCATTTAGCAGTTAGCAGGAGGTATTCTGGGTTGATGGCATTTTTACTTCCTCTAAACCTTAACAAGTACAAGACAGAAAAGCATGGAAGAAAACCCATTACACTATATATACTCACATCACCCCACACCCCACAAGTGTAAAGTGCCCATTTGTCAAACATGAGTGCACAAAATTGTTCTCTGTATTTAACCCATTCACCAAGTGAAGCAGCGGGCAGCCAGAAACACAGCACCCAGGGAGCAGTGTGTGGGGACGGTACCTTCCTCAAGGGTACCTTAGTGGTGCCACTGAAAGTCCTGGCATGTGAACCCACAACCTTCCAAACTCCCTAACCACCTGTTGATTTTCAAAATGAAAACATGTTAACACATCAACAAGTTCAGACTATTTAGACAAATTTTAGCACACAATTTCTATTTCTTTGTAGAGTTGAATATGTAGTAAAAAATGAAACATAAAATGCGCCACAACAAAAATGTTACATTCGGCTAATAAACAGTAACTGTGCATTAAAATGTGTACAAGCGTGTTCTTTGCAGGGGGTGTGTACTACTTCTTTGAAAATCAACATAATATGCAATGGGACCATTACTGGGTTGCAGAAGCGCTCACTGAATTCTACTGTAATTTAAGACTGAAGTTTTGTGTTTGGTAACCATTAGGTGTTCCTCTAATCCAGGGGTGGGACTAATCCCGGACCTGGAGGGCTGTGATCCAGCACATTTTAGTGATTTCCCTGCTCAGAAACACCTGATTCACCTCACCAGTCAGGTTTAGTAAATGTGTTTGAGGAGAACTACCATCAAACTGTGCTGGACACCGGCCCTCCAGGACCGGAGTTGGACACCCCTGCTGAAAATCCCACCATCAGGTTTGCCACTGCAAATCATGTTGCTTTGAAAAATCAAAGTATTGACTCCCAGGCCTCTGAAATAGCTGAGACATGTTACTCCTATTCAGCATTAAACCCAATATGGCTCACTTGCGTAACTGCCCTTGTAACTATAATTCACTTCGGAGCATTTTTTATCGGTTTTCATTATTTTGCCTATATATGTGCATGTATGCAAGCATTCATTCCATCAATTCTTTAGCACCTGTATAATCGTGCAGACCTTTGACTGATCACCTGATCTCCACGTACTGAGTTCATGGCCACCTTTTCACCCACATAATATTCCCCATTCTGGATGCGGCAGAAAGAGAATTCACAGCGTAAACACACAATCAAGCCTGTAGTGGCTCTGCTTTGTTAGGGTCGCATTCTGAAAGACCTTGACAGTGGCAATTACCAAGTTAAAGCGCAATGGTGACAGACCAAGTCTAAACAGCATTTGAAGCCGACCATGAGCACATAATAGGACTAAATTGGCATGTTTTCATAGTCAAATGACCTGCTGAAGAGAGCTTCTCTGAATGGAGCGTGCAGGGCGCGTGATGATGGATGAGAGGTTAGGATACGGGTGAGCGGCCAGCAGAACCTTTAACGGAGGAGGGGCTACCGCAGTATTTTTCTTTCCTCCTCTCTCTCACCCACACGCATTCACCATTTCCCTTTTGTTGTTGTGTCTCTCTGACACACACAGAAACTTGTACCGCAGAGCTTCCATTTGCTAAACCTAACACTGTCAACAGGCTTGAAATGGATTAGCTGCCACACTGTGTGTTTTCTTAAGGCCTTAATCAGGAACCGCTGAAGGAACTCCGGCCCACAGCCCTGGCTCACTGCTTGCTAACTGAGAGCACAGTAAACATACTTATTGTGTGTTTGAGCCGAGACTTTGTTGCTTTTCCAAAGTCTCTGTTTTTACAGCACCAAATACATGCTGAGAATTACTGGAAAGGAGCCACAACCACCTCAGGGGTACTTTTGAGTTCACTAAAAGTGTGAAAGGCAAGCACACACACAATACAAGTTAGAGCGGGTGCTGATGTTACTCTCCAACTTCTGGTGCTACAGGACAAAGTACGCTTTGACCGACACAGCTCTCGACTTGCCTTTACCTACGCGTACATGTGTCCAAAAAGGCACGTCCTCCGATATTAATGCAATACATTCACAAGATGCAGTATGGAGTGTCCAGCAGCTGAACAAACCATGACAGCAGACAATTCTGCCATCTGTTTCTGCTGTTTTCTAAAGATAATCTGTAATACGGTCTCCTCATCCACCGTTATATTTATTGTTGTGCTATATACATTTGGTTTTTTTTGTCTTTTTCTCTATATGGGAAGTAGTAGTTAAATAAGGCAGGGGTGTCGACAAAGGGCCAGCGTGGCAGCAGGTTTTCGCTTCAGTCAATCAGGAGTGCACCTGTTGATCAGGTGAGATCCTGCATGTTTGTAATGAAAGTCTGCAGCCACACTGGGTCTTTTGTGCTTAAGATTTGACACCCCTGAAATAAAGCTTTCTAGAAATACTACTGCTCTGACCAGCCCATGGTGGATATAGCTTTAATTCCTCCAAACTGACAAAAGGTAATGAGTTTAACACTGTGGTTAAAAGCAAATGCACCACACCCTTTAAAGTGGATGCTCTTAATTGGAACCAGAGCTCTGTTTTTGTTTTTGTTAGTTTGCTACTTGTTGATTTATCTGTAGCTTTCTCGCCAGCACTTTTCAAACTCAGTTTGCCAAGAAAGCCACTTTAGATGGCATTTAAAAGCAGTATATCAAAAAGAGGGCTGCAATGGCAGGTCTTATCATAGGTGCCTAAAGTAAAAAAAACTTCTCCTACAGAAATAAATGTTTATTTTATATTTAATTATTAGACACATGAGTGATATTACTATTTATATGTAAGACTTTGCATAAATTAAACTACACTGGTGTCGGTTATTAGCTCCTAAAGCATTAATCAATCACAATCTCCATATCAGTCGGGACTAATAACAGACCTGTTTGGTGCAGAGCTTTTGTGCTTCTCTTCTGATCCACAACATTGTCTTTCCAGCAGCCATTATTATTTAATCCTGATCACAGCAGGCTCATCTCTAGTGGCTGCTCGGCACCACTCCAGTCATCCCAGCCATAGCGTTCACTTCACTTCACTTCGCATGTCAATGCATGGAACAGCATTCCATCCTCCTCACACAGACGTAATTAGTTAAGGCACCCTCTTATCATATCAACTCCAGGGCAAGTGCAACTACAGACCGCGGTATAACTCAAGGTCCTGTGGAAAGCTTGTTCTATTGATTACTATCCCCCCTTCTCCCTTTACTAGACTAATGAGCCGCCGTATTTCCACTAGAAAGGTTAATACAATATTGAAATGTCAGGAGATTAATGATATTGTTTCTTTGCTGGGGTCCTCATTGAGGGAGGTGACAAATTCCCTGCCCTTTTCACTCTTGCTCTTGCAATGCACCATCACGGCCCATCCTGCTCTCCGGAGAAGGATTTGCCAAACGCACGAACGAAAGAGCACACGAGGAAGAGAGGATGACACAAGTGAAGGGATCGCTAGGCCTGTTCTTGTGCTCGTGTCAGGAAATAGATTGGATGAATCTATCTTCATTAGGATGATACAGGGAAGAGGGAGTCGATCCGAGGTGAGGAACAGCAGCTATGTGTGTCTTTTGTTGTCACACGTCTCAAGATTTTCAAAGTTTCGGATTCCTCCTGTGCTGTATACTGGACTCCTTGCTTCCAGGGCAAGGAGTCCAGTATACAAACAAACATTTTACAGGCTTCAAACACTCATTTCCAAATGAGCACTCACTAAATTGCTTATCTGTCATTTTACACTTCATTATTAACCAAGAACGTCCATGTCTTTTGACGTATTTTTTTCATATCAAATTTTAAACCACATCTTTTTATCAGATAAACCACTCTTAGGAACTTTTTCCATCTGTCCATAATCTTTTTTCTTACTTTAACGTCCTTATACGCTTCTATATTACTGCTGTCCTTGTACCACAACCTTGTTTAACGTTCAACCCATTTAACATTCAATCATGGAAATGACTATTTAAGCACAGATTTAAAAATATGACTCAAAAATGTCTAAAATGTTTATTGTAACTGAATAAATCAAAATAATCAAACATTTGAGTAGTAAGTGTGAGAACGCTATCCACATTCTTTCCACAAAATATAGTAGTCCCTCAGTATCACCTCCAATTTCCATCAGCGATGTCACGTCCCGGGAAAACGTTTTTGATGGGTGATTGTTTAGTTGGTTGCTATGGAAGTGGACAGTAACAAAGAACCATGTCTGGTGGAAGAGATTTTCACGTACAGTTATTGAAGACATTTCAAAGTTATATTGCTTAAGAAGATACTTTATTCCTTGTCATTTTAAAACATACTGAACCTTCATTGGAGTTTTTAAGTAAAAAAGTGTATTACTCACACATCATATACTCTTGATCAAGTCAAAGCTAATATGCTAGGTTATCTGCCACATTTACATTTACTATTTGGTGGCAAACACAAAAGTGTGGTGTATATATATCATCTGCTTATTGTTATATTGTTATGAATTTGCAGGGCTAAACTGCTGTAGCCGGAATAAAAGGATCTATTTAAATGTGTTGAGTTTGAACATCACAAAAACTTTTTTTTTTTCACATTTAACACAATATTTACACATTTTTTCCACTCTAGGAAAGCCACAGCACTGATATCGTGCAGCTCTTGTATGTATACATCTGCTTGCAGCACCAGAAACCTAGATATCAGACAGAATACTAATTTTCAGGTAACTTGTCAACTGTACATGTTGACAATACATGCTGTAAACCATTGTTACATATATTTGCTACATACAAATGTTTATATTTATATACTATATTTGTATAGTGTGCTTTTGTTACTATACTCTTGTGTATAGCTTTATTCTGTTGTTTTTTGCTGCTCTTACCTTTGTACTGTCCACTTTCTGCCATAACAATGTAAATTTCCTACTTGTGGAACTAATAAAGGTTAATCTAATCTCATCTTATCTTATAGTAAGTCTCACACACACACACACACACACAAAAAGTGCATGCCGCGAAAGCCAATAATCCTCCACCACAGCACTGCCGGTTCACTAAACTGACCTGTTTCAGCTCATGATGGGCATGATCAGTCGATGGGCTGCATTAGATGTGAATAACGAAATTCTTCAAACCACTTGAGTGATGTGGGTCGCCAGGAGCAGTATTAAGAAACACCACACACACACACACACACACACACACTGATCACAATGCCTCCCTTTGGGGTTTAGGACAGTTGTATATGAATGCATTCCAATCACACACACTTCTACATTTGTCTTAAAAACAAATACGGAAATCATCCAGATATGAAAGGCACTTTTATGCCAGGTATAGACACGGCTCAAGCTGCTTCACAAATACAGAAACACACTGTGATCATCATACACTGAACAAACAACTATCCAAGCGTCTCACACATGAATAATGTGAGAAGCATAAGTTTGTTCATCCGTGATCAATATTACACAACTCTAGAAAAAAGTGGGGACCCAGTGCTTCAAATAAGATATAATACTTAATACTGTTCAGCTTGAATCCCTTACTTTGTGATCACCACATATTGTGTCACCAGACCTTTTCCTGGGTTGTGTTTTTTTTTAATTAGGGGCTGCGGTGTGCAGACATGTAGCCGCTAATCTGCTCTTTCTGTCTGAGATGGTAGCAAGCCGAGCGTGAAAGTAATTGGCGAGTGTAACACAAATTGGATCTTAGCGAGATGTGATTTCTAGTCCTCCGAGGCAGTATTTGCACAGCGATTAGAACAACGGTGCTCTCTGCATGTTGCCAAATGGTTTTATTACACAGACGTATGTATGCTAACAGTTTAGCAGGCTTTGCAGGAAGAATTCAAACCGGGGGATGGGGAAATAAATGTGTGATTCTTCTGAATACGAAGGAAATGCCTAATTGCTTTACACAGATTATGGCATATATTTGCTAGGGCTCTGTTTGTGAATGAAACTGACATTATGAAACTAAAGTTCAAGTTCCTAAGCAATATTTAAAGACAGTTGTTTGGAGTGGCTAGAGAGACTCCCAATTTGTTTAAGCAGTATTCCATTCTACATTTACACCACCTGGCATTCACTTTTATTCAAGGTGACTTACAATTTTAGCATATTACACATGCAGGCAAATAGTCTTAGGAATCTCAGCCAATGACTCTTACTGTTATAGTGTTGTGTCATCCAGGGTAGGAATTGAACATTACCCACACCTCTGGCTTCTTTTAAATATTTGCAC
The DNA here is from genome assembly GCA_037974405.1 of Brachyalestes nurse. NCBI lineage: Eukaryota > Metazoa > Chordata > Actinopteri > Characiformes > Alestidae > Brachyalestes > Brachyalestes nurse. The sequence continues at coordinate 15,101,809 of JBBPCY010000001.1, forward strand.
GTCTACTACACTTTCAAATTTCTTTAATTGATTTTCTATTTATTCTTTTATTTCTTTCATTACAACCCAGGGTAGGTAATTAGTGATTTTACCCGCGACACTATACAACCACTACTGAGTGTGTTCACTGACATCAGGCATGCACTGGATTATTAAAATAACTGAAATATGTGTAAAATGCAAAAGTGATCTATATGGGTGCACTTTACTGAATTGTAGCATTCTCAAACAGTATTCCACATAAAATACAAGCTTTTAGATTTAGTTCCACGTTTGAATTAATCATTCTCTGCAGGGCAGAGGGGGTTCTGGGGGAAGAGCTTCGGGTGCTTAAGCATCTATCCCTTTGGGCATAGTGCCTGTTACAGCAAGACTCGTTCTCTGTATCTTTGACTTCATTTTTTTAACTCGCAGTTATAGAGAGATGCTGTGTGATTACTGAATGTGGTGTCCAGTAATTTTAGGTACTCTATTTTCAAAATACTTAACACAAGTTCAAGTAGACCTATAGGGCACATACGCTTACTGGGAACTTTCAAAGTCAAATAATAAGAAATGTTAATGTTAATTTTAAAGAATTAAATAAGCAAAATGGTTTATGATAAACAAAATGAGTCAGAAAGGAGAACAACAAGAAACAGATTCAGGGAAAAGCTAGAAAATGTACTCTCAGAATCTGGAAAGCAGTTAAGAGTGGGGAAGGGCTCTCAGGAGACCTGGACAGGAAAAGATGCTTTTCCTCATTCTAAGCTGCCATCTCATGTTAATTTGCTGCTTCACTGACACGTATTATCACATGAGTTTCATCAAGTAACCCCCACTGCCCTCATGCAAAAACACAGAAGTCTCCGGTAGATTACTAACAATAATTGTGACAATCATTCATTCTGAAAGAACAGGGTTTATGAGACCAGATCTTGCTCTGTGAACTGGACCCTGAGACTGATCTTCTTTCCATTTCAGCAATGTTAAGGCAGCTTCTGCTACACTAGGCCCTCCATTCATTGTTTATATAAAACAATGGAACAATCATCTACTTTCCGCGGCTCCTGATTATTGGTCACCACAACGGATCAACCCTTTCCTTCTGTCTACTGCATCTTCCTCTCTCACACTAACTGAATCCATGTCCTCCCTCACCACATCCATTAACCTCCTACTACACCTTTCTCTTCTCCTTTTCACTGCAGCTCCATCCTCAGCACCCTCCTCTCAACACACTCCGTCTCTCGCAGCATCCTTCTCCCAACACACTTGGAGTCTCTCCTCAACATCCTCCTCCCAACATATTGGAGTCTCTCCTCAGCCTCCCTGTTCCAGTTAATCCCATAGGTGTTGGCAGGGATCTATGTGGACCAGTCAAGTTATTCCACACCGAACTCATCCAACCATGTCTTTATGGACCCTACTTTGTGCACTGGGGCACAGTAACACTGGAACAGAAAAGGGCCTTTTCCCCAACTGTGCCCACAAAGTTGGAAGCATGGCGTTGCCCAAAATGTATTGGTATGCTGAAGCATTAAGATCGCGCTTCACTGGAAGCAAGGGGCCACTAGTAATGAAGAGGAGTGTCCCAATACCTTTGTCCATATAGTGTAGCAAACACTGTTCTCAGAAATCCCGTGTAACGTTTTAAAACAATACTAACCCTAACCCATTTTTCAAACGTTTAAGATAAGTGAAAGAAACCAAATGGACTATCATCACCTACCATACAACAGCCAAACTTGTTACAAGAAAAGTGAACATTTTCCTGATTACAATCACGTTACAAGCCCCGCCCCCTTTGCTATGATTGGCTGTATAGTCTAACTGACTGTGTGAGCAGCCAATCGTAGCACAGGACAAGGACACTACTGTCCAATCAAGTGGCTGGTTTTTGTTTCCACTGTCTTATAATAAGCTGCTTCTCATCCTTCCACACTTTACGTACTACTTTATGGAATGTACTTCAATTAGTGCGGTACTATTTTTTATACTCTTTAGTGTGGTGGTATGCAGTCTGAGACCATGGAAATGCAGATTGCACAAAAATTATTTTTATTTGTCACATTAATTATTTTAGTCATAATAGAATTTTTATGCCATCAGTAATAAGTGTCTTCATACATAGCATGCACAAAGTGTGTAAGATGTTCATTATTCACATCAAAGGCCCATCCACACCAAAACATGGCTTTCATTTAATAAGCCACTCCTGCGGTGCCCTCCTGTCATCTGGCTTTCTATTGTTTTCGCCTCATTGCTATCTTTTAATTAATGAATGAATTAATGAATCAGTGAGTTGTGGTTTTGGGCGGCATTTCCTACTGTGTCTGAGCACACATCGTTAATCAGGGCCATTCCCATTACCCAGGTCACTAGCGATCATGCTCCAACAATTAGTGCTTGATTAAGAGATGCTCATTAGACAGCCCCTCCTGAAGCCTACCAGGCAGAATCTGTTGGTCCAGGCCAAAGCCTCTCAAGGCCGTCTCCATTCCACTCTTCTAGCACATCTAGACAGGGACTGGCATGGCTGTTACACCAACACCAAATGGACAAAAGTATTGAGACTCACCTCTTAATTCAAGAGTTCATATTAAAGTCTACATATTTAAATATAATGTCATTGAAAGTCCCTGTTAGTGTGATGGTCAGGCTGTAGGCCATCTGTTTCTGCACTCTAAACCATTCAGGATCACCATAGGACTAACATTGACCATATATCATTTGAATGGTGGACCAATCTCAGATCATCAGTGATACCAGTATAGTAGTGATCCGTTAGTGTGTGTTGAGCTGGTCTGAGTATTCACAGGAGGTTAGATCATAAGAACATGGTGGAGATCTTCAGTAAGACACTTACACTTGTCAGCTCTGATTCCTGCCATGTCACTGCACAGCCTTGTTTCCAAAGATTAATGTTCTCTTGCCAATGGACTTCTGAACATCATCCCATCTCTTTCAAAGGCTTTAAAAAACCTACTTGTGAAAGATCTTGAAAGACAGTGTCAGAAAGAGGAAGTCCACCGACTGTGGAGCAAAAGGTAAAGACTACCAGAACTCAGTGGCTCTGTTAATTGATCCAACTCCTGACAATGGTGAGGACAGAATGAGGATCTGAAAAACTGAAATTAGAAACTGAATGGAAAATAAAGAAGAAAGGAACTTTGCTGAAGGTTAGCACACACCGATGTAAGACTGAGCGAGAATAAGGAACAAAAGAGGTCAGAACAACCTTTGACACCAGTTCCTTTCTCACTTTAGAGAACAAGTGTACTTTCCCGTTCTGGGTGAGCCAGAAATGTGTAATAAATAATACCAAGTCCTAACATTACAAAATGAGTGACAGTTCTTTAATTATGTTTTCTTATCAAAATAAGGAAAACTACTTTATTGAAATTAAAAGACATATGAAATAAAACCAAGATATAAATGATCCCGCAAGGAAATGAGTTTTCTGTCTAAAAGATAAGGGACAATCTAATAGAATCATTAAAGCCCAGAGAGAGAGAGAGAGAGAGAGAGACAGAGAGAGAGATAGAGAGAGAGAGAGAGAGAGAGAGAGAGAGAAAATGCTAATGCTTGTCTCCAGAAGCTGGCTGGATCTGGATGACATATATGATGGATGGTGTTGCATTGGTACTGCTGCCCTCTCTCACTCTTGCGCTGTTACCAGTCCAGAGAGAGAGAAAGAGAGAGAGAGAGAGAGAGAGAGAGGGAATGAGGAGGAGGATGAAAAGACAGCACCAGCAGGCAGGGATGCTTCCTTTAATTAACCCACATACCGGCACAACAGCACTATGCAATGACAACACACACACATATGTGATATATATATATATATGTGTGTGTAAATATATATATATATATAGTATGTATATGCACACACAATACAGAGTACAGACATGTAATTGTTATACACCCACCTCTGGTGTGATATATCTATATATATATATAATGTATATCCATATCACAATGAAAAGTCATGCATGACCTGATATTTTCACTGCAACATCTTTATTTTAGGATCTGTGTAAACATCATCAAAATTCACACCAGTGCATTTAGCATTTCTGCTTTAGAGGGCAAGAAATGCATAGAGGTGAAAAAAAGGCACGTTTAGGCGAAGTGGGTGAAAAATGAGAGGGAAAAGGCATGAAATTGAGAATGAGAAAACTTGCTTTGCTGGCGGAAAAAAGGAGCTGGTCATTATTTCTCCAGCCTTGCAGGAATTGTGGAGGAGCCAGTAGCTGAGTGTGAGCCCGAGCTCTGCTTAAAGGGCCATCGTACATGAAAACCCACAAACAGAAGCTCCTCAATAAATGTGCATTTTTTTCCATGCAGAATAAATCAGGCTGGTTTATTTCTCTCTGCACAAAATGCAATACATGCAACACTCCCACTGGATTTTATTAGCTCATCCTGATTGGAAGAGGCCTAGACCAGAGATAGGACTATATGAAATCTTCCTATGATATCAGAGATGAACACTATTGTGGTTTTCAGGGTTATTGCTTTATTGTCAAACTTTCAATAACCGTAATACACATAGGGATCATTTCACCGCAGGTATTAGATGAGACGATTTAACTGGTTGCTATCAAGAAATAAGAACTACTATGGTTTACTGTTCAGATTATAACTATATAAGCATGTGTCCTCCTGATGCTTTACTGGGTGACAGTAGCAGCAGGCTACTTCCATCCTCCTTTTGTTGCTTTTTTTAAAAGACATTTATGATATTTGGCAGATGCTCTTATTTTGAGCAGCTCATGATTTAGTCATGTGACAGGGGTATCCAAATGTAGTTTTAGGAGCTTTGAACAGGAAATTTGCATAAGAAGCTGCCTTATATACCCTGTAATTATATATATATGTATATATAAATCAACGAGTTTAATCCAATAAGCTGTATTCATCAGGTTTCGAGAGTGAAAGGCTCCATTGTACAGTCTCCGCCAAAAACATTCTCACACAAATTTTAAAGCAGCCAGCCAGGGCAGAGTGTTCTTTCCCATCAAGGTTGTTTTGACTCCTTATCTTGTTTTACTTCTCCCAGACTCCCTCGCACCCAAAAATTCTGACCCTCTTATAAATGCCATATGATTGTTTCTGAACGCAGGTGCTTTCGTGAGCAAGATTAAATTTTTAACGTCCATGAAGCATGTTTACAGAACACACATTACACACATAGAGATTATACTGCAATATGATTTAATATAAAAGTAAACCCATAGACACAGTGGGTACAGAAAAGATATGGATCATTTTGATTAGTTCAGCGTTATACAAAAAACACCTATTCCAGGAGCATTCCACTGCTTGGTAGTCCAAAAGATCTCAGGGATAAAGTTGTGGACAGGCATAAGTAGGATCCAAAAAAAATCCAAGGATTTATCAATCCCTAAACACACAGTAAAGCCTATAATTAAGGAGTGGGACCCTCGCCGGATCAGGCCATCCCTCCAAACCTGATGGAAGAGCGAGGAGGAAACTGGTCAAAGCGGCTACCAGGAGGCCTATGGCCACTTTGAAGCAGTTACAGGAATTTATGGCAAAAGTGCATGTGACAACAATATCACAAGTGGTCCTCAAATGTGGCTTGTGTGGGAGGGTTGCAAGAAAAAAAGAGACTCCTCAGGAAAGGTCGCGTTAGATCTCGACTGAGCATTGCCAAAACGCACCTTGAAGATTCTGGGGCCAAAATCGAACAAGTCTACCAAATGGTACATCTGGCAGATAGCCAATGCAGTTCACAATCCAAAGAAGACCATACCTACTGTAAAGGAAGGAGGTGGCAGCTTCCTGCTGTGGGGGTGTTTTTCTGCAGCAGGGACTGGGGATAGAAGGACAAATGGGGCAAAACACTGTTAAATTCTTGAGGAAAACCTGCTGCCTTCTGCCAGAAAGACACAAAGCGCATTGCAAAATTGACCACACAGTGGCTGAAGCAGAAAGAGGTGAATGTCCTTGTGTGGCCTAGTCAGAGCTCAGACTTAAACCCTATTGAAAATATGTAGTATGACTTGAAGATTGCTGTCCAGTGGATAACATCCAATTTGACAGAGCTGGAACAGTTCTGCAAAGTCGTCAGAGAAGTATCCCAACAGACTCAAGGCAGGAAATGAAGCAAAAGGTGGTTCCACAAAATACTGAGACAGGGGGTTGATATTTTTCCCATATCAGTGACTCAAATTCAGTGATTTTCTGAACTGTTACTATCATATCTTTCATTTGGAAGTTGCACTGAGTAAAGCTAGAAAAATAACTGGGTATAGCTGGAAAATCATTGTAGACTGCAAAAAAAGTGAATATTTTGAAGGGAGATGATTCTTGTCTATACCCACTGAAATAAAAAACTTCACAGTCCATAAATGAATGACTGTGGCCAATATCAAGGACACCATGGCCAATACCAAGCACCCCCAAGAACTGGGCTGTGGAGTAGTGAACTTGTGAACTAACCAGAACTAACCATCCAACTCCTGGCCTTACTAATGCTCAGGTGGCTGAGAACAACCAAATAATCACATAAACAAGAGGTTTGTTCCTGCAGCAAAGACGGACTCTCAATTAATACCCCTGATTTCAGAAGAAATCCTAGATAAGCAAGTGTCTACAAACTTTTGAATATATAGTGTATCTTCAGCTTTGTCCCATTTGGGAATTAAACCTCCATCTACTATACAGAGGGCAGTAATGTTTACTATGCTCTAACTGGCCTTGGTTATCAGAATTCAAAACAGTAACGATTATAATTGGATCTTATACCATCACAAATCATCCCATCTCCTGCCACACTGTCACTCATCATTTATGAATGCAGTTCCAGGCTCTCTAGTGTGGAATTGCGCAGACTCTGACACGTACCTTATTTAACTATCAAAAAACAGCTTTGCTTTACATCTATCTGCTGTCTCTGGGAATGATTTGAGATCATTGCTTTTATTTCAGTAACTGTCAGAGGATTTAGTCGCCTAAATGATAAGACAGCAAAAGCATATGATGATGAAGGGCGGATAATCCAGCCTAAAGCAGGATGAAAGGAGGGGTCAAATTGAGAATCTGAGGCATGTCTTGTTCGGAGTTTCTCCGGCGACTTCTTCAAAGACGCTGGATTCTGTGGGAATGATTCCAGGCATTTGGCTTTCTGTTTGATGTTAGCCTGCGGAGTGGAGCGGAATATGGATTAGAGCTGTGGAGGAGCTGAATGACCAAAACACACACACACACACACACACACAGTGAGAAAAGGGGAATATACTTTATGTATTTAAATGTTAATGTGTCTAAGTTGCAGAACTAGTTCAAACTTCCACATTCACATTCAAAAGGCACATTCCATTTTTCAAAAATATTTTATTTTGTGATCCAGGTACAAGGAAAGCAAAGAAACTTTTTTTTTTTTTTTTTTGTTTGTTTGTTGTTTTTTGTTATTGATTTTTTTACAGGACATGGAAATGAGAATAGGAAAAGTTTGTTCTCTCTCTGTTTTTTTTTTGTCCCTTTGTTCTCGGACAAGGACATGCAAATGCAAGTGACTATAGACGCTTTGCTTACAGGAAGGAAACGGGACGTAAAAAGGGCGGAGCTTCTGTACAGACAGACTCCACCCGACATCTTTCACTTTTTTTGTCTTTTTTTTCCTTTTTTTAGCAAAAAAAAAAGGCATCACACATAAAAGCTACAAAGATTAGTCAAATATCGAGATGGGAGAGAGAGCATGAGAGAGGGAGAGAAAGGAGAAAGAAAGAAAGAACATGGCTAACCCTTTAAAAATTAAAGAAGCAAATAAAAAAGGGATCTTTTTGGTTGAGGAAGCAGCACTGTGCATGTACAAATCCCAAAAAAAAAAAAAATGAAGTGAGCACTTCAGGCTTTGCGGTTTGATCCAGTCTGAATGTGAGCTAAGGGTCTCAGTAGCTTTCCATGGCTGACGATGCAGGGAACGGGGAGGAGAGACATTTCATATTCCACAAATTGGTATGCATTTTTCACAATATACCTTTATTATCTTAATAAATACAAAAAACAACAACACTGTGATTTTCAAAGGAAAAAACCATTAGCATTAAAAAAGACACTAAATGCATTAGACATTAGAAATATCAATATTAATTTTGGTATGTTCTGTAACTGACATCTTCGCCTTATGGACATATGAACATAAAGTGTACCGGCACATCTTCTGATGAGATACAAGGCATGGGTCTCCACCGTCAACAGGGGTGGGGGTCGGGCAGGGGGGCGGGGTCGGAAAGAATCGAGGCCCATCGGACACACGGGGAAGAAGTTTCATTAGACTTGGAATGAACTCTTTGTGTGAGGATACATATGAATATATACACATATATACACGCACACGCACACACACACACACACACTCACGACACCACCAAAATATATGTAAAATAACCTGAGATACTCTCCGCACCTCATTTTCCAAACAACTGGACACAAGAACTGAAAGAGATGGGGTTTCTGAGAGAAACGTGGACACGAGTGGACAACAGGCAGTCTGAGAAAGCCTTTAGCTCCGAGCATTCTTCAGTCATTCATACGTAAAAACAAGAGAAATAAAACGAAAAAAAGGGAAAAACAGTCGTTGTTCTATTCTCCTGAAAGCTCAACAGTAAAAATATCCTTTTTTTGAGCAAAACTTTGTACAGTTTTATATAAAATAATTGCAAGGAATAACAAAAGAAAATGATGTGAACTGAAGTGACCCATGGCCAGTAAGATGTAGAATGGAACTGGTAGATTGTGGTCTGCCCTGTTTAGAGATAGAGGCAGTGAGAACCGCTGCTGCAGATGTGCTGCTTCACTCCTTCAGAGTTCAGCCACTTTAACTCTGATCCCTATCTGACATCGCCTATACAGTGATCACGCGAGTCGCTCATCACTATAAAACCTCAGCCGAAACAGCTAATGCATCACAGTAAGCAGGAAACTATTATGCAAATCATGCATTGTGATGTCATAATGCATGATTGTTAGTACATGCCACTTATGCTAATCTGCCGATTATAGATTCACGTCCCTACAGGGCTCCGCCAATATGAGCGACTCACATCTCTGCATAGATAAAGATGTATCTGGAAACGGTAGAACCTCGGATGTGATAGTGAGTCAAGTAAACCAAAGGAATTAAGTGCTTCGAAACTTAAAATTAAGAAATAAATATCTGAGATGAATCACACTGTACAATGATTCGGCATCAGTTGATCCGTTTCTACACGTAATTAGTGTTCAAACTTGCAGCCTTGGTCTAATTTATTTGCAGCCACAGGCCGGCTCGCCTTCAGCATGACTGCGAGAGGAGCGATGGTCGATAAATGAATCGATGACGCAATTTAGGTTTCCAAAATAAGATTAGCACACTTCAAAGAACCGTGCCGTCTTTCTTGAAACTTTTTTTTTTTATATATACAAAACTCAAATCACACCATGGTCCTTAAAAAAGCACCAAAACACAAGACTCGTCTTCACGCATGACTTCCCAGTGTTTGTAAGACCAGCGGAGTCACTGAATGGAAACCATACCCGAAGACCAAATGTAATTCTTGTTCATATGGCTTTTAAACTGCTCGCATTTTAAGTGCTTTAAGATCCATTCGTCAGTGGAGAAAGCATAAGAGAAGTGGAAAAAAAACAGAAACCATAATGAACAGAAACAGTTCGGAAACAGAAAACCGATGGAGCTACAGCCAGAAAGACCGTATTCGCAAAGCTGATGGCGTAATCGCCCGCCAGCGTCACTCACATTGTCCACCTGACGCCTGCTTGCACTCTGACGGACAGAGAATGGGCGAGATGTTGACGGATGTTCAAAGAGGAGCAAGGCTGACATACAGAAAACAAGTAATCGACAAAGGACAGCGGCATGCCAATTACAATGGCGCTAAACAAAGTTCTGTCTGGCGGCCCACATTTGAGCGGGCTAAATAAAACGTGTTTGAGTGGGACAGGAACGATCGGGTGTTTTGAAAACCACTTGAGGACTGACGTTTATTGCAATGGGGTCCAACACCACTGCACTCGTCCAGCAATCGTCGACACCTCTCTAGCACCTTTCCAACATCAAGAGGATGCCACCCTCCGTCATAGCCTCAGGAGAACCCCACCGCTGCCAACAACGTTCGTGCAATTCTGCCTTTCAGCAATCCAACGCCCGCGCTGCTGCGGGCTTACTTTAATATATCTCTGTACATGGCTATATATTTTTCTTCTCTCTAGTTACAGTACAGCAACTCCTTTTCACATCTCCTCTCCCCCGGTGCTTCATGTCAGCGGGAGCTATGGGCTTTTTTTTTTTGTGCTTTTCACCAAAATTGCAGTGCAAAACAAAACAATTAATTATAATCATCATAATCATAATCATAATAACAATAAAACCCATGAGAAGTATTAACACATGATAAACGATAAACTCATTTGTATGGCACCACAGCCTAGCGATTCACATATAATACAAATGAGCAATAGCGCATGAAAGAGGGGGGCGTGGAGCGTACAGAACCTGTTTGCATAGCAATGCAATAACAATTTCAATGCTGAGAATATATTTACATGAAATTCACTTCCTTTCGGAAATTCGCTTTTCCAGTTCACAAACGTCAGGCGACGATCAGACGATTCTTCCGACAATTTTTTTCCATTTTTTGTTTTTTTTCTCTGGATGAACGTTTTTTTGTTTTCGAAGAGGAAGGTGTTTTGTTTGTTCTCGAAAGGACAGAAAACATCAAATCAACACTGTGGGTCGCATGTCCTTCTTTACATCACATTTACAGTTCGACGTTTTCGTCTTCACCCTCGTCCCATCTGTTCTTCCTTCTGACACTGTCACAAGTCCATTGCACCGAGCAGGCGAGGCATCTCCAGGGCAGATAAAGGCATTCTCCAGCTCACACACAGGGCTGCTCACTCTGCAGAAAACACACACACACATACACAGGTGAATTAAAAAACAACACCAAAAAAACAAACAGGCCATCAACGTAAAATTGAATGTAAGTGAGTACACTGGAGCATAAACCAGATGGAGAAATACACTGACCACTGTGCTTTCCTTGGACTCATAATATATATTTCTTATTATATTTCATAATATATTTTTTATGATGTATGAAAAAATATCAAAGCGTCTTCCCTGGTATGAGCAGGTTTATCTGCTTGGTTTTTACGGTAACAAAGAAAAATATAGAAAACAAAGAAAATATATGCACATGTAATAAAAACAAACTGGCATCCACAAACTTTTGACACGCAGTGCATATTGTGATTAGACTTTCATGAGTTGCTTTTTCAGCACATCGGTTTTTACACTGATCAGATCAATATATCATTATTAGGCAGATTCTGTCTAATTGAGTATCTGATCCATTATTCACTGGATGCTGTCTTCTAATGTGGATCTAATGTGCATCTGAACTGAACTGCATGAAATCAGTGTGTTAGTAGTGCAGACGTACATAACTCTCCAGAGTAATGTCCTTGGCCGTTGGTCCCCAGGTAGCTGGAGTCATGCTCTGTGTTGGCGCGCGGATGCTGACCTCGGGAGCTCTCTCCTTTCCGAGGGCCTGTCGAACCTTTGGAGGACGCGGTCCCGGATGAACTGTGGCCCCCAGGGGAGGGAAAGGATGGTTTGCTATAGGGCAGCATGGCCTCTTCTATAAAACAATTAGAAATAAACAGAAGCACTTTAGAGAAAAGACTCATCAAAAGCGGGTTATTGCACCTTGCAGAGAGATTTTATTTCATTTCTGTTGGTCCATCCATCATGAAGCAGGCATTTTCCATAAATTATATTATATTTTATGCTCCTTCTAGTTCTAACTCCTAGCTGATGGTGGCTGGTAGAACCCCCAAACTAATCAGTAACACCAGTATCAGGCCTCATCAGACTTGTTATGTCGAAGGAGCTGCTGTGGTCTTTGCTAGAGGACAGCTAAGAACTACTCTCTCTGACCTCAAAGCTCTCTTAATGGTCTCTCAAGCAGATGTACTGAGACTGATCACAGAGTGTGTGTATGTGTGCATCTGTGTATGTGAATTAATGAAATGAAAACTAGGGTGATTACAGCACATCTGTGCTTTGCCTCTGGTACGCCTGCAGCTGAGAGAGGCCAGTGCCGGTCATGGCTGTATTCGCTAAGAGAGAGTGGTAGACAAGCCGATCTGTTCACTGCATGCTCCTAGCTAGCTGACTAATTGAACACCAGGGTTTATACCTGGAGCTGCCAGTCTCCTAGTGACCATGTTGAGGTGGCAAACTCACTTCTGTAGCTCCAAGCTTCACTTACTCAAGACTACACAGAATATTTGAGTTCTTAACACAGATTCTGCGCTATACCACACTCACCATTAACCAGACATTATATTTTTGCAACATTAGCCCCACACTTCCAGTGAAAAACTAAAGAAGCCAAATCCTGGAAATGTCTTGGCTTGCCGTTTGAAAATACTTTGAAATAGATAAAGTCATTTATAAGTAAGTCGTACAGTATCTGTGAACGATTATCTGTCCATGGTGTCCTCTCTTATATCTGTAACTTAGATCCTCCTGCAGACTGTACCTGAGACTGGGCCATTCTTTTGCCCTCTCCTGGCCTCCTCTGCTCTCTCCATGGAGCCCAGCCTCTCCTGGGCCTGCCGATGGCGCTCCAGAGAGGTGCGGGTCTGCCTGTCCAAGGAGCTCTTCACTTCTTCCAGCCCGGACATTGGCTGCCTCTCCAGGGACGAGGCCTTGCGGTCAGCAGAGCCGCTTATGTTTCCCACACTTCTTGGCCCCTGGACGCGCAGGGCCTGACAGGGTGGAGGTTCTGGGGGAGGAGGTAGGTCTGATATACACATAGCACAATATAATCAAGGTCATTTTAATAAAACAGAAGAATCTTTTTTCCTAAAAGCAGCATTTTGCAATTTGTGCCTGCACATGTGGCACCTTGTCATTCTATGGGAACAAACAGCCTGCCAGTACGCTCTAATTATGTCAAGCTTCTCAAAATGATAATATGATAACAGCACTGCAACTCATTAAGGCAAATCACTTTTTTGAAATCTGTAGAAAAATGAGCACAATTGCATTCTGACAGTTAAAAGACACCGTGCCCTTGGCATCAATGTATGAATACAGGGGCTGCTCTAACCTTGATTCCCACTTCAGCTTCATTTTCATTATAGGGCGCTGCAGCTCTGATGGTAATTGTGTAAATCGAATTGCTGTCCATCAGCCAAGACATGATTGGTGTCTAAAGTTTGTTTCTTTTTGAAGCCTTACAATGGAGCTACAAGGCTAGTAGTGAATAACAGCCATGTTTATGTCAGGTTACAGAAGATTAGTTTTACCAGAAGTGGTTTTGTATTGTAAGCGGTAGAGGATTTCAGTTTAAATGGGCTTTATAAGACTTATCTTAATATTGATTTATATTCGTTAGTGTTAGCATTGGCTATTAGCGCGTTTTACTGTGAGGTTGATTTGAACAGAACTGCTATTACTAAGGAAGACATGAATTCAGTCCAGTTCAGAAGGCCGTTTGCACCAGAATGGTTACTGTCATACTGAAACCATGAATTTGCGTCTAAAAAAGTGTATTGTTCAGGTAAATGACATATACAGACAACGTATATGTAACCTCAAAGGCACAACTATGTACTTGAAACTTGAGTTTTAAAGGCATAAAACATCCCCTTTCCCTGTGAAAAGGGGCAGATTTGTAAGTTTTCATAACTCCATGCAACATAAAATAAGTACAGAATACAGTACCATTATATCCCCTAATGACATGTACTGAAGATGTATCTTTGAGGGTATGCCCCAATGTTTGTATACTGAAATTACAACTTTTTCCATAAGATATGTGATGGATCTCCTTGGTAAAGACTTCATTTACCGTACTTCGTCATATGCAACTAATCCAGCTGAAACAGTTAATCATTCATTCATTAACTTAAATGATCCGTTTAATGATCAAGGTCCAATTCAGAATTGCATATTCAATCAATACCATCTTACAGCAGCATTACAGTAGCATTAGAATTGTTAATGCTTGGTCAGATACTTTAAGATGCTTTTAACAGTATTCCATTCTCACCGTCAGCACTGGCGTCTCTGCGGTGCGGAGCGGTGCCCGGTCCTCTGTGTTTGCGGGTGGGCCGTGCTGCCCGCTGGTGCCCCAGACTGTGTGTGCCCATAGTGCTGCCATCTGTGGAAAACGGACTAGCAGGGCGAGGTCTCAGGGCCAGGCCTTTATCTAAAGGGGGTCAGAGGAGAGAACACCAGTCATAAATCAGCTTTTACAGTTAAGGCAAGGTTACTGAGAGTCATGGTTATAAAGTGACACAACACCCCCAACCAATATATACTTTGCAGGGGTGAGGGTCTACGACACAGAGCAGTTTTGAGAATCCTGGGAGAAAGTCACCATTCTGGACAAGCAGCCATTCAGAAGAGTCAGTGCGAAGCAGGTCAAATAGCTTGAGAAATAAAAGTGTACGCCCATACAGCCTGTTAATCCCATGTTAATAGTACACATTTGTGCCATGCTGATCCCAGGGGTCTGCTGCGAGTATGAATTTCACCTTTATTCTCCAATGCGGACAGAATAAAGCAACTCCAACGTCCCAGCGTCCCATGTAAGTGTTAGTACCATGTTACCATCACCACACCATTTATTTTCAGAAACAGCAAAATATCATTAGCAGAGGGAAGCAACAATACCACATAGCCAGGAAACAGACAGAAAAAGAAGAAGGCGGGGTCGGCTTTACTTAATAGGCAGCAGAGATCCACATGATTAAGGTTCTCCGTGGCCCTCAACCACACACAAACCTCTCTTGCTGAGGCTGGTGCCATCCAGCCGGTAGCCGGCCTTGTCTGCGGCCGCCGCCAGCGCCCGGGCGAAGCTGCAGTGAGTGAAGAGCGAGCCGTCGGAAGAGCTACCGGCGCTGGACCTGTGGCTGGAAAAGGGCCTGTCATCCTCCTCCGACGCCGAACCCCAACCATTCACCATGGAGCCTACAAGCAGCGGCCGCAAGGAATGAGTTCACCACACCCATTCAGCTAATCCACACTGGAGGGGTCTGAGCAAGGGCCTGCGCTTCGTACAACGGTTAGTTCTGACCACACATTCAGACTGGTTGGAAAGTCTTCTACATGTTTCACCAACAGTTGAGAATAAGCTCTGTTCTCCAAGCCAGTTTTTCCTTTGGAAAGCTCTCTTCTTCAAGTTAGTTTTCCTTTGGAAAGCTGCACAATATGCCTTTTGTCTCCCCACTGTTCCACACAAACATGTAGAATATTCAGAACATCAAAACATAGTTCTGAGTCCATTGAAATGCATGGAGCCAGTCACAGCTGTAGAATCAAACTAATACAGTGGGAAGGAGTGGCTGCAGGTTTTTGTCCCAATCAATTAGGAGAACACTCCATTTGGTCTCAGCCTTCAAACAGTTGATCAGGTGAGTTCCTGCTTGTTTAGAATGAAAACCTGCAGCCACATCTAACTACTATTCGATTCTACAACTTCTACAGCTGTGACCTGCTCCATGAATTTCGAATGACTTTGACCCACAGCTGTATGTCGCTTTCAAGCAACCAGTATTCATCACATCCTTTTTAAGCAAAAATATGAAAGTGTATGTGAAAAAAACACAAACATCATTTTTTTTAATTTCACGCAGTTATATAAGAAAGAACGGCAAGGGCTGATTGGTGGACTTATATAATCTTTTTTATATAATCTTAATTGGCTCTTCTAGAGCTTCTAGCATTTGCTGTGCTGTCAAGGTAAATGGCTTTCTGCACTTTCAGCACTGTCTTACTAAAAAACTCTCGCTTTCAGCCACCTGAGCGCAGTCTATTGCATTCAGCTCATTTGGACAGGCCTGTCGGAGATGAAACGCCGCACACCTGTAAGTGGCCTGGGGTGAAAGATAAAACAGCACACAAACACATATCAAAGCGCTGTAGAGCTCGTCGCTGCCTTCCGCTGCCTGTCGATTCAAAGCTGGTCTCTGGGTGACTGACAGCAAAAACATGTCTGGGGAAACCTGAACCAGACTGTGATCTGTTCATGACCCCGGGGTTAAATGTGTAGATTTAATGCAGATAGCTGTGCACCTTTCTGTGTTATTATGATCATATTTTACCATATAAATAATCATATTTTACCATTTATAAAATACTTTTTGATATGCTATTTTATTCAATTACGCAAACATTATTATACCATCTCATCAAATTCAAACCATACTAAACTATATCCTCTACTTATAGACACAAATGTGGCCTAAACTGTTTCAGTGAGCTTCGAAAAGCAAATCATTAACAAAATTACAACACGTCTTTGTTCTTGCCATAAACGGCTGTCGCTTCTAAGGGTTAAAGCGGGGCTCATTTCAAAAAAATTGCAGCAGCACAACAATAAAATGTGTTTGTTACAAAAGAAAAACTGTCTAAAACTCTTTTTCCATCCTGGCAGCTAAATCTCCTGCTGTCTCCGCTCTGAAGCCGCACAGGCTTTGTTTCACAAGAAAAGGAAGAAAAAAAAAGTTGCATCCCTTGGGTCCATCTCTCAACAAAGCAACACGGAACGTAATGAATCGGACGTGCTGCCACAGCCTGCGCTCAGACCCTGCGCTGCTGCTCATCAGAAGGACAGGTTCAGCAGAAAACAGCAGAAAACCTGCACCGACTCCGAGCCCACGTCGCCATCAAACGCCGCTCTGACCTACCGGCCCCTGCGAGGGGCTGCCATCACCAATCAGGAGTCAGCTAAACGCACCTTACAAAATAATGCTTTCCCTGTTCACTGCTATGCTGGAAAAGACCCTGGCAGCACAAGAACAACAATAAATAACAACAACAACAACAACCATAAATAACAACTCTTCAGTCATTTAAACTGCAATATTTTTCCGACATTTTTCTTGATACATGATCACTTATCAAATAAGGATATGATCCAGAATTTTGCTGCTTTGGATAATTTAATGGATAAACAAAAGGAGATTTTCCTACTTGATTTGATTAATGATGTTTTAATACAAGCAACCCACATATCTCTGATACAAATAAAAATGTAACCATTATTTGCATCGTTTGTAAATAATTCACAATATAAAAACACTCATGACCAGGAGCATTGCTTTTATTGCACAAAATCATGAATCTGGAGACATATGTCTCCGACATTTAATTTTAACCTGTTTATAGCCATGAAAGTTACACATAATTCATATTAGCCCATGTTAGGTTGTGCCCTGTTTTTCTCTATAGAAAATTCTAACCCCTATACACAACAAACCTACTATCTAGCTAATAATCTTACAACTCAGTAATTATTGGTCAGTTATGACTATGGAAGATATTTAGTTTTGGTGCAGCTCAAATGAGTACTCCAGTGATTTTGGACCTAATCTCTTTCTGGAGATCCAAAATCTTTGGAAATGTAAGGGTCCCCTTCTCAAGAAGGAAGAAAATTCATTACTTTTCGGCCTAAAATGGAACTCTGTGCTGTAGCCACAGGTTTGGAGCTCACAGTCTCCTTCACGAGAGGTGCTTGTTAATATTCTGAACTGTGCTAAGCAGAGTTATCTGGGTCATAAAAGCCGTCCAGCACCCCACAGCCACTAAAAGCTGATTTACAGCGGCCCTGGCCCTCATCTGCATATCGTTAAGCATCGTAATTATTCCCCTTGACGAGCGGCTGTCTCCACCCGCCTTGGGGACATGTGACCCGGCTCTCCGCAGCCCAGGCTGGGCTTTATGGGAGTGTGTCTGGTCACAGTGGAGAGGGAGTGAGCTCACTGGTCATGTTATGGGGCTCATAAAGCACCTTCACTGGCTAAATACTTAAGGGGTGCCTGACTGTGTTCGGTCTGGGCTGCACATCACTTTAACCCATCAAACTATGTGTTTCCACACTCTCAAAATGATAAACACTGTAAAATAGGAGTCAGTGGTAAAACCAAGCAGCTGCCTTGTGGTTTTTAACCTAATCCTCTTACACTTTTTAGTATTAAACCTCTGATGCTAAGCTAAAAGAACATTAAGTTGTGTCTTACTTGTTATTTGTTCAATATAATCAAAAAGTAATCAGGCCAGAGCAATAAAAGTAATAGTGTTGCTCAGATATTAGTTGTATAAGTTCTAAATATTAAAATGCTTTTTAATAACTAGTATGAGAACAAATAGCTGATGTGCAGATCTGTCATTTCTTCTTTGGCTTCAATACTGTGTACAGGCCTAAATTAATGGTTCAACCACACATGCTAAAGTTGCTAACAATGAATGATAGCATTTTTTAAAATGATGTTTTGCTAACTGAGAATGACTAGCTTCCCTAGATTCACTATTAGCAACATCAGTATTAGTATGTATGGTTAGACTATTCATTTGAAGTGCTTTGAACAACCAATAGAAAACAAAAGGAGCTTAATCATAGAATGAGTTAAGTCTTGAAAGTGTAATAGCCTCAGTTGAGCTGCATCAAATACAATGCTTCAGCTTAACCTTAGCCACGGTACAGCAACATCTCTCTCTCTCCCCCTAACAATCTTTCTCTCTCTCCCTCTCTTTCTTTCTTTCTCCTTCCTCTCTCTTCCTCCCTCCCTCCGCTTCTCTCCCTCTCTCACTACTGCCCTTTCTCCCTCTATTTCTCTCCCTCCCACTCTCACCCTCCCTCTCCCTTTTCTCCCTCTCTCTCCCTACCTCCCTTTCTCTCTTTCTCTCCCTACCTCCCTTTCTCTCTCTCTCTCTCCCTACCTCCCGTTCTCCCTCTCTTTCTCTCCCTCCCTACCTCCCTTTCTCTCTCTTTCTCTCCCTCGCTCTCCCTACCTCCCTTTCTCCCGCTCTCCCTCCCACTCTCTCACTCTCTCCCTTATCTTCCTCTCTCCCTACCTCCCTTTCTCTCTTCTCCTCTCTCTGCCTACCTCCCTTTCTCATTCTTGTTCTCTCCCTCCCACCTTCTCTCCTTCCTACTTTATCCCTCTCCCTTTCCCTTTTCTCCCTTTCTCCCTACCTCCTGTTCTCTGTATCTCTCTTTCTCCCTCTTTCTCTCTCCCTCTCCCTTTCCTCCCTCTCGCCCTACCTCCTTTCTCCCTTCCTCTTTCTCCTCTTTCTCTCCCTCTCTCCCTGCTTTCTCCCCCCCACTCTCTCTCCGTCTCCCTTTCCCTTTTCTCCCTCTCTCCCTCTCTCTCAGGGAAGGATGGAGGCTGCTGCTGTTAGCAGAGTTGGGAGTGAAGGCGCTGTGGAGAGATAAAAGGATAAAGGGAAATAGTGCTGTCTGCACAGTAATACAGTGGCAGGGAGATGCAGCAGATTAGGGCGAGGCACACCACTACTATTCTTTTAAATATAGCAGCCCAGAGAGATGTCAGAGCAGGCAAAGGCACTGCTCCATCACGCCACAAAAAGTGCATTTCAAAACCACAGTACACAGAACAGAAGATCCAGCTTTTTTCTCCTTTTTCTCCATTCAGAACTCCCTCCCTGCTTGTCTTACTGCCCCTCCCATCCTTATATATCATACCTCTCATTCTCTGTCCTTCTGCACCCCCCCCCCACCCCCCAAATCTCCTTTTATTAGGCTGTTTTTGTGTTAACTACGTGTTTAAGACAAATGTACTGAAACCTATCAAAATTGTTTACAGTGGCAGTGACAGGAACCAGACATCTGAACACTTCAATGCCTCTAAAAGAAACACAGAAGAAATGTATTACCTTATATTATTAGGAATACACTGCCTGATGCTCAAGACATTATTTTATGATAGTGCTGGGATCAAATGTTAACAAAAATAAAGTTATTTTTCATATTTAGCATTACTATAAACAGCACATATTAAGACACACTGAGTAGTTGTGTTCTAATGAAATCGCATCAAAGCACAAGAAAAAAAAAAAAAGTTGATGGAATTTCCCCGTAATTGGACAAATATGTCTTATGAATGGATCTGATGAATGTTTTGATAGTGTGCACATGCTTAAATTACACTGGATTTTAATTAGATTGAACTTTTTTTCCAGTATTGTACTCAGTTCTTTCCACTACACTCAGCCAAAGTCCTTAAACCAAAAGGTAAAAATGCATAAAATAATACAGAAGAGTATGATGTGTCAACTACCCTGACACACACACACACACATACACACACACACACACACACACACCC
>JBBPCY010000001.1:15128450-15138774 GCA_037974405.1 Brachyalestes nurse
CAGTATTTGAGTAGTTTAATTGACTTGATGCTATACTCTGATTACAAAGTGTTCCCTTAATTTTTTTGAGCAGTATAGTTAACCCTCTGAGGTCCGAGGCCTTTCTGGCACTTTGAGGCAGTTTGCTACACCTTTACATGTTTAAGTACTTCATCTCACTATAAACATCTATGCAAAAGGTGACACATATGGTTATATTCTGGAAAAGCTCAGCAACAATAAAATGTGAGTAAAGTGAATGTAATGAAATTAGTTTTTTTTTTTTAATATTGTGTAAACATGACATGACAAAAAACTGTTTTCAGAGGTGTTCAAAAAAACACACCCTAAATATATAAATATGATCAAGAAGTTTGAACTTCGTAAACATATGTGTTGGCTACAAAAGGGTAAGAAATGTTATGTAGTTTTACTACAAATTGTGATAAAGTAAGACTATATAGAATGCATAGAGTGTAACTTGCCTAATTAACTAACAACATAAAAATGATGGAATGAACACAACCTAAATGTAAACTGCATGTAAATCAATTAAATGAATGACAAAACTATCATGAATTGTTTAGAATAAAAGAGCACATTGCTGTCTCAGTCTTACCCTCCTCCCTCATGGTGCTCTGTGGGGTAGTGGTCCAGCTCTGTGCCGGGCAGGGGGTGGATAGGAGGGGGTGGCAAGGGGACATTTGCCCAGCTGGAGCCGTTGGCCTTTGTGGGCTTGGCCCCTGCTTTGGTCTTTTTCTTCTTACCTCCCTTCCCACCTGAAAACACAGTGGAAATAACGATAAAACATGATTAGAGTGGCCAAAAAAACCCTGCATAGCAGCACGCATTGCTAAGATTCTCAAGGCTAATTGAAAGTTTCGGCTACAGTCCAAAGTCAAACCACTCATATTTCACCATGTATACATCTGATGGCCATGAAAATTTTTCTTTTTTTCTCTTGCTGGGAGTTTATCTGCTGCAATTCAAGGTGCTGCTGCGCTGTTGCTGCCACAATAGCACTCCCAAGGCCGCAACATGAAAAGGAGTGATTGGACGCAGAGGTTTCAAGGCTCTGCAGAGACGGGAGACAAATGGCCGGTTGTCGTTCTCTCCTCCTCTCCTCCGTCAATACCTCCCATGAAACCAGGGTGAAATATGTCCGCCTTCAGCGCATCATCTCTGTCTGCTGCTCTCATGGAAGTCCGTGGGAGTGTATTTCATTTTCCTTTCCTTCATAACATCAGCCAACAAGAGACCGAGGGCCAACGAGAATGGGAAGGTGAGGAGAACAGAAGACTAAAAAACGAACTTTGGTGATGTTTTTCACAACAGATCTTCATCACATCGTTTGAACTCTGCCGATAAGCACTGCAGTAAATCAATAGTGGCTGCGGACTAATCACAATCTCCAGTCAACCAGGACATTCAAAATGAGCATTGTATCAAAAAATGCAAATTGTAGAGTTAATTCAATGGGAGTATTGAGTTTCTAATTAAAGTGCACCATGGAATTTGGAAAAAGGCCACATACCACGGTAAATTGAAGATTTTCATGCTCTAAAAAGGGGTTGATGTCGTATATAAACACTGATTTGAAATGTATCATCCCCCACTCCAGTTCATATATGTTTTAAATTGACTGACGGAAACATTTACATATACCCATCTATCCAGTCTACTGCAGTTTAGCCCACTCATTAATTCTTAAGTCATTAAGAGTGTTTCAGCTATGTATAAGTGGGGTAGAAAACAGAACAACCAAGCAGAGTAACAGCACAGTAACACAATTAGCTGTTTCAATTCTACAGGATCAACAGAGGTTGGGAAATTTTAATGTGAAAATGATGACCGTTTTTAGGGCATAACTACAAACTCACACATGCTGTAGATGGAAACAAAAATAAAATGCAGCAACACATTTTGTATAAATGCATTTTCTTTCATTCTGATCATGATAAAATTATAATGCAAACTCCAAGAACATGCCTGCCATGACTCCCACTAGTTGGTCATCCAAGCCATTACACTGTTAGCGTTCTGGACATCTGGGCTCTTACAGCTCATGTATGTGGCTTTGCCTTTTAGCTGGCTGCAGAGGTGGCAGGATTCATTAGACTAAATTATTAACGCTGGCATTGGCACACTCCACATGACCAGTTAACTCTGTGTGTTGCCAGATCCTCTTGTGGTTCTAGCCAGGCGTAAAATAGCTCATGCTGACGTAGCCAGATACCCGGCCAAATGCAAAGCGAAGAGAAAAAAAAATCCCTCGCTGGCAGCACGGCCACTGTATGGAAGCCTATCTATCATCTTCTGCCTCTTCCTGCCAATGGCCTATAATTGCCCCTGCTGCCTAAAATTGTTCAGTTTTGGGGCGACGCTGCACCCTGCGGTCTGCACCATCGTGTCATCCAATAGGATGCCAGCACATTGACAAGGCTATAAATTAACTCCAAAAGTCCTCAAAGAGCCAGTTTTATTCCAACATTCAAAGGCTTTTTCTGAGCCATGCAATGAAAAGAAAATCTGCTTGGCGAAGGAAACATGGAGGGAGGTGGGGGCAGGAATAAGGGACGGCTAGAGAGAAGCCTTACAAGTGAGAGAAGTTAGAGAAATGAGAGAGAGAGGGGGGAAGAGAGGAGGTAGAGAGAGAAAAAACAGAGGGATAGAGAGGATAAGAACCAGTAAAATAGAGGTGGAGAGAGATTAGGACCAGAGAGAAAGAGAAAGAAGGAGGAGTGAGTAGAAGAATAAGAAACAAAGAGACAGAGGGGTAAAAAGAGTCAAAGGAATAAAGAAGTGTAAAGAAGAGAGAGATAAGGTAAAGACAGACAGAGAGAGGGAGATGGAGTAGATGGAGAAATAGAGAGAATCAGAGAGAGTGAAACTGGAGAGGAACGGATAGAGAGAGAAAGAATGACAGAGAAGAGGAGAAAAGGGAGAGAAAGAGGAAAGAGGACAGAGAGAGGATATGACAGATAGGGGCGGGGGGACACAGACAGGAGTGTGTGTGAGGAAGAGCAAGAGAGAGCGAGAGAGAGATAAAAGAGTTAAAAAGATAGACAGAGATAGGGTGGACAAAGAGAAAGGGAGAGAGAAGAAGATGTGAAGAATTGGTGTGAGATAAAAATAGTGAAAAAGACAGGGCAAAGAAGAGAGAGACAGAGAAAGAAGGAGAGAAGGGAAAAATAAGGGGAGCAAGGGAGGAAGAGGAGAAAGAGAGAGAAAGAAAGAAAGAGAAGAGGGAAAAGGGAGAGAGACGAAGAGGACGGATAATGAGTGAGAGAGATAAAAACAAAGAGAGTGATGGAGAAATACAGAGCAAATAAGAGAGAGAGAGGCAAGAGAGAAAGAGGGAAAGGGAGAGAGATAAAAAAAAAATATATATATATATAGAGAGAGAGAGAGAGAGACAGACAGACAGAGAGAGAGAGAGACGCTGGAGCTGTTAGTAAGAAAAAGTAGATCTGTGAGGTTTATGGTGCTGTGTACTGCGCAGCTATTAGAGCAGTGCTGCTGTCGGAGGCTCTCGTGGCCGATGGAGCGCTTTTGTTCCACAGGCATTAGGGCTGGGTCGGAGGGATAGAGGTGTCAAACGAAGATGAATAAAGCACGCAAGTAATAAAAAAATAACAACAGGCCAGAGGCTGGAGTAGCAGCAGTGGAAGTGGAAGTGGGGGAAGTAATTGGGTTTCCTAATCGTTCCTCTGGGCGACACTTCAGCTTCGGCCAATAAACGGAGAGATGGCGTGATCACTCAATCACTCCCTCACCTCCTCTGTCTCTCTCCCTCTCTCTCACTCTCCTTCTCTCTCTCTCTCCTGAAGAGAGGGCATCAATATTGTAAACGGCGCTCCACTCAGGAGCCTGGACTGTCCCTGAAATTACAGCTGTGTGAAGAGGCAGAGGAAGAGGATGCTTGGAGAGTGAATGGGTCGAGCCGTCTCCACGCCAGCCAGGAGCGGGTTGCTCCTCAGAGGCAAGGCCAGGGCAGTGAGGAAAGAAATTTACAGTCCTGGGCAAAAGCGAGATGAGGTCAAACAGTGGCGCGATCCTATAAAGTTTACTTGTTGTACAGTGTTTTTTTTTTCTAACAAGGAAAACCTCACTCACTGCCCTTACTGTTTCTGACTCAATTCCATGCAGTCTCTCAGATTTCAGACTAGCTGTGGCAGAATGATGACTTGGCTTGGTGTGATTGAGAGCACGAAGCTGAACTGTATTAGTTGAGGTGAAGGTCAATGACCTACCTAGGGCATTTATGACTCAATAGTGAAGTATAATCATTTTTTTCACCGAGAAATAGATAGAATTGCACGCATTTGGGGGGAGGATGTCAATCTTAACATGTATACAGTACAGAGGCTTTAGGCACCAGAGAATATTATATTTAAAACATGCTCAGTTTAGCAGTAAAAACTAGTATTAAAAAATATACGAATAATATTATTACAGTAAACTGTGATTATGTGTTTGTCTATGTTTTTGCGTAAGGAATCCCAGCTCTCTCTTCATGGAAACCCAGTATTACATAGTAGCTTTCATCAGATACCTCAAATACCTTCAGCTCAGTCAATACTTTATTAGATTAAATCAGGTGCTGAACCAACACTTCTAGTACTTTTTACAAACAAAACAAATCTTGATATTATTTAATGATTTCTTGTTTGTTTGCATTTATGTATTTGTCCTCACTGCTCAGATAAATGGCTTTAAACAGACTTTTGCACTGCACTACACACACACACACACACACACACACACACACACACACACTAACACTCACAGAAAAGTAGAATATGCCCTCCTATCCCTCTGCTCTATTCTAAAGAGCACCCACCCCCCTGCACTCCACTGAGGGTAGTTCTGCATCCATCAGTCTTCACCTCCCCTATGTTCATTCCATTGTTTCACCTGTTTCTGACACTGCTTTTTACTTCACTCACCTTTCCTGCTTTCTTCCAGACACCTGAAATTACAGCTGTGTGAAGAGGCAGGGGAAGAGGATGCTTGGAGAGTGAAGAGCCCAACCTACTATTTCTTTGCTTTCATACAAAGTACAGTTCCCCAGGTTTTCTGTGTTTTTGTATTAAGCTTCATTACAAGTTCCATATTGCACACATTCAGAATATTTCTGACTGTAGTATGCACAAACATCTATGAACTGTTCAAACATAAGCATAAAATATAAGGGCCTTCATCTTAAAGCAAACGGCTGGAGTTTTTCAACCTAGTCTCTATTTCTTACATTTGTAACAGTCGACAATGGACAATAATTCTAAAAGATTTGCCAGTACTGAGTGAAACAACACACTTGTTGACTGAAAACACATTTATAATAGAGTTAAGTTGGCTGCAGCTTTAGTATTCACCCACTGGCTGCAGCTTTAGTCCTTGCCATGTCTCCAGATTTAGCAACTGCCCATTAGCTGTAGCTTTAGCATCCGCCTATTGGTTTGCATCTTTAGCAGCCACTAACTGGCTTCAGTTCTCAAGTGCATTTAGAGTCATTGGGTTTTAGGCTCTTTACTAAGTTCAGGGAAAGGCTTGTCTGTGGTAATTTACCTTACGCTGCAGATGTTTTAGGAAAAGTTGAAAAAAGTTGGACTATTCCTTTAAGGCATAGTATCTTCATATGCATTTTTATTTCAGTTAACTTCGACTGGGCTGGAAAGTGCAACTGAGGTCGAACACAGCACCCGTTTTAAAGATCCTTGGTGAAGAGGATTTGAAAAAGATTTGTGCATTCAAAATGAGGGTTATTACTAGCACTGCGGAAAGCAGAATTTTTTTCTTCCTGAGATCTGCAACCTATTGCTGACATCACTCTTACAGCACCCACCGCGTTATCAAAATGTACTCTACTGGCACAACGCAACTCCAATTAAAATTCTGCTCAGTAGGAGTTTGTTCGACCGCATATCTCCTAATTATTTGAGATAGCAAGGTAAAATATCCCGGGGCGTACAAATTGAGCGCACATGTTAGCTTGGGAAACAATCAAGAGCAGCTTGCCCTATGGCCTCTCCCTTTGTAAATGCAAATGCATGCCTCCACAATCCTTTCCATCTTGTCGTTTTCAACCCCACAGCACACACTCTCCCGCTCTTTCTCATACTCTCGTTCCCCAAGCTGGGAGAAACATGGAGAGATATATTTTCTGCTCATGCTTTCACACTAAATGGATCTAATTACTACTCCTGGGGCACAAATACGGGTTTCAGCGTTGCTGTTTAGAATGGAATTTAGTAAAATATTTTTTACAATTATTTTGAATCCGATTTCTTACAACATATCTTGTGTAAATACTAGTAATTATTATTATTATTATTATTATTATTATTATTATTATTATTATTATGAGGGCTATAACGGTACATGTATTTGTTCCGAACCGTCACGGTACATGGGTCATGGTTCGGTACATGATGTCGTATGGAGAATACACGGTACGACAGAGAAGATGCGATTAAAGTAATGCGGAATTAAATTTACAAGAGTGAGTTTTGTTGCCTGTTCGCCTCGGTGTTAACGACTGCTAACCAGGCATCGTTCGCTCAGCAGGTCCAAAAATGAGACGATACGGGGAGCTAGGTCTGTGCTTTCCTCTCTCAGAACGGGAGAATTTAGTTCCTTTCTTCGAAAAGAGCATTCGAGTGGCGAAAAGCACTCGCGAACGGAGCAGACATGAAAAGAAACTCAGAAAAACTTCCCCGCACTACTACACACACCTGAAAAACTACATCCCCCAGCATGCATGGTTCCTTAACCCTTTAAGCGCCAGGTTTTTTTAAAAGAAATACTGGATTTTGACATCAATATTTCAAAAGCTTGTGGCTTAAAAGGGGTTAAAAATAGAGACTTACTGTAAATTAGAATGACCCAAAGTTTATGTGGGGTATAAATATACTTATGTAATTTGCATATTATGACGTCATTATGACGCTAATACACCAACAGGCTCATCAAAGCATTTGATCCAGTTCTGATACACTTCCTCATTTCTCAAATAAACCCAGCTACCGTTATCATCGCTATTTCCAGCCCTATTCAGACCCAGATCACCCTGCTGCCTCTCCTACGTCTTCCAGCTCTCTTACGTCTCCCAGCTCCCGCACTCCACCTCTCTGGAGGTCTGGATGGAGAGAGCTAATGCTACGGCTACTTCTAGCCCAATTTTCCCCCTCTCCTGCTGCTCTCTTGCTCCTGTAGCTCGACCAACACCTCTCCTACAGACACTACGACCACGTTCACCACTGCCACATATTCCCCCTCAGAGTCAGAACTGGCTAAAAACACAAGACATCAGGGGACAACTTTTTATTAGCCATTTGGTGTTTTTTCTTCCAAATCTCACACGCTTACTTGCGCGCTGTGAGCTGAACTGCGCTCTCTGGCTGCTCACACAGCAGTGACTCGGGACTCAGCGAAAACGTATGTTTCTGGCCGGGAACTGTATACAGGAAGGAGTGTCGCAATTCACCCTCCTCACACTGCGACGGGTTGGTGGAACTGAGTGACCGAATTCGGTTTTGTATCGTATATCGTTACTAATATATATATATATATATATATATTCCATTCCAAAACTATGGTATTTATATGATCTCATCTCTCTCTCTCTCTATTTCTCTCTGTCTCTTTCTCTCTCTCTCTCTCTCTCGTGCTTGTCCTCTGTTTCTCAGCACTCACTGCTAACTAAAAAAATCAAACATTAAAAATTAGGGGTGTCACGTGATAAAAAAAATTCTATTACTAACAAGCTCTCTGATTAATTAATCGGAATGAATCGCACCCATTTTGCGTTAAAAGTATTTAAACATTTAAATGAATTTTGGCATATGAGTGAATGACTGTAACTGTAAATGTGCAGTAATGGCCACAAAAATATGACCTAATATGCTGAGGGAAAAATGCTTCAGGAAGAACAATGATAGAACTAAGTCCATCTATAAGGTGCAGTTTAAGACAATGTACATACAAGCATGGGTGTTCTGATGAATTATGCTGCTGTAGCGCAGATGGTCCCTTTAAGTTCATACAGATTACACTTTTATATATATACAGCATAACTCGCATAACATTGTATTTAAAAAATATATTTTATAAGCAGTCTATCGATTCATGCTACCCTGTCTAAATGCTACCTTGAAGCTCATACAGTTCATACAGTCAGTTTAGCACTGATAATGATGAGAAATAGACAAATAATATGCATAATCTGAGAAAAAAATATTTTATTAGATATATTAGAGTTTATATATATATATTACAGTTTATACAGTTCTAACACTGAGAAATGCTACTGTGAAGCAGGGTGTTCTGATGATTCATGCTACCCTGTTGAAAAATGCTCCCTTGGAGTTTATACAGATGCCAGTGTCCCAAGGGTAGCACAGATTGAGTGTGGCACTGAATCCCAAGACTGTGGAACTGTACATGCAAAAAAGGGCATGGTAGCACATCTCGATTGGTAACATGTTTCGACAGAACACCGGACCGGGTTAAAGTCACATGATGCGATTGATCAGCGCTATTTTTTTCTGTGATTAATTGATCGAAATTAGCGTGTTAATTCAAAAACCCTATTAAAAATACATCAGGAATGGCTTTCTCTACCAAACTCTAGATAACTTCACACAGTTAACAAGACCCAGCCTACGTGTTGGCTTATGAATTACTTTACATGAATTACTTTACTTTCTTATGCTTGTTGTAGTATATCATGAGTAGATAATGCTACACAACTTAAATTAACGAACAAAGTTCTTGTTTCATTGCTAAAATAGTTGTTTTCAGAGCAAAATATGTCCCTTTAAAAACTAAGTAATAATGGGTAATTCCCCCATAAACATTTACATTTGTCACATAGGTTCTGGCCCATAGCAAGTGGCTCAGGGCAGCACAGTGTCTTATACAATGTTAAACATAGAAGGCAGTCAAGTCTAGGGGCAAGTTCTGAGGCCAGCTGTGGACCAGTTGTGTGCTGACTGGCTAAACTTTTCTGCACACCCCACAACTAAATGATTAGGACCCATTTTGACAATGAATTTCATATTAGGAGAAAAAAAGCTTTAAAAAACTTTCTAAAGCCACTGTGTCACAGCTAATTCAGTTGTGTGTGGCAGTTAATTCAATCAGTTTATTCATACTGCAGTTTTTATAGCAGACATCAAGTAGTTTTATTGTCATTTCAGCCATATACACAGAACACAGTACAGACGACATAAATGCACACAGAACAAAATGCACAGAGTGCAAACAGAGCAAGAATGAGAATGCCACAAACGTGACAAAACAACAGGACAAGATAAAATTTAGCACAGTCGACTTTTGAATGAATCCCATACAATGATGGATAGTGGTTTCAAGCAGCAGAGTTGTTAGGTGTGCAAAATTACAGAAGGTAATAAAGGTAGACAGCAATAAATAATAATTGTGCTATTTAGCAGCAGCAGGACACAGAATGTGCAGTACATAATCAATAGAGGGGTATTTACATCCACAACTGGGGTGTTGTTTGTTTAAGGCAGAACAGTTCAGTGTATATATGAATTGTGTTGGGGTACAGTTTATTTTTCAGTTCTGATAGAGGGGTCTGATTGCCTGAGGGAAGAATAGATGAACCTTTTGCACAATATGAGGAGAGAGAAGAGGGTATGTGAGGGGTGTGTGGGGTCATCCACAATGCTGGTGGTTTGTGGATGCAGTTTGTGATGTAAATGTCTGTGACAAAGGGACCCTGAAGATCTTCTCAGCTGTCCTTACTCTCCTCTGTAAGGTCTTATGATTCAAAACAGAATAAATCCCATACCAAGCAATGATGCAGCTACGGGTGGGGTGTGTGTTTCTCATCAGTCTCCCAAGGAAATAGAGACACTGCTGGGCCTTCTTGGCAAAGGAGGGTCCATGTGAGGTGCTCTGCGATGTGAACACCAAGGAACTTAGTGCTCTGGACGATCTTCATGGAGGAGCTGTTGGTGTTCAGTGAAGAGTGGTCAAGGCATCATCCATTGAGGCCTAATCGCCACAGGCAGGTGGAGATAGCCTGTAGTTGCCAATGGCCCACATGTCCTGCCACATGCATCCCCAGTTTGCCAGAAATGGCTTTGGGTTTTGTTTATGCAGTTTTGACAATATAAACTGTTCCAAATTGGACAAAATATCGGGTTTCAACCTGCTTTACTATTGTTTTAGGCTATGGATTGTACTTTTGTCCATAAAGTGTCAGTATGTAACTGTGCTATTAATCACACAAGTGTATTAGGCCTAAAAAAAATAAATCTAAGTTTCCGGTTGCCGACCGACCCTGTTGATTTGCATGCGACCCAAATTATTTTAT